>CM054057.1:349474038-349948750 GCA_028641055.1 Alopecurus myosuroides
TTCCAATATTTCCATTGCCATCTCATAGCCTTCTATCCAATCCGTAGGCTCCATGTGAGGGGTATAATTTACAACCCTCTGAGATCCTTTAAAATCACTTGGTATTCTTTTGTTCCTGATCGCAGGTCCAAGACACTGAATTCCGATTCTGCGAGACCCAGCTGAAACTGGATTTAAAACCGGGTTTTGAACAGGAGTCTGAACATGACCCGAATTTCCGTTTTCCGCTTCTGCGACTCTGTGTCATGTATTAATAACTCCAGGGGAATGTGAGACAACTTGCCTGGGTGGGATGTTCTGTTGCCGGTTTGCATTGCTAGAGCCTGCCGGAACGGGTAAGTTTCCATGGTGACTTCTTGGTCATGAATTCCTGTTGTTATAAGTAGTTTAGTGTATCTTCTCCTGGTTACTATAATTCATCTGCTGGACCACTGCTGTTTGCAACATCTCAATTGCTCTCATGACCTAAACTCTCATAGGATTGTTTGGGTCAACCGGGATCCGAGCCAAACTGTTTGTAGCGGCCCAAATAGTATCCATTGGATTGTTGAAGTGACCTTGGGGGGTTTGAAACCTCTCAGGCCATGGTTGCTCATGAGCCGGATAATGGACCGGGTTGATGTGTTGCTAGACTGCTGGCTGGAATCGCACTGGCTGGGCCGGGGCCGGCAAAGTTGTCTGCATCATTGGATGAACCGGCTGTGGCAGGATTGGTGCTCCAGGTGCGCCGGTTGGAGATGAGAAAAGGTTCTGAAGATTCGTCGGCCCCAGTCCTGCTCCAAACTCATTATTCAGTCGGGTTTGATAACGGATGTGCTGTATCGAAGCGAGTTTCCTCTGTCTGAAACTTAAATGAAGTCCCTTGTCTTCTAATCGAGTCGCCTCTTCCATGACGTCCGATCGTGCCTTGCTTATCCAGGTGACCTCAGTCTCAATCTCCCGGCGAGCATGATTTAACTCTTGCCGAAGTCTTTCTATTTCCGCATTACGCTGTACAAAATTCTCTGGCATGATCGGGGTGGCCAGGATCTCGTTTAGCGAGTCCATAGTTTCTATTAGCTCAGGTCTTGGATTATACGGAGCGGGTGCGGACAGATCGATCGCCGGGTCTGCCGGCCCAGAACTTGCTGCTCCTAGTCCTGTCACTGGAGCTTCTCTTGGTGCAATCGGCATAGAACCTGAAACTCTCGTGTCCCCCAGGGTCAGATTTGAAACTATAGTTGTGATTAGATTTTCACTACTATCATACCTTGGGTCTGTAGGCCGTGCTGATCCTGCCATGTAGACGGTTGCATGCTAAGTTGTCTTTGCTAAGATTTTCGGGTCTTGTTCCATATTCCCTCCCAGACGATCCTCAAAGAGCTGGTGAATAGAACATGTTTCATCCCGGTCATCCCTGTTGCCTACTGAATATTCTCCTTCTGAATGCACGATTGTGGCTTCTCCAGAAACCGAGTCAGATTCTTGATCCGGCTCCCTGCTAGCTCCTACTACAAACCCGACGAACACATGTATTCCTCCATAGGGAACTCGAAACCCGGACTCAACGAAAGAGAATTCCGGTCCCCAGGTATCATGGTTATAATAGTTTCCACGTCGGCTCCTCTTGAGCCGGCCAATCGCGAGCTTCTCGATCCCAGGTAAGGCTCCTTCCGAAAAAACGACGCTTCCACGAGCCGGCCCCATAGTGTGCGCCAACTGTCTCGGGGTTTTCACGGAAAGTGTCCTCTTCTGCGAACTAGATTGTGAGGCCATTGCTACTGAGCGAAGTTTTGAAAGGGTTAGGGTGCAAACGAGAGACGCGAGTTTACCCAGGTTTGGCCCCTCTATTGAGCGTAAAACCTACTCCCGCCTTCTTACTATTGGGAAAACAAGGTCTCGATTACAAGGAGCGATTTCGGCTTCAGTTGTCTTGAGTCTTATTGATATTGACTTAGAATGTTTCCTTCTACGTCCCAGGGCCTCATCTTATATAGTGGGCGAGTCCTCCGGGTTACAATGTAATCTGGGTTATACCCGTCGTCGGAGTCCCTGTGTCATCCGGTCTTCGAGACACTTCATCCGGCTTGTCCATAAGCCGGACTCCCTGACCGACCTTGGGTCGTTCCACCGGCCTTGGGCCTCCGTACTCTCCGACCCGGGCTCCGGTTCAGGTCTGCTTCTTCCTCCGAGTTAAGCTTGAGCATAACCCAGGTCTTCATTTGCTTGATGGTTACCTCGTAACCAGTTTCTCCAGGTTATAACCCAGGTGAGAATGTAGGAACCGGTTGGATCATGTTCTGGTTCATGTGGGGGTAAGTAAGGTACGCCCTTACCTATTCCCCCCCAACAGTTACTCTTAGCATGTTGATCCGAGAGTAGGATGATTCGGCCACCTGATTGGCTGGATTTGGTGGGGTTTGGATTAGTCCCTAGGGTTAATCATTTTACAGAATTTGATCATTCATACCTATGGGTGAGTCAACCTAATTTGACCATATTTTATCGTTCATACCCTAGGGAGAATTTGGACCTTCGTTTTCTAGGGGAACGGTCAGGATTATAGTGCAACTAGGATTAACTCGTTTAATGCATGGAATTTGTGTACAAATTGTGAAAATCCAATTTCCAAACGTTTTTGTAGTACTGCTTCACGAAAAAACTAGTTGTTGTTCCCTTCTTTATTTTATCTCTCCAAGAACTGTAGACCGAGTCGTCGCTCCTCTCTTTATCTAATCTAAGCCTGGATCGATACGTCACTCCCTCTTTATCTCATCTATCCAAGAACCCTAGATCTAGCCGTTGCTGTCCCCGTCGATCTACTCCGCCGCCCCTGCAACATCGGTTCGCCCTGTAGCAGCTCAATGGTGCTCCCCATCTGGCATGCATGGAGAGAGATGGCTAGTTTTAGATCTAGCTGCAGCAGCTCTTCAAGGTGCAACGGCGACGAGTCTTTGTACAGTTCCCCAATTTCATACAGAGTTGAGCCATTGGAATATGCCCTAGTCAAGAATTGCAGATGCAAGGGGGAGATAAAGGCTTCGAGGTGGTTTTCTTGGAGCAATGCCAACCCAAGGTTCCTGGTTGACAATTCTTTGAACGATCTTATTAATTGATTGACTTGTATGTTTGTAAATAGGTTAGTGGTTGCCAATTCTTTTAATGGGATGACTCCGAAATTACGAATTTATTGAAGCCACACCTGATTGATTTGCGTGAGAACGTGTGTTGGCTCAAGAGCAAGAATGCGGAACGTACTAGGAATGCATAGGCATAGAAATCTTGGAATTAATAGTTGTTGCGCCAAAATGCTTGGAAAGGTGAATTGTTGAAGAAGAAAGATATGCAAATTGAGGACATGAAGAGGGAAGGATTTGAAATGAAATGTATTATGGTTTTTGTAGTGGAAATATTTTCTATGTTTGTAAAGCTTCAAACTTAAACATCATGATGTAATGTTATTTGTTTTTGTAGTAGTTTCTATGTTTGTAAAGCTTCAAGATTGAACATGAGGATGTAAACTAATTTTTTCTGGTATGTTTTAATTTTAGAAATTTCATGATCGAAATTTTAACACAACAACACGCACAGTAATGACATCCTTACATTATTCCCAAATTAAAATTTTGACATCTCCAACATACAAATTCCATGTCTGTACAAAATAAAACAATGAGAACTCTTTCATTTTACACCTTTTGCCTATACTAGACAATAAAACAGCTAACTGAGAGATGGCAACTATGATAACTGCCAACATGTATGTACTTTTCTCCTCTACCTTCATTTCAAGTTCCTGTATCAATCTAACTTTATTTTTTCCATCTAGTTCAAGATCTTCTATCACTAGATCAGAAATCATAAGATGACTCTCAAGTATCAACATTGACTTGCCAAGACGCTTTGAATTGCTCTTTTCTTCCTTAATAGTACACTTCAGCTCAACAACCAACCACTTATTACTTGATAATTGAACTCCCAAACAGAGCATCCTCTCCTCCATTGCAAACTTCTCTCTACCCCACTGAGTTTCTTATTCTTTAGATGTAATATACATTGCATAATGAGCTAGCATGTTGAACCGTAAAATTTTGTACAAACATTTCAAACTGCTAAAATAAACAACTAAATTCGTGGCCAAGACATGATTGATTCCCCTACCTCACTAGTGTACCCGCTACATGCAGACATTTTTTCGGAAGGGCACAATTGAAATTGAGTGACACATTTCGACAGTGCAAAATAGGCATTTCTATTCGGCTGAAATAGACATTTTTTCCGATAAAATTTGGAGAATATCCTTACCAACATTCGGAGATGTTGCGCGACCGGTCGTCCGAGAGCAGTAGACTCGGGGCTTGATAGGGTCAATGGCGGCAGAGCACTAGTATGCGGTGGAGGTTCCCTAGATAAGAGGCACTGTGGTGGTGACGGGCGCATGCTTTCAGTCGGGACGGCGGGCACGGTGGCGGTGCCAGGCGCAGTCGGGACGGTGGGCATGGTGGAGGTGTCGGGACGATGGGTATAATGGAGCCGTCAGGATGGTGGGCACGGTGGAGGTGTCAGGACGGCGAGCACGGTCACGGTGCCTGGTGCTGGCGGGACGACGACACAGTGGCAGGCAGTGGCTATGTGTTGAGGTCCGACCGCGGCCGGGACGGAAAATGAGGCCACACACAGACCATGACTACCACTTTGGAGGTGTTTCACAACCTCTCGCCGGAGCACTGGATTCGTGTTGGATTGGGCGAGCGCGCGAAACACTGGCAGAGAGAACCGGTTTGGGCTCGTACAACAGACGAGGAAGAGGAGAATTTAGATTCGGTGGAGGTGCAGCACCGCCTTCCATTGTCGTTGACGAACGAGGTCTATGCGCCAGGTATGGTGGCGGGCGCAATAGGCACGATGGCTTGTGCGGCGGGCAACGGGGTTCAGATAAGGCTAATTTGGCATGTTCAATGGACGAAGGAAGAGGGAAAATTAGATTGGGTCGAGGTGCAGCGCCGCCTTTCATCAACGTCCGCGAACATGATCTGAGCAGCGTGCACGCTGGGGTCTGGGCGGCGAGTCCGGTGGGCGATGGGGTCAGATCGAGCTATGGGCGCGTTTCAATGGACGAGGAAAGAGGGAAGATTAGATTTAGTGGAGGTGCAACGTCGCATTTCGTCGCCTTCGGCGAACGAGGTACGTGCGGCGGGTGTGGCCGGCAATGGGGTCAGATCGGGCTCGGGGCGACACAACGCCGGTCCGGTTCGGTCCCACGGTCCTAAGGCGATAACGGTCAAACGAGTTTCTTTCTTCCGAGGCAACTGTAAAACGAGATTGACCAAACAGGACAACCATTCTGCACCTTTGCGCGGCTTTATGGAGCGAAGTGGGATAATAGTGAGAAAAAACTAAATCAATGGGGCACCAACGAGAGAAAACAAGACAAGTGAGACAGGAAAATAGAAATCTCTTAATTTATGCAATGGAAACATGCCACGAGAAAATATGCACTCCATCCATTTCATAGTAAAGTGATATTTTGGATATCTCTTTTATCTTTTTCTTTTGTCTGGGAAAGACATCCCTTTTGCCAAATATTCGGTATTTTGATGGCCAACATTATTTTGGATATTTCTATTAGGAACTGAAAATCATACACAACTTATCTCGAAAATTGTGTTCGAAATATTAGGCCTTCCATAATGCATCGTTTCTTAGCGCGGTATCATAGGAAGTACACGATTGTAAGATACAACCATCATAATGCATTGCATGTTAAGTGTTGTATCTTAGTAAACATGTATTTAATGATTTTGGCCTCATACTAATATGTGATTGGTCTAACAAATTATTTTTCCTATGATACCGTGCAAGAGCCGTATCCTAAATAAGATACAACACCCTTCTCTTTTCTCATTAAATATAGTGCGACATCAGTATTTTGCCTATGATATTGTGCCAAGTGCCAATGCACTGTTTCTAAAAACGTTATCATATGCATAATAAATATTTAAGAGACAACTACGTGAATGCATTGTTTCTTAGGCTAGTCACATTGGGCACTAACTTAGTAGTAACATAGATAACACGTACGTAGGACAAAAAACTGATGTGGCAAGTATTTAATGAGGAAAGAGAGGACGGTGGTAACATAGCTAATTACCGTAACATCAGATATCCCGAGATAGTGTGAGTCTATAAACTAATTAATAAAACTTTGCATGACACAATATGTTGGCTACTAGGTGGTAACATATCATAGGAAAACGTGTATGTTAATAGTCTATGTTACTTCCCATTGTGACTAGGCTTAGAGCACGGTCAATAATATAGCCGCCTGGTAGCTATAAGTCATTGTCATGTCACATATAGCTAGCTTATAGTCAACATGTACAATAGTTAGCTATATAAATGAACGACTTTATCAATATATGGTGTATAGGGCTAGAAGCTATTTTTGGTTACATGGTGTACGATTGGGCTAGAAGCTATTTTTGCCTATGACCGTGTGCAAAGGTCGTACTCCCTCCGTCCTGGTGTATAGGGCATATATAGCGATTCTCTGGGTTCTAGGTATTCATTCATTGGGGTTTAAACATTACATGCATTGGTGGAGAGGGGTAGAGAGAGGCAACCACCCACTAATTAGAAGAGAACTCATGCAAAATATGCCTATAAGATGGGACTGCATGATTTTGTTATTGTGTCCTATACACCAGGACGGAGGGAGCATCTTAAAACAACTTCCCTTTCTCTCTTCATTAATATCTATGCCACATAAACAATTTGGGTCGGATACAACGCTAAGAAACCTTTATTGGCACAGGGCTTATAGCCTTCTCGGAGTTTACACATATAGTAGTACAATCAAACATAAGCTTTAAAGACCGTATCAACATTCAATGCATCAATTTTTGTAAACTGAAATGTTAAGTTGTTTCTTTCGCTTATTGAGTATAAACGCAAGAATAAATTTCTTTGCTTAAGGGCGTGTACAGTGTTACAAAAAAAGGTGTCTAAGAGTACATTTTTTTCTCTTAGACCTAGGACTAAACGGTGGAGAAGGTGTGACTAAGAAAAAAAATTCTGGACCTATGTCTAGTACAAGACCCCTGTGACTAGTTGATTTAAAAATTGGCATGGTGATTTGGAATCTCATCATTGGCTAAAGTAGGAGCAGTTTGAGGAGAAAAGTAAACTTTTTCTGTCACATGGAACCCATATAGGATGACTAAACGGTGGAGGAGTTTTAATTTTGTTAGACCTAAAACTAGTAATTTTCTTAGACACAGCACACACTGCACACGCTCTAATGGTCAGCCCATGCCAGCCCAGCCGACGAAAGGAAGAACCAAAGAAGAAAGCCCATGCGAACCTTGTGGGATCCTGGTCCCTGCAGATTACTTTTGCGTGGATAGAGTGCCGTCCAAACGGCCAACCAACGGCCACTCGCTTCGGCTGGCTCGAGTTCCCCAGCCCCTGCACACAAAACCAAACCAAGAAGCGAAAAGCGAACACAGGCCAGGACATCGCAATTATCCCATGGCGCTCATCTCTGTCGTACGCTCGTCTCCGGTGGCCGTCTCCGCGGCCTCTTCTCGCCGGCCGCCGCTGCGCTCTAACCACGGTGCCTACCTGCTACGCGTCAGCTCCAGGACCACGCCGTCTCTGTCCGTGAGGTGCGAGCAGAGCAGCAAGCCGGGAGGCAGCGTCGTCGACGTGTGGGCGAGCCGCCTCGCCATGATGAGCTTCGCCGCGGCGGTCGTCGCCGAGGTGTCCACCGGCAAGGGCTTCGTTGAGGTACGCGCATATACTTGTGTTGTGTGCGTTTGCTCTTCTGCCTAGGTGCTCACGACTCGGCGCTCTGCCCGTTTCGACGTGTTGTTGCAGAACTTTGGTGTGGCGACGCCGTCGCCGGTGCTGGCGCTGGTGGTTACGGCGCTTGTCGGCGGCCTGGCCGTCCTCTTCATCACCCGGTCCGGCTCCCAACAATGATGGATTCGTCGTGTCTCACTAGCAACCGCATCGTGAGCTCGCTTCCATGCATGATCCTGGAACTTCAGATGTTTCACCCTCTTCATGATGTACTTTTCAGACTCTCTCTAAGCTTAATACATCGGAAATAGTTCGAATCACCAACCAAGCTTGCCGGCCTCCGTGGTCTACCAGCTGATTGCATTATTGTATCGCCATGTTCATTTGTGCTTGCGCATTTCTGAAGAACGAACATATGCAAACCATTTTTGTCCCCCGATATGCGCATAACATTTTTCACCGGCATAATATATATTTATATGATTCGCAAACTAACCTGTGCTTGGATGGTTAGGAGAGTCGTTGTGCCCCCAGACCACCAGAGTTCAAACCTCAGGTTTGACACATGTGTGTTGCATTTAGACGGAATATTCTTTCAGTGGGAGGCGATGTTCCCGTCGACAACGAGGCGCCTGTCGTGACTTCATCACTCTCAAGATCCGCCGGCTCAGTCTCTCGGAGGTGCTCATAGGGATAGGGTGTGCGTGTGTGCGTTCATATGGATGAGTGTATGCGCATGTATATGAGCGCTTGCGTTTGTACTATGTTTCTCAAAAAAAAAAAATATATCTATACGATTCGAAACATAGGTATTTTATTGACATATAGTTTTTTTTTGAAACGGTAGACATATAGTTTTCACGGTAATAATTTGACCATCACGTAAGAAAAAATGGGGTCGGAGTAGTATTTGATAAGTAAAGTGCCCATTTTTTTAATCGAATATGTTCGTTAGGAGAATTAAAAGCCTTCCATAGGAAATGCCATGTTGCTAGGAGTAAGAGGGGTCGGAAATCCGGAAAACAAAACTTTCACCGTACGGCACGCATCCATGCACCTCAAGTATTTATACCCCATGCACATCAAGTATTTATACCCCGTGCGTTCGGTTCCCAAGAAGACAAATATAACAACCACCAAAATCTAGCCTCCGGAAGGAATCCAGAGGGGGAATCCACAAGAGAGTTGCCATCTCCACCATAGTTGTGATCATGATGGCAGCAACATTGATCTCAATCATCATCATCATCATCATCATCATCGATGTCTTCATCAACGAATCCTCCGCACACTCATTGTAATTGCGAACCCTAGTTGTGGATCTGCAAGTGTATTCATTTAATAATTCATATGTCATTGATACTATTATGATGATGTCGTGTTCCTCCATGTGTGAGTACATTAGTTCTTGGTGAGATGGAGAAACCCTACCACTAATATAAAATGAAAGAAATAATGTACTGGTTATTATTTTATGAAGTGTGGTAATGTTCTACATGATATTGTGCGAATGCGGATCCGTATAATAATTTTTCTAAGGGGCATGAAGAATCTCAGTGTTGGTGTAAGGCGAGGTTAGTGGGCATAGCGATGAAAGATGTTTCCCCTATTCTTTGTTGACCATCAATGAGGGAATGATAGAGATGCAAGTGCTTACTCCATATCCACGAGGAGACACTGGAACAACCACCAAAATCTAGCCTCCGAAAGCAACCCGGAGGGGGAATCCACAAGAGAGTTGTCATCTCCACCATAGTTGCGATCATGATGGCAGCAACATTGATCTCCATCGTCATCATCATCATCGGTGTCTTCATCAACGAATCCTCCGCACACTCATTGTAATTGCGAACCCTAGTTGTGGATATGCAAGTGTATTCATTTAATAATTCATATGTCATTCATACTATTATGATGATGTCGTGTTCCTCCATGTGTGAGTAGATTAGTTCTTGGTGAGATGGAGAAACCCTACCATTAATATAAAATGAAAGAAATAATGTATTGGTTATTATTTTATGAAGTGTGGTAATGTTCTACATGATATTGTGCGAATGCAGATCCGCATAATATTTTTTCTAAGGGGCATGAAGAATCTTACGTGATGGAAACGTGATGGAAACGTGATGGAAACTTGTTAATAGTATTTAAAGAACGCTTTTAGCCCTATTAACAAGTTTCTAGACATCTTCACCATTTAGTCTATGTTCACTTTTAATCTATTTCTTTAAATACTATTATGCTCTCAAACATAACACCCACCAACACCTTCAACCCACTCCTTCTCGCTTTGGATTAAGATAACTTGCAGATACATCTTGATAAACAATTCAACATGAATAAAAAAAACAATTCCTTGGCTCCTCATGGTTCGATATTCTTACAACGAAAATAGTTACAACAATCATGTGCACTTGCTGATATAGGCTTGGCCTTTAGGGTGGCCCGATCTTCACGGGTTGACGCACGATAGGTGGAGAAATTGGGAAGAACGCGATGAACTCACGCACACAAAAGGAGAGATAACTCGTGGAGCCTACGAGGGATCGCAAACCCAAATCAACAACACGCTAATTGGAACCGATTTACCTTCACGGCCGGTCCACCGTGCCAACAGATGCTCAAGGGTCAGTTGAGGAGGTTGATGTGACACTAACTGATTCCCAAGGGGAAAGAATAGCAATCACCAAGGAATCTTGAAACAATCCAATATAGGAATCTATGGATTGGCCATGAATCCCATGGGGGAGGTTCTCCACATGGGAGGGGGAGCACAAAGCCCAATTCTATCTCATATCCATTCTTTTCTAGGAAGGAGGAGGAAGGGTCCTATATATAGTAGTAGGGGGTAGGTAAAGGGATACAAGGGAATATTCTCTGTCTCTGAACGCACGCAGGTAAGGCGCCGGGGAGCCGGGCTGGTAGGCCGGGCCGGTCTGTAGGAGCGCCGACCTGAGGGGCGCAGGGGAGCCGGCCTAGGCTGGGCTGGCAGGCCGGACAGGTAACCGAGAGCGCCGGCCAGGTTGGGTCTTCAGGCCGGCCTACCTGGCCATCTTCCTCTTTGTCTTCTTGCTTCTTCCTACTCTTTCATGCGTACACCTTGGACGGTCTTGAGTCCGTGGGCTCCTTGAAGTTCCTTCCTGAGGTTGATAGATGACATGTTGGTCCTACAAGCTTGGTGGCATTGCTCTTGAACATGGGAAGCGCATAGTTCATCTCTTCTTGCATGGCGAAGAAGGTATCAGAGTAGTCGGTGTAGTATGGCTCCATAATGTCATCCAAGCTTGCGGCGTCGTAGTTTTAGTAGTGGTTCATGTCATTGGAGCTCATGTAGTCGAAGTTGTTGTGGTTGTTGTGGTGCTCTGTCATGTAATGCTTGGAGTAGGAATAGTCGGTGTAGAGCTCGACGTCGTGGTCATAGTAGTGGTGGTCTACCATGTCATGCTCGTAGTAGTGGTCATCCAACATGTCATGCTCATAGTAGTCGTTGTCGTTGTTGTAGTCGTAGTGGTCCATCATGTACTCCATATGCTCTTCTCTCGCTACACATGGTTACTCACAAGCACAATTGTATATATAGAGTGGGAAAACCTAAGAGCTCAAACTTCACATTTTAGCAAGTATTGGAACTAGTGGACCATGCCAAGAGAAAACGATAACAAAAAAAGAATGAAGTGACTTGAGTTCGAAAAATCCAAAAACAAGCTCCAAAACACACACGGCTTATGGGTGGATATGTATGGAAAGTGAAAAGCAAATGGAACAGCCGGAAACCAAGATATTGTAATGGCAGGTAGAGAACCATAATGATCACAAAACAACAACAAGTCAATCTCCAAAGATATGGAAACACACGTACGAAGATAAATAAGACTAATGCAACCAAAATGCGAGTTAAGGAACCAAATGATCGTAACGAAGACTATAAAGGTCATGTTGCACAAGTACGAGGAGAGCCGCTAGTTCGATTATAATTTATTGGTGGGGCTACAAGATTTTCACACAATGAACCACCTACAAGATGTTCATCGAGTTTGTGCGCTTCCTTCAAGTGTTATGGCAAGTGGTGGTTTCCTTTTTCTCTCTTCTTCTTTCTCTTTTTGCTTTTGCACTTTTTTGCTCACTCACTTTGTGCCAACATATGAAACTATATGAACTAGCCCATACAACGGTCGCTCGGAAACTAAACGGTACAAGTATGCAAAGCACAATAAATCATATATTAACTAGTCTCAATATGTAAGGTAATCACAAGGTATGTTGACTCACAAAGGAATGGCAAGAGGGAGAAGATTCGGGATGTTTATACCTCTCTCCAACGATCTTCGCCCTATAGGCTGGAAAGTTTCATGCTTTCTCACGAAATTAGTCTTCAATTAATGATTTATCTCATGTAATGGTGATTTATACGATGTAATTCCCTACAAAACTAGCTAAAGATCACTCAAAACAGAGCCCCGAGTCAAAAGTTATGACCAAAACGGTGATCGGACGCGGCAGTTTTCTAGGAGGCTGGCCTGGCCGGGCTGTGAGGCCAGTTTTCCTACACGAGGCTTGGAGGGTCTGTTCTTGGCCGGCCTAGGGAGCCTGGGAGGCCGGCCTGGCCGGGTTTTGAGGTCGGGATTGCTGCAAACGCGTTTTGGACGCGTTTTTGACTTTTTTTGGCAGAAAACGGCTCCGAAAATCACCAAATCGAAGGGGAAATAACTGGAATTAGGTCATGGAAACGCAAAGGAAGATAGATCAACAAGTATAACAACAGATCCACGGATCAAAACCTAACAGAACGCACTCAAATCACAGATCGATCCAAAAGCAAATTGGGGCTATTTTGGTGGAAATTTTTGAATTTAGGCAAGAACAAGAAAAAATTGCGGGAAAGAGGGTGTCAAATACGTGGCAACCTTCCTCTTGGTAGCAGATCATATAGGCTTGGCCTCTAGGGCGGCCCGATATTCACGGATTGACGCACGAGAGATGGAGAAATTGGGAAGAACAGGAATAACACGATGAACTCACGCACACAAAAGGGGAGATAACTCGTGGAGCCTACGAGGGATCGTAAACCCAAGTCAACAACATGCTAATTGAAACTGATTTACCTCCACGACCGGCCCACCATGCCAACATATGCTCAAGGGTCGGTTGAGGAGGTTGGTGTGACACTAACTGATTCCCAAGGGAAAATGATAGCAATCACCAAGGAATCTTGATACAATCCAATAGAGGAATCTATGGAGTGGCCATGAATTCCATGAGGGAGGTTCTCCACATGGGAGTGGGAGCACAAAGCTCAATTCTATTTCATATCCATTCTTGCCTAGGAAGGAGAGGGAGGGGTCCTATATATAGTAGTAGGGGGTAGGTAGATGGGTACAAGAGAATATTCCATGTCTCTGCATGCAGGCAGGTAAGGCGAAGGGGAGCACTGGGAGGCCGGCCTGGCCAGGCTGGTAGCCCGGGCCGGTCTGTAGGAGCGTCGGCCTGAGGGGCGCAGGGGAGCCGGCCTAGGCCGGGCTGCCAGCCCGGACAGGTACCCGAGAGCGCCGGCCAGGTCGGGTCTTCAGGCCGGCCTTCCTGGCCATCTTCCTCTTTGTCTTCTTGCTTATTCCTACTCTTCCATGCGTACACCTTGGACGGTCTTGAGTCTTGGGGCTCCTCGGCATCTTCCCTCGCATCTGTACTCGTTGACTCATACCTAGCAATGCACGGGGGTAGATGGTCGAGTAATATACCGTCCAATGGGGTACGAAGTGGGTTCTCGAAGAGGAACGAGTTCAACTTTTGAATCCATGGTGACTTGACATATGATGGAGTGTGAGACATGACCAGTGGGATGGGTCGCGCTGCATCTTTTGCGGACATCAACTTTCTTAAGGCTTCAAATATTTAATCATTTATATGAATCTTGGTATGACAGATTTTGAGGTTGGTGCAACCCGCAGCAGAATATTTGATGAACAGATCTTTTTTGTTTGCTGCCTATATAAGTACACATATATTTTTGGGCATGGGTAAGACTTTGTGCTATTAGATCTACACTCTTACACTTTGTGTGAAAAAAAGCATCCTCTTGTTCTCGATTCACATCATGAGAGGAATTAGTTGTGATTTTGGTTTAGATTAGTTGAGCATTGGGCAGGAGCACCTTTGGGTCTATATATATTGATATAATACTCTTGGAGATTGGACATATCTGTTGGGGTATACCGAATATGGTATCACCAGAATTGGAATAAACTGGTGTGTCAGGGTGGCCCAAGTGGTGGAAATGCTTTACCGGCCGGCCTAGCGGGACAAAGCACGAGGACAAGGACTAATCCGGCAAATGAAGTGTCCAAGACGAAGCCAGATAGATAACCTACTTAGGGAGCAAGTTTCGTCCTATGCCGTGTTAGGATATGACTCCAATACTTAGTTGGTTAGAGAAAGCATAATTTGAGCAATTGAGACTTACGTTTTTAGTTGAATGCAAGAAATGCAGAAGCAAAAAATAAGAGCTAATGAAGTCGCAACAAGGAGTTGCCCTACTTGAGCTGTTGGCTGAGCGCATATGCGGTAATTGAAACCGTGAGGCTGAAACTTGCGAGACTTTGGCCTATGCTCGTGTTGCTGAAAACTGAATTTCTGTGTGTTGTCTTAAATTTGGTGAATTTCTGTATTTGATGTCTGCTATGTGGTTGGTTTTTATGTGTAAAAAACGAGTTGTAACATACGAATCACAGAAAGGACAATTCGAATGATGGTGTAAGTATCCATCTGTCACTACGCGTGGCGGTGTTTGGCCGGTCCACGTGTCGTTTTATGATTGGGCGATTCTGCGACGAAAAAAATGTCTCCGACACGGTGACATTCGGAGTCAATGTGAGACGAAAAACAACTGTCATGGGAAATACGATGTGTGATGTCGTGTGGTTGGTACATGTGTCGTCGCCTTTCTGCGCTTGTAGCGACGGAAGAAAACGTCACCGCATAGCCCGCAACGAAAATATTTTGGCCCAGAAGAAGGCGACGTGGCGACCCATGTTTGTGCCACGTGTCATCATCTTGCTGCGTCCTTTGGCGACATAAGTAAACGTCACGACCAAAACTAACGTCATCTCATACCATGACGATCTCAATTTTTCGTGGATAGGTTTCAATGTGGAGAATTTTGATTGGTCCACATGGTTTCACCTGATTTATCGTGACCATGACGAAAAAAGTCATGGTGGTGATGACGTCATGAACGAGGTCGGTGATGTTATAACCGTGGGCTTAATAGTATCTACTCGCGATGGGAAAAAACGTTGCAAACATAATGACATATGATGTGTGTGATGTGATGTTAAAAATGGCGATATCGACCGTCAAGACCTCATTTCCACATGTCACCCCACAGTGACGAAATAATATCATTGCCGCTCATTGGGCATGGGCCGGAAGATCCAGCTGCTCGCGACGATTTGCTGAACATCAGGTTCACATAAATGTCGCAGACTCGCCCACGATAGTCGATCAGATACGTTTTCATTTCGTCGTGTAAAACATTGCGGGTGGCCGCCAGCGACCTTTTGGAGCTCATGTGCAACGTTATTGAAATATTGTTGATCGCGAGATATTTGGTAGTGAGTGGGTTTGTCGAAGCTGAATGGATTGTAACAATCATTGTTCAAAATATCTCCTGATATTCGATAAATCGGCCAATTTATCGCTTCTCGGTGTTTGACCGATAAGATAAATCAGCCGATATATCCCGATAAATTGGTAGATATGCCGATAAAGAGGCAGATTTGCCCCTTATCTTGGATCGACCAATAAGTTACTGATACGCGATATCCCCAACATTGGTAACAAAATCGCTAGACTTGACAAGAGATAGCCAAAGGACAACCAACACACACTATATGAGGAGCTCAAATGAGTAAGGAAAGTGGCGAGAAAATCAACCAAATCCAATGAAATGTTTGATGTTAAAATTAGATATGAACCAAAATGAAAAGTTAAAAAGTACCAAATTCACAATAATAGGAAACAAATAAACACATGCACGCAAGGGATTAGCGAGGTTAATGTGACCAATGAACGAGCAACAAAGAAATTTTTCCTAATGAAGTCTAAACTCAATGTAACAACAATATAAAGAGGACGCTAGCACGCATTGGAAATTCTAAATGGAAACAAGATTTGCACCAAGGGACAACCGGTAACTCTTTCTTGTTTGCTCGTGAAGCTACTCGTTCCTACAATGGATAACACTTGACATCGATTTTTTTTTATGATTCGAATGCCAAGCCTAATCAATGCTACGGTCTCATAAGTGCCAAAACATGCACTCTTGGTGCCACTAGTGCAATTCCATATAATATAAACGAGCTAGTACAAATAGGCAAGGAACGCAAAGAATGTGTTATTTCAAGCGGAAGCAAGTTATACCTTCTGATTGATCGTGTACTTGCCACAGGAGTTACTCGATGTTGTGTTGATACTTTGGTGTGGTGTTGTAGCTGTAGTCGAGGGCTTCGCGTAAAAACTCGAATCACTCAAATCGGAGCAATGACGACAAAGAAAAACTTGTTGCAAATTCTTCTCAAGAATTGAAACTGCATAAATTTTTATGGGAATTTTGGCAATTTCGATTTTCCTTTAATTACAAGCATATTATGGAGAAAATTTGGAAAATTGGCTGAACAGAGATGATGAAAATGGTATTAAGCAACAAATCCACGGATCAAATCTACCAAAAACTCAGCGAATCGATAGACCGGCGAAAATCCTTTTTTAGGCTATTTTTTGTGTGATTTTCAAAATTGGTGATGGGAGAGAGAAACAAATTAGTCGGAAAGGTGCTTGAGGAGGTCAAATTCGTGGCAACGTGGCTGATGATACCAGATGGTGGAGGCGTTAACCTCTAGGGTGTCCTGATTTTCACGATTTGACCAAAAGGGAATGAGAAACACGAAGGACACACAATAACACGAGAGAGAGATCGAGGGGGAAAACGGTAACCGATAAATAGAAACCCTACCAATTCGATTACCCAGCAACTAACCCCGAGGGTAGCCTACGGATCGCTTGGATTAAGTCGATCTTACTCTTGTTGAAACCATTTCGCCTACATAGCGGGTCCGCCGAGCCAATAGAATCTAAAGAATTGGTTGAAAAAGATTGAGAGGTTGCTACTTGAATCCCAAGGGGAAAGAATATCTAACTCAAAAAATTCTTGATACGATCCAAGATACAAAGTATTTGGAGTAGGTTTGATTCGGTCCTAGATGCAACAAGGAGTAGCCTCACAAGAAGAGCAAAGAGCAAAGCCCACAAATCTCAAATCATCTCTAACCTAGATCTAGTCTAAAGGGTGGTTTATATAGTAGTAGGGATGACGTGGGGGTACCCGAGAGACCCTCCACTATGGGCATACCCGGTGCAGCCCGTTGAGGGGTGCCTTGGTGGATTCCACGAGTAACTACATGAAGGCTCGTGAAGAGAATCTATGCGAAGCAGAAGGAAAGACTTAGGAGGCAAGAATAGAAAAGGATGGTAACCGACTCAGAGTCGAGTCCACCTCATGTACGACCCCTGGGACCCTGCTACCTATATAAAGCATGGGAGGGGGTCATGAACGAGACAAACAACCATAGATTCAGAGTTGTGCCAGATCTAATCTACGAACAACACTCCATGTAATCGATACTTTTCACCTCATCGTAATAAATCCCGACAGGTAGCAACCCTTCAAGTTGAGTAGTCCACCAGCGCCTTTTTCCTTCACGAAACCCCGGGTCCCTATCATGGGGATTGTTGAGGTCACCCCTCTTCATTGGCGCCGTCCGTGGGGATCCGCGGCGCTAAATCTGCGACTTCTTCGACTTCATCATTGACAGGCTACAACTCGGTGATCTGGACAGACTTGATTCGCTTTGGGTCGATCAACTTCACTAGGCACTCGCCGGCATCACGTCTGGTGTTCAACTACCTTGACACGAGCATCGACCTCAAGATCGGTGACTTGAACTTTCGCGCGGGTCGCGCGGGAGTGATACGCTTGGAAGATTCCGCCCGAGTCCAACCAGAGGAGGCGATCGTACCGGAATTCTCGCTGCTCTCGCTCGAAGACGCAAGCATCGAGTAATCTTACCCGGCCAATCATTACGTCCACTTTGTCGCAATGGCAAGAAGCGATGAGTGATCATCCTCAAAAAGCGATGATTGAGACAGCATGACCGACCCACCCAAAGCAACAGATGCGATTCGCGTGGAGGCAACCGGAGAAGATGGAGACGATGGTGACGAGGAATCCGACGAGGACCCGACAAAATCCCCGCCACCCGAAGAAGAGGACCCGAAAGGCGATGGCTATGGACTCGGAGAATGTAACATCCCAGTGTTTGGGAGGTTATAAGGATCGAAATATAATATGCATTTGCAAAGCATGCATCTAAAAATACGGAAAATTTTGGCGTGAAAGTTTAAACGAAGCAAAGTGACCAATGTTTCCTTTGTCATGATGAAATAGGTTAGATCATTTGGACAAGAGTACATTTGGAGTTATCTTTATAACAAGTATTCTAGAAACAGAATCATTTGAGAAGACAAAGAAGATTTGATTATTACTAGCACTAACTTTCAACAACTTTGACCACAAGTTTATAACTGACTTGGGAGAATTCATCTAGGTATCTAGAACTCGAAGAGGGGTGGGTATTCAAACCACATAGCCAATGATCTTGTTTTCACAAACTAGGAATCCAAAATTGAATAATCTCATCAACAGAGATTCTATGTCTTTAAAGACATGAAATCTTAATTTATCAATCAATTCACATAAAAAATTTATAAGTCATCTCACATCTATTAAGTGAACCTTTACAAGTGGATGACCAGGGTTCAATAGAGCACAACTGATACAAAAAAGCATTAATTCAAACCCCACAAGTGGGAAATGACATGATTATTATTAGTAACATATTCATGGAATATGTATATATCTCGAAATAATAAAGAGAAGAATTTAAAATAACAAGATGACACTCTGAGAAACCAACTAACCACTCTGACTTAACTCATTAAACCCCAATAACTTTCATATTCTCATTGTCTCATTCATCTTATACAAGTGAGCATATGAGATCTCAACACATTAAGGGACCATTTGATCAAACTTACTATCTTAAGTCATCATTTCATAAGGACTCCACATTCCTATCCAAATCCACCATTCAATAACTAAAGTATCTTTGGATACCACTAATGAATAACAACAAGTTATAACCTCTATTAGAGGAATTGAATTGCAAGCTAAGTAAAACCAATCATATATGAAATAAGTACATATCTTATGTGAAATAAAATGAGAAGCATATGTAAGGAGAATAAAATCTTGAAATAACTATTAATATAGACCATTTTATCTTATTGTTTTCCAACGTTCTCGAAATCATTCTGCAAGAGAAGAAACCCACAAAAAAGGAGGAACTACCACAAGAAGATCTCCAGAAGGACTCCTTAGATTGTTCTAGAATTGCTAAGTCAATCTATCCTAGACAATTTGGAAATCCATGTACTAAAAGCTATTCTTATTAATTCTTCCAGAAATAGTGTGATATTCCAATGTTTGTGTTATATAGAAGTAGTTTGGTAACAAGTTTCTAGACCTTTTTAACAAATCAATTTTGTATACTCCAACAATTGAATGTCATATATAAATAAACAGATGGTTAGATAACCTAGTACATCGCCATTTGTACATGAATAGTAATTTGGGGGCAAGTCTGACTAACTTGTTAGCAAATTCTCCTTGTATGGATATGGCAACTTGATGTCATAAAATACACTTACATTCTTTTATAATCATCTAAGAGAAATCTTTGCTTGGAGTAATTGGTTGTCTTCACCACAAGGGTGAGACAGTTAAGGTTGGATCCAAGAGATGAAACTACTTGCAAACGACAAAGGTGATAACATAATACCAGTGGCAATTTTGAGATAAGTAAATCACACAATAGAAGTGAACAAGGAGCAACACTGATTTAGTAAGGAAGCCTAGCATAATCAATTATCCAGTGTATCATTAGGTTATATTAGAGAACATAGAACCTCTATGTCTTTCCAACCTGATCAGAGATGAGAAACATATAATAATCTCTTTAATGGAAACAATTATCAAGTAAGAAATAATAGCAAGTCATTGCATCCAAATTCCTTGTGATATGTAGAGGTAGATGGTAACAATCTTAACTACCTTGTTTTCCAGATCCTTCTCATACATAAGACAAATGGATAATAACAAAAATTCATCTATACATAACCATGCAAATGATTACATGCTCTAAAACCACATGGGATAATAGCTATACTTGGAACCTGGGCGGAAAACAAACTAATAATATTCTATTGAGATTAAGTACTAATAAGAACCAAAGCCACCTATGTTTTCCACTTGATCAAGTACCCAATATACCAAACATGGCTTACACATACCTAATTAAAATGTCAACCAAAACTAATAAGAGTTGTAACTATGAAAATAACAAAGCCACATAAATATTAAAAAATCCATTTATTACGCAACATCATTTGGTACGACCTGGAATAAATTTCCCTATTTGGTGATTTTGATTACAATGCATATAAAAGATTACTAAGAAGTTTACAAAGTATTTCCTAAAATACTTGTATCTAAGATTTTCCAATGAAAAACACACCATGTTTGTAATAACATATTTGTAGTGTTGTGTTCATGTCATAGCATACACAAAATAATTTTGAGTCCATTTCAAATATAAATTGAGAGAAAATAACAAAAATCACTTAAAATGAACATCGAAGTTAAAATTCAAATCTTGTTCAATTTCATTAAAACAAAACATGGTGAGGTTAAAAAATTAATGAGGATTACAAATCTTATTTTTAATAATTTTTAGGTTCACAAAAAGGCCCAGAAAAACAAGCTTTTCTTTTCAGTTTATTTAAAAAAGGACTAGTTTGCAATGATTAGGAACTTCAAGGGTTACCAAAAACTGCCATTTTATTTCCCTTTCTTCTTCCTCTACCAGAAGGCAGAGGAGATCGTCGTCGTGGCGTTGCCACTACCACCTCCTACTCGCCGCCGTTCGGAGAGGATAAAGGAGAGGAGACGTCCCCATCGGTCCTTCTTCCTCTCTTCTCCCTCGCACACATCCGCTCTTTGTTTCCTAGAGAGAACCCTAGGTTTCCGGCCACCACTCGTCGTTGTTGCTACCGGTCGTCCCGCGAAGAACCAAGCATACAACCATCATCGTCGTCATCTCCTCTCTCTCCTCGGTGAGTATCGCGAGCTCGGAAGCCTCAAAGACGACGTATTTTATCGTTTGGTTCATCTCCGGCCGCCAGATGCCGCGGCCGATTAAGGTTGATTCCGGCGCCGCCTTGCATCCCCGACTTCTTCCTCGAGTTGCTAGTGCTCCGGTGAGCATTTATACGTTCTTTATTTGCATTCCCGTGATCTGTAGCATGCTACAGCCGAGCCGCTATCACCACCGCCGTGCAAGCTCGCCGTCGGGGATGCTGCGGCGACCTCTCGGTTGAAATTCCGCCACCACGAGACTCGCCGTGAACTCCTGTCTTCGTTGGTACCAACGAATCCCATCAATTCAAAGTAAATCGATGGATTGGAATCCAATAGAGAGAATCCTCTCTCTTGATGATGCAACCATGACGTCATCGTGACATCATAATTTTTTTCTTTTTATTTTTGATATTTGAATTAAACTGACAGGTGGGCCCCACCTGTCAATTTAAAAAATGGCCGAAAAAATTCAATCTAATAAATTCAATATCCTTTTATTTAATTGTCAGAAAAATACAAATAAAATAGATAATTGTTTAGAAAAATATAATCTAAATGTTTATAAACTTTTAAAAAATGTTTGCTGAAGTTAAATTTGACCATTATTTGAAATTAAATTAATTCATATAAAATTGTGAAAAATAAGGAATAATTCAATAATTCGGAAAAATACAAGTTATATACCAAATTTTTTAGAAAAGCTAATGCAATTAATTTGTGATGTTTTCAAAGTCATTTGAACAAGGGTTAATATGAGCAATATTTGAATAGTCATTTAATTCATTTAAAATTAGGAAAACAATAATTTACTCAAATCGTTTTAGAAAATTCAAATAATATACCAAATGAAAGATAACAACATTTTAAAACCCATTATGTCTAGAACAACTTATTTTGTTTAACTTATGAGTTCTGTTTTTAGAAGTATAATGGAAGTCTATAATATTCCAATATAACCCTAAATAACTATCACTACACTATTTTAAATAACATTAAACTCTTAATAAGTTTGCACTTCATCCCTTATCACAAACATTATTGGATTAAAAGATGGTAGAGTTGATTGTGTTATACACTCATTTTCAACTAGGTTCCATTGTTTTTGCTCTACACCTTTCGTAAAATCAAAAAAGAAAACTTGTTTGTTATCTATCGAAAGTTTTTTTCCATATGATATCGTTTTCTTGTCTAACCAAGTGATATATACTTATAATCTAAAAATGATAACAACTAATTGCTAAATAAAAAGTGGAACACATGTAAGTCTAAAAGAAGTAATAACTTAATATAATTAAGTAAATCATATCAAACTTCAAACCCTAATGTCATTAACTCATTAAATGAATAAAACCATCACCACAAGTAATGAAACAATACCAAGTCACCTAAACTCAATGAAATCAAAATGTCGTGTCAAACATAGATTATACTTGTAAGCTGGGATATTCTCTCTGGGTATTTTGTGATACATCTCATTACTATGCATGTTATCATCTTATCAGTGTTTTCAGTAGTCCTTACTGGGACTACTTTGCTATCTTTTAGATCTCGGGATTTCCACGAAACCCTCAAACCCGAAGGACATGGATTATTATTATTTCTATCTCAGGCAAGTTCATCACTTGCTCATAACCTTTGCCATATTTCCTAAGAACTATTTGCAAAAACCTATCGTATTACCACCTTACTCTCAAAAGAATGCATGATCCTGTTTTATAATAATACGACTAATTAAATGACTACCCAAGTGGTAGTGTTCTGTTTTGTTGGGCGCATGGAACCATGGTAAGAAGAATCGATCATTGGAAGGTTCCATCTACATGGAAAGTATTACCTAGGACTTAACAATAAATGTCGTCAAAGCTCAGTGCGCCGTAAATAACGCGTTAACCACGAGTCTTGTATGGGGCGAGTAAGACAGCTGTGATCTTTTCCTGTTCACATGTCAACGAACTGCTAGAGACATACGATGTAGGTCTTGCGGGACTACATGCACATTGGTGGGATCCCTTAATTCCCACGGACTCTGGGGTCTATGATGGTCTGCCTGGGGAGCCTAGATATCTATCGTGAGGGGTAGAATCAGGGGTAAACCTGCGTGGCAGAAATGGGTGGGCATGTGTTGTGCGGAGAAACATGGTTTGGTTTGGATCAACAATCGGGCCCCACACCTAAGTGGGTGTGGACAGGAACATACGCCTGGTTGTGCAACATGGTATTGATCGCCTATGGGTAAAGTAACGCACCTCTACAGATTTTAAAATGGCGTGACATGTTTCCCGCTGTTCTGGGAAGGAGCTGCGAAAGCTGCAGGAAAGGAACTCCATGAAGTTCTAGCTCCTGTGATGGTTTGGCGGTCATAGTTTTCAATATTAAAAGCAATCTCTTAAAGAAAGATTTACAAAAACCTTGCATTAAGCTTATGACTCTTTCGGGTCTAAAGCTTTAGTTAGTGCATCAAACTATCCACTGTATACAATGAACTTGTTGAGTAACGCTCGTTACTCATTCGTTCCCGTTTGATCCCCTGCTTAGAGTTGAAGCCTTAAGGGAGGTCTTCATCGTGAAGCCATCGCCATCTAATGAAGCTAGAAGGGGTCATATCCTATTTAGACGATGGAGCATCGTCATCAACAAATGTCGGTGGAGGAGAATCTACCAAGTCGAAAGAGGAGTCCATTTTCCTGACTTAGTTTCTTAGAAGCAAGAGATTAGGGCTGTGACCAGCCGTAGTGGATTAGGTTCTGAGCTAGAGATCTTCTCCATCTTAGAGTTATGTTTTGCTTCTTCTGATGTTTCTTTTAAACGAGATCTTCTTTGATACTTCAAAGAGAGATTCTCGATATTATGTAATGAACATATTTGTATCCTATAGATTTGCTTGGACCTGCTATGTTTCTGTTGTACCACTCTGAGAGATCTAATATTCATGGATAAGTCCTTTTGTGAGTATTATGTCAACGACTTGTGCACTACATATGCAGCAGTGTGTTGGGTCTCCGCAGCGAACTCCCCCACCCGCCAAATCTGGATCCGCGACTAAAGGCAAGAGGGGTAAAACAAGATGCCCCCAACTACTCGTGTCAAAGGAGACAATGGGACTTGTTACCTCGCTAGTTGAGTAGGGCCTCCCTCTCCCAACAGATGCCAACACGGAGGAGCGAATGGCTTATAAGTGGATGCTAGCCCAGCACAGAAAGAAGCATAGTAGGATGTACAAAGAGCTACGACATGGGTCTCCCAGAGATGCACTCGACGGAAGCTTCAGGAAGCGGGCTGTAGAAACCAACTGCTCCAAACGACAGTCGCGGACAGCAAATATGCCGACTGAGTACATGAAAGGTACCCAAAAGGTGTTGGATCTTGATCAGGACCAGAAAAAAACCAATTCAACGGATAAACTGACACCCAGAACGCCTTAGGAAAGGCTTCTGAAAGTCCAAACATACATGATGTCCATAAAACCAACACCGGGTGACCCCCACGGAGAAGTACAGGAGGAGATGCTACGGGGCCTCAGCATGGCAAGCGTGGAGTTAGGGCAAAAATCCGTCCCGCGAGCGGCAGCACCAGCAAGGCCGCCGAAGGAAAAAGCCAAACCAACCCGAGTAAGACGTCATGAGGAGCACCTGGAAGATCTGCGAAATCAACTTACACGGAACAAGGTGGGCATATCATGTAGGGAAAGAGCGACAAAAGTACCGCCGCTAAGACAACTAGAACTCGAGTGGAGAACCCGAGATACGATTCGACCGACTTGGACGACGAGGAACTCTATGGGTATCCTTGTTTCACTCGAGAAATCCGCTAGGCCAAGAAGCCAAAATGATTCAAACTGACACCTGAAACTCCCAAGTACGACGGCGATCAGGAACCCGAAGCATGGTTAGAGGACTACCTGATAGTCATGAGGTTCCAAAAAGGTAGCAAGGTGACGGCAATGCAATATATATAGCTGCAGCTCGTGGGTACAGCGAGAAATTGGCTGAAGAGCCGACCCAAGAACAAATACAGTTGCTGGGAAAAATTCGAGTACGATTTCCTACAGAATTTCAGATCTATCTGCAAACGACCGGTAACAGTCGGATAGCTGAAGGCATGCAAGCAAAGATCATACGAGAATATTTGCAGGTACATACATAGGTGGACCGCGCTAAAAAACAACGCAGGGGAGATCTCGGATGAAACAACAATTGACAGGTTCCACCGAATGGACCTAAAGGAATACATCGGCCGGGTTTGAGTGAGAACCGTGAGCGAACTCATGGAAATAGCAAACAGCTGGGCGGAAGGAAAAGAATCAACGCGCAACACCCACCCACCCTCACCAGAGGAAGATCGCATGGAGACCTCCTATGCTCACGAGGGGGAACATAAGATACAACAATGACCAAAACAGGAGGAGGAAGCGCAAAAACCAGGCATTCGATGAAATGGAACCCGAAATAGGGGCAGGCAAATTCCCAGGCAGTCGCAGTAACGACTACCATAGGCAAGCGAGAGAGTAGCCACGAGAACAGGAGCGCGAGTGCGGGCAGGAACAAAAGCGCAAGTGGCAGCCACGGAAGATCCGGGCAGACAGGTTACCGCCCATGTCAATTGAGCAACAACACAAAAGGTCGTGCCCAAACAACATGTACAACAATGACAACATAATACGTAGATCGAGCCATAAATTGAAGGACTGCCGCAGATTCAACCTACTCATGGAAGCATCTTTCAGAAAATAGAGGGAAACCCAGCAATCAAGGTTCCCGGCTGTTCCAGGAGCACTGGCGATAGGTGCACCACCACCTCCCCAGTACCAGCAGTCGCCCAACCTCAGCAACAACCCCTAGCACATGGAGCACCTAAATCACATCAAGCTGCGGCAATAAAACATCAGTATAGGGTGGGTTACTACGAAGAAGACTGATATCTGGAGACAAAAGGGAAAGTATACATGATACAGAAATGCGCTCCCTTGAAAAGAAGCCAAAAGCTCATTACCAGGGAGGTGAATCTAGCGAAAATATCACACCCTGTAACGCCCGATTTTCTGGATTGGTCCGATGCAAACATCGCCTTTTCTAGAGAAAATCACCTGCTTTGAGTCCCCTTCCCGGGAAAGGCAGCGCTGGTACTCGAAGCACAAATCGGAGGCTATGATCTGAATCGAGTGTTCATGGACGGAGGAAGCAGGATCAACATCATTTACGTAGAAACGCTAAAGGAAACGAATATAATCAGAGAACTCATTCCACGGTATCATACCTGGAAAAGCAGTCAAACCCCTGTGAACTGTAACACTCGAGGCGGTTTTTGGAGAACGAGACAACTAAAGGAAGGAAAAAATTGACTTCAAAGTAGTCGACTGGCCATCACAATACAACGCTATACTCGGCAGAACAACATTCGTGAGGTTTATGGCAGTTCCCCACTACGTGCACATGGTGCTCAAAATGCCAGGACCTAGGGGTGATCATAGTGCGCAGAAACTACAAAAAATTAAACAGTTGCGATGTTGAGTTCAACAGAATATCACAGTCACTTGGAATGCAGCAGGAATTGGCAGACATAGCAGCTACGACCGATCACTTGATTCTCCCCCTGACAAAGAAAAAAACATCAGAAATGGAGTTCGACATGAAGGACACACCATAATATCATGTTCACCCGAATGATGCAGAAAAGTCAGTACCCGTATCCAAAACGCTGCCTACCGCATAGGAAAGCGCGCTCGTCGAATTTCTCCGTGAGCACTAGAAAATCTTCACATGGACCCTAGCGGACAAGCCAGGAGTACGCAGGAAATCCATCGAGCACTCAATCGAAATCTACAAGGACACAAAGCCAATACAACAATCCAATCATCATTTCTCAAAACCGAAGCAGAGAGCAATAGGAGAAGAAATCAATAGGTTACTCGCAGCAAAATTCATTCAGGAGATCAAAATAGCAACTTGGCTCGCAAATCCAGTGCTGGTAGCCAAGAAAAATACTAAATTCTACGAATGAGCATAGACTACAGGTCATTGAACAAACATTGTCCCAAAGACTGGTTCCCACTCCCACGCATCGATCAAATTATTGATTCGACTACAGGTTGCGAGAGGCTTTCCTTCCCTGACGCATATTCAGGGTATAATCAGATCTTCATGAAACGAGAGGATGAGGAGAAAACCGCGTTCATCACCCTGTTCGGCGTATACTGCTACACCATAATTCCTTTCGGGTTGAAAACACGGGTGCTACATACCAACACATGATGCAAAATTACCTAAAGCGAGTATTGGAAGAAACGCGCATGTGTACATAGACAATATTGTGGTCAAGTTGAACAAGGAAGAAACCCTTATCGGCGACCTTCGAGAGACATTTGCGGCTCTCGACGAGTATCAGATCAAGCTGAACCCGAAGAAGTGCGCATTTGGAGTACATCAAGGAGATTTACTCGGGTATCTTTTGTCCAACAGAGGCATAGAGGCCAACCCGGTAAAAACTAGAGCTATGCTTTCAATGAAGGAACCAGTAAACGTCAAAGGAGTACAAAAACTAGCAAGAAGAATTGCGGTACTCGGGAGATTCGTAGCAAAACTTGGAGACAAAGCACTCCCCTTCTACAAACTACTAAAGAAGTCAGATAAGTTCGAGTGGACACCCGAAGCCCGGGAGGCCTTCCACGAACTGAAACAAACTTTATCGACTCTACCTGTTCTTGGTGGCACCTCGGAAAAAGGATCCAATGTATCTATACATTTCAGCAACGAGACATGTGGTGAACACAGTATTAGTAGTCGAATGCCCCAGGAAGGGTCCATCTACAGGGTGCAGTGATCGGTATATTGCCTCAGTGAAGTACCGTCAATACCCAAGAAGCGCTACCCGCCCTATTAGAAATTGGCTTACGGAGTCTACATGACGGCTAAAAAGCTGAGGCAATATTTTCAGGAACACCCGATTACCGTGGTATCCAGCGCACCCCTGTTAGATATACTTAATAATTATAACGCAACAAGGCGAGTGGAAAAGTAGGGGACTGAGCTTGGACTACGCTATATAACTTACGAGATTCAGAAAGCAATCAAGTCACAGGCACTCCCGGATTTCATTTCAGAATGGCTCGAGTTGGAACAACCAAGATTACCAGACATGTCGAGTAGCTGTACAATGTACTTCGATGGATCCAAGAGAGCATCTAGAGCAGGAGAAAGAGCATGAGTAATACTCACATCCCCTAGAGGTGATAGATTATTATACGTATTACTGATGAACTTCAAAAATGCATCAAACAATGACCGAGTATGAAGAACTCATCCATGGGATGAAGATGGCCAAAACATGTGGAGCCACTCGACTCGTCATCTGCGGAGACTCGAACGTCGTGGTACAGCAAACCATGAAGGAGTGCGATGCATCAGCAGAAAACATGGCAGCATACAAAGATTTATACAACAAACTTGAGGGTGAATTTGATGGATGCAAGTTGTAGCACATTGGTACAGGAAGCAATTCGGAACCTAATGCTTTAGCAAATATTGGGTCCACTTGTGCTCGAAGACCACCCGACATCTTCTACAAAAAAATCGACCAACCCTCTGTACAACAAAAGGTACCAGCTATGGAAAAAGCTGAGGACTCGGAGGAAAACCAGGCAGAACAGTCAGAGGAAGAAGGAGAACCAACACGCACGGATACAGTAGAACAAGTAAATCAAGTATAAACCACCTGGATGCAGTCATTGATAGGTTCCATGACCCGAAACGAACTCCGTGAGGATCAAGCAGAAGCACGCCGAGTAATGCGTAGAGCTAAAGCATGCACAATCCACGACGGGCAACTTCACAAGCGCAGTATATCAGATATACTGGAGAGGTGTATCACCCCAGAGGAGGGAAGAGAGATACTCCTGGATATACATCAAGGAACCTATGGACATCACGTAGGGAGCACAAACCTTGTCCGCAAAGCTTTTCGAGCCGGGTTCTATTGGACAATAGCAGAGTACGATGTCAAGGCTATTGTACAACACTGCGAGGTGTGCCTGATGTTTGCAATATGCCCAAACGTACCAGCTACAGAACTTCACATGATACCACTCGCATGGCCCTTCGCGCAGTGGGGACTCGACATGGTTGGGCCGCTTAGTCGGCCATCCAATGACGAATACACTCGGTTGCTCGTAGCAGTAAAAAACATTCACCAAGTTGATTGAAGCTATGCTAGTAATGGCACAGGATGCAGAGTCAGCAATAAAATTCATCAGGTCTATAGTACACAGATTTGGAGTACCGCACAACATCATCACAGATAATGGGACAAACTTCATAGCAGAAGAATTCTAGGACTATTGCAAAGATCTAGGGATCAACATCAGCTATACATCAGTAGCACACCCACAAACCAATGGGTAGGTGGAACGATTAAACGGGTTAATTACAGCAGGGGTAAAGAAGTGGCTCCTCACACCACTCAAACGTGCAACCGGTGCATGGTCAGAGGAACTATCTTAAGTGTTTTGCAGCTTGCGAACAACACCAAATAGATCCACATAGTACACACCATTCTTCATGGTGTATGGAGCTCATGCAGTATTACCAGGAGAAGAATGGAATAACGCACCTCGAGTCGCATCCTACACAGAAGAGAACTTGAATCAAGCACTCGAGGACGCACTCGACCTGGCAGACGAGGCTCGGGATAAAGCACTCGCACGCACAGACGTATATCAACAAAGTTTGCAAAACTACCCCGCCCGTCGAATGTGTAGCAGAACCTTGAATGTAAGAGATTTAGTGCTACGGCTGAAACAAGGGAGTCATGACAAGCTGACATCACCATGGGAAGGGCCCTACGTCATAGGAGAAGTACTCGTAAACGACACGTACAAACTCAAGGACAAAAAGAGTGAGAAATTCTACAAGAATCCATGGAACGTCTCGCAGCTGCGCCCCTTTTATGCTTAGTTTATAATTTAGTATAATTAGAATAAGGCTATTTTAGCCACTCGTGTATTTCGTCCGAACGAATCAAACAAAATTACCCTCTGCTGCGAGGATTTTCTTTTTTTTTATTTTATAGTTATAATCACAAGTCAATCGCAGCCTTACCCGAGCACAAGTACAAGCCATGATCGTAGCTATACTTTGGGGGCTGCATGGGGAAAGAAAAAGAAAATTTAGAGTGACTCCCAGCTGCTGACGCACTCGAAAAAACTCGGAGGCTGCAATGCAAAAAGTTCAAATAGAAAATTAGGGGAAACTCCCAAGCATGGTCGCACTCCAAACACTCGGGGGATGCGCAGAAAAAAATTTCAAACAGAAAATTAGGGGTGACTCCCAGCCACAATCGCACTCGAAACACTCGGGGGCTGCGCAGCAAAAAGTTCAAACGGAAAATTTGGGGTGACACCGAGCCGTAGTCGCACTCGAAACACTCGGGGGCTGCGCAACAAAAAGTCCAAACAGAAAATTAAGGGTGACTCCCAGCCGCAGACGCACTCGAAACACTTGGGCGTTGCGCAGCAAGAAGTTCAAACGGAAAATTAGGGGTGACTCCCAGCTGCACTCGCACTCGAAACACTCGGGGATGTGCAGCAAAAAGTTCAAACAGAAAATTAGGGGTGACTCCCAGCTGCAGTTAAACTCGAAACACTCGTGGGTTGCGCAGCAAAAATTTCAAACAGAAAATTTTGGGTGACTCCTAGCCGCAGTCGCACTCGAAACACTCGGGGATGCGGAGCAAAAAGTTCAAATAGAAAATTAAGGGTGACTTCCAGCCGCAGACGCACTCGAAACACTTGAGGGCTACACAACAAAAAGTTCAAACAGAAAATTAAGGGTGACTCCCAGCCGCAGTCACACTCGAAACAGTCGGGGCTGCATAGCAACAATTTCAAACAAAAATAACACTCGAACTACTCGGGGACTATGCAACAATCAGCTCCAATTAGAAAAAAAAAATTACAACATGGACAACAACAATAATCGAAGAACTACATATGCATACAATTCAAAGGAACTTTACACAAGGAAAAGTACTCAGGAACAACGAAAGATACATGTCCCCAATCAGAAAATTTGGGATTTCATTCATATACAACACACATAGTTACAGTATTATTTACATATACAACAGAGATAACCAGTATCTAAAATTGTGGATTCCATACACCCTCCAGTTGGATACCAGTCTCTTCTTCTGCCAAGCGCATGAGTGCAACTATTGTGGGGGTAGCTGCTTCGTAGCGAGCTGTCATGTTGACACGCTAGCGACCACGAGGAGCATGAGGGCCCCTCCCAATCTTTAGCAAGTTTAATGTTCAAGTAGTGAGTCTTGGAAATAGCTAGTCCAACCTTGGCTCCACCAACAAGTTGACGACGTATGTTAAAAAAAAACAAGCTGACGACGGATGAGTGCCTTGGCGTGATCATAGCTACTGAACTTCCGCATCAAGTTGAAAAGTCCTTCGGGTAGCTTATTAAGTGGAAAATGAGATCCATAAATATTGCAGAAAGAAGCATGACAAGAGCCAATCACCCCACCAACCTGCTAAGCCCGAGTCCTTAGAGTCAGAAGCACTAGAGACTTTTCAGCATCAGCCAGCAAAGATGATGAGCTATAAGCAGAATGTTTCAGACGCTCCTCTTCAATATACCTAGTTTCTTCGGCAACATTTTATTGAACACCTACAGGAGAATTATCTACCCGGATCAGATGAAGCAAAAAAAAATCACTCAGGACAAGCTAGAGAGAGGCAACTGAAATCTTACATGCTAAATCTATAGTTATAGCAGCCGATTTAGCTAGGAGAAAATCCTCACGGTCTGACGCAACTTGCTCTTTGCCTTTTGAAGCATCAATTTAGGACCTCAAGGTTCTGAGTTCCTCCTCTTTGCTCAAAAGTTTGGCGCTCGGTAATTGCACCAAACTCATTGCAGATGAAGTTGAAGGATTTGGAGTGGATGGACTTGGAGAACTAGAGGACGCAGGTGCCTAAAGAAGAGAGAAGGAGATCATTAGGACTCGGTCATTATTTCGCTCGAGTGCTTAGCAGCATCCTCCTGCCTCACGCTCGGGGGCTACTCCCATCGAGAGAAAATATAAAATAGGAAGTTGAGTTATGCAAGTCAACCAGGATAAACAATTTCAACTCAAACAGCCAAGCATACTTCATTCATCACCGAGTACATAAGGTTCATTACAAACAAAAGAGCGGATTTACTGCACTCACGCACCGCTACTACTAAAACTACTTAGAAGAAAGAAAAACTAGCTCTCGGTGGCTGCCTCCTAAGCATCTTCAGCGGCCTCAACAGCCTGAGCTCGAGCTTTGAGCGTTTTCAGGAGACTCTCGGCTAACCTAACAGATTCTTCAGTGAAGGGGTTGAGGTCTACCTCTTGCCCGTCAGAGTTTGCTGGAGGTCCGCTCAGAGCAGCTTCCTGGATCCCATGCGCTCGGGTAAGCGTCAGCACTATGGAAGGACACTAGTACCCCCGGAGCTTCTCCAGGGAATCTCTGGCCTTAGTCACCTGCTTCTATGAGGAAGTAACAACATCTAGGAGTGTACCCTCCCGCAGTCGAGCATACAACAAAGGGGACTACCTAGAGTGGCTGCAACAACATAAATAAATCATTAGCAAAGGTACAGGAAATACCGAAAGGAAAGCATAAGTAAATAAACAGAGTGCAAATACGTGTTAAACCATCTGTCAGTGCATGTAGTCGAGGGACAATGAATTCCTCCAGGTTGATGAACTTCTTAAGAGCCTCTTTTTCCTTTTCCTTGGACTCATCTGCTCAGCTTCAGTCCTCTTCTTGGCAGTCGTGTCCTCTAACTGAAGATTCGCATTCTGCGGCTCGAGTTCTTTCACTCGAGTAAGTGCATAATTCTTCTCCGCGGTAGTAGCAATGAGAAGATCTAAGACAAGCGAGGGAAGTTGATTAGAAACACGAGTCAAATTAGAAGAAGTGACAATAGTTCACCAGAATAAGATTTACCTTTTGCCTTAGTAAAGTTCGCATGTGCGATGTCCCTCTCCCTCCCGATACCAAGGAAGCGAGTGCTCAGGTTCTTCATGCTGTCCAAGAAGGGCTAGAAAAAGCATTCGGGTAAGAAATTAAGATACATTTTTTGAGTCCCTAGATCGAGTCCTTGACTTCATCAGGCACTCGGGGGCTACTGACGTGGGGGTACCCGAGAGACCCTCCACTATGGGCATACCCGGTGCGGCCCATTGAAGGGTGCCTTGGTGGATTCCATGAGTAACTATATGAAGGCCCATGAAGGGAATATATTCAAAGTAGAAGGAAAGACTTAGGCGGCAAGAATAGAAAAAGATAGTAATCTAATCAGAGTCGGTTCCACATCATGTACGGCCCCTGGGACCCTCTATCTATATAAAGCATGGGAGGGGTTATGCGCGTGTAACACACATTCGTTGGTAGACCCCAAGAGGAAGGTATGAAGAGCACAGTAGCAAGTTTCCCTCAGAAAGAAACCAAGGTTTAATCGACGAGTAGAAGAAAGAAGTAACTTCCGAAGATTGATGCATCTGAGGTGGAAGGGCGCACTACCGGTTCAGCAGCAACATGGAACCTACACAACACAATCAATTCACTTTGCCCAAACGAAGCAGTGAGGTTGTCAATCTCACCGGTTTTGCTGAATACAAAGAGGTTAAACGTATGGTGTGAAAAATAGTATGAGAACAATATGAAAACAGCAGTAGCAGTGTGAAAATAGTGGAAGCAGTGGTTGTATTCTCAGAATGAGAAAATGGACCGGGGTCCATAGTTCACTAGAGGTGTCTCTCCATAAAAGATAGCTAACAAGTGTGGTAAACAAATTACAGCTGGGCAATTGATAGATAATGAAACATGCATGACATGACGATTACTATGAGATTCATGCATGAATTACAACAAAATACATAGACCGTCATCCAACTGCATCTATGACTAATAATCCACCCTCCGAATATCATCCGAACAAATGTTGGGTATTAAGTTGCAAGCAACAGATTATTGCAGTAATCAAAGTGTGTAATGTAAACAATGTAAAAATCGTTGTTTTCTCCCTAATGGAAACAACACATCCTCCATCCGTCATGTTTCTGTCACTCGAGCACAGATGCAAATGAGGCAGGAACCCACTATCGGGCATAAATACTCCCTCTTGGAGTCACTAGCATCTACTTGGCCAGAGCATCTACTAACAATAGAGAGCATGTAAGATCATAAATAACATACACATGAAGACAACATGATAGATTGATAATCAAACGACATAGCATTCAATAATCATCGGATCCCAGCAAACACAACATGTAGCATTACAATAAGATGATCTCGATCATGTGAGGCAGCTCACGAGATCTAAACATGAGGCATAAAGTGGAGAGGACAACCATATAACTACTGATATGGACCTATAGTCCAGGGATGAACTACTCACGCATCACTCCGGAGGTGGGCATGGTGGTGTAGACCCCTCCGGTGATAATTTTCCTTCCCAGGAGGGTGCCGGGGAGAGCTCCAGAACCCTCCCGATCTCGGGTTGACGATGACGGCGGCCTGAGGTGTTTTCGTGAAAAAGTGGTATATCTTTAGGGTTCACGCATCGGGGGGGTTATATAGGCAAAAGGACGCTGGCGGTGGGTGCCCGAGGGGCCCACACCACCCCCAGGCGTGGCCGGGGGGGGCGCCGCCCTATGGTGTGCCCCCCTGTGGTCCCCCTACGGGCCTCTTTGGGACTCTGTGGAACCTTCGGGAATTCTAAGAATTCCGAGCTTTGAATTTTCCAATCCCGAGAATATTTCCAAAACAACTTTTCTGAAACTAAAAATAGCAGAAAACATGAACTGGATCTGTGGCATCTTGTCAATAGGTTAGTCCCAAGAAATCGATAATAATGTGATAAAGTGTAAGGAAAACATGTAGCATATGGCATCAAAACAACATGGAACATCAGAAATTAAGGGTACGTTTATGACGTATCAAGGGGGTCATGAACGAGATAGAAAACCCTAGATTCAGAGTTGCGCTAGATCTAATCTGCGAACAACACCCCCTGTAATCGATACTTTTCACCTCATCGTAATAAATCCCGGCGGGTAGCAACCCGTCAAGTCAAGTAGTCCACCAACGCCTTTTTCCTTCACAAAACCCTGGGTCCCTATCACGGGGATTGTTGAGGTCACCCCCTCTTCAAGGGACAAAAGGGTTGGTACAGGTGGAGATACAAGGATCCAAGACCCAGATCTAGGCGCGCAGGCCACGCACTGGCGGTAGTACGGTTGTTAGTGCCGTTGGGGTCTTCCCGAGGCCCCTGTTGACAGTGTTGATAGTGGTAGTACCGCTGCTTGGGGAACGGCCGTAGTACCGCCGGTTGTACCGCCAGCTATACCGTTGTTGGGATACCAAAGTCCCTTTTGACGGTGGTGGTGAAGGTAGGACCGCTGCCTAGGATCCGACGGTAGTACCATTGGCGGCGGTGGTAGTAACATTTCCTAGAGTTTCTTATCCTCTTCTTCTTGTATCTTCTTAGCTTCTTGGTTCTCTTATTCTCCATCTTTGGGGGTTCCACTTGCATCATCTTGAGGACCATCTTGTGGCATGTACCTAAGCATGCAAAGAATATTCTCACGAGGTAGTGACCCATTCACCAAGTTGTCGAAATCATAGAGTGACAAGAGCGAGTTGACCTTATCTTTCATAGCCTTGGCGCATGCTCTTTGCATAGGGCCATTCTGTGTTGTAGTAGTTCTTGGTTGAATGGGTTGGGTTGCATCAGTACTAGTGGTCGTTAAAGTTTCTGTGAACTTGGACTGGACGCCGTTTCTTCGTATGAACTTAGTTTCAGATTTTCTTGGACTCGTTGAGCTCATATGGACAAGGAGCACAATCTCATGCTGTTTGGTTTGGCCTTGAGGAAAAATAATCTTCATAAAACACTCCATATGGCTTGCATATGATGTCTCGCTTTCATCTCGTTTCATCATGATTTATTTATAGTTTCCACCCATACATACATAGACACAAAGGCAATGGAAAAACAAGTAAAATCCTAATAAAGATTATGATGGTAAAAGTCTCGTTGGAAAATGAGCTGGTGTTGAAATCATCATAAAAGGTATAAACCAATATAGAATAATTCCAAAACTCCAACATAAACATATGGAAAACAATGAAAAAATAATGAATGAAATGGACGCATCAATTCCATAAAAAAAGAGCATCTCAAGCATATATGACTTGGTTTTGAGAATCGAGAAGTTTGTAGGTCCGCCACTACATATGAAAATTGCCATTCCAGCAAGATGGCATGGCTGTAAGAAATTGATGAGGTCTTAGGAAGTTTCTAGATCTGCCATCGTATCTGACCATGGCCATCCAAACAAGATGGCATGGTAGGAAGAATGGTGTTATCCTACAACCGAACACATTAAGTTGTCTACTAAAGCACATGCCGACTAGTTTTACGCGGACACGTGGAAGTGGGGTTCTCTCTCTCAAGACCGCTCAAGCCCCTCCTAGAAATCTTTGCTTGATATTCAAGATACCAGGCCAGCCAACCCCTCTCCCTGTCTTCTCCGGCAGTGGCCTGCATCAAAACGGTAGAAGGGTCCCAACCATGTATAGGTGTATCCTAGTAATAGGAGTCTAGGGTTAGATTTACCCCTTTTGGTGTGTTTTGGCTTATTTCCATGTGGGTTTCTCCTATGTGTGCCTGAAAGTAGCATGTTGTGGATGCTGGTTATTGCTTGATGTATGCCCAAAATGCAATAAAATGTGTGCACATGTTTCATAATTATGATTCATATTACCATGATATAACTGACGTGGCTCCTGAATATGAGATTCATAAGAAAACTCACGCTCCCGTCTAGTAAAATGAACACAATATAAAACCCCTAATCTTGCCTTTTACGACTAATTCATTGGATGCTTGATGGTTGTGTTTTCCTGGTCATGGACATTGTTTATGTGAGCATAAATGAATAGCATAGTGTTGGAAGGGCACAATATGACTGGGTATTACCTAAGTAGATTGATATGCTAAAATATTCCATTAAGACATCTTTGTCCTTAGTGTCATATCACAACACAACTATATTACAGTGTGTCCTTTGACCATGAGGTTATTGGAGTTATATATTCTGGACTTTTTACTTTGCTACTATCTAGAGTCACACCTTAAATTGGGTGAATATAACGGTAGCCACTAAGTAATTCTAAAGGAGTATATTGCCTCGATGTTCTCAGACTGGAATTACTCCTCTATAAAAAAGAGAGATACATACCCGGGCCCACTCGGTATTATTGATATCCATAAGTTCTGCAGACAATGCATGATGATGATAAATCATGTGGGATATCATAATATAGTAACAAGTAAACAGAAACTTACTAGTTAACGAGACAAGACAAAGGTATAGTGAACCAGAGATTGTTTCACGGCAATACATGAATCCATAGTCTTGGGTAAGTTCGGTATCGTGAGTAATGGAAAAATTCTATATTAACCAAAAAATTCAGCATTTTATTCGTATAGTATGTGGGAGACAATATGGGTGTCCATGGCCCCGCTATTGGCTGTAGGAAATGAACAAGTTTCTGGTTCCATGTCCACACACTATCGAACTTGTAGGGGAAAAACACTTAACTTAGGGATGCTTTTTTCTGTATATTGGTAGGTCCGAATCAACTAGGAGTATCATCAAAATGGTGTTTCTGCCTGATAGATATATTTTATATATTATAGATAATTTATATTGAGGGCACTGGATGTCCCATAGTTATAGAAACATTTTCTATTACTACCGGAATTTATTCTGGAGTTGTTCTGAGAGAGAAATTGAGGTTGCGCGCTTTACAGAACAAGTGCAAGGGGGCATGAATGTCCCGAGGTGTAGGAAATATATTTATGACATTGTTAGATAATATATATTATTTTATCTAAAGGGGCCATAGGGTTTCGAAAGAGTTTCAGGCAAACACCAAGAAGGGGGGATGCCGGAGGGAGCGGGAATGCCCTCTAGCCGCACCTATTTTTCAGGGGCTGCCAGGAGGGCTCTAGGGCACCACGTATTGGTACTTGACATCCAAGTATTTTCTGAATTTAATTGGAGATAAAAAGGATAAAGTGAATAGGGAAAAAGAAAAAAAAAGGAAAAAGGGAGGTGGAGTTGGACTCCACTTGGAGTCCAATCCGAGTTGTACAAGGAGAGGTGGTGCGGCCAGCCTCCTCCTAGCACAACAAGGACTCCTTCTCCCTTATGGTATATCTCCCTTCCCTTCCAATTATAAAAGAACCCCAAGGCTTGAGTTAAATCATAATTTTGTGAGTAAGTCTCTCTCTAGTAGAATTAGAGGGTCTAATTAGAGTCCCTCTAATAGAATTAGAGCTTATTCTAGTTGGGGTTTTGAGGCGTCCTCTCCCAATTATATTTAGCTTCTTATTATTCACACACTCTCTCTCTCATGTATTGAGAACTCCACCTTCATATACACCTACGGCGTCTAGTCCTGGACGGCGAAGCGATGCCTAATTGGCCCTGACGTATGTGTGCATACTTTAAGAGGGGTAACACGTGAGACCCTCACTCTGCTGGATCAAGGCGCTGGATACGGGGAGTCAGAAACATCCTCACCCATAGGCTTGTGCATGAGGATGTTCTACAGGCTTCATCAACATTGCCATCAACACCTCTTCCGCTTCTATGGTGATTGGTACACGGCCTCGAGAAATAGATCTTAGAATTGTTATTCACTTGTATATTCATAGATAGATCTTGGCGGTTGCGTAGCACGCATGGAAACATATTTAAATTCCCATACACACAACCCAGTAGTGGTATCAGAGCGGTCTATGTGTAAGTATAAGATTTGATCTAGAGCACCGGTGAATGCGGGCATTGCATAAGTTTGTGCAAATACGTTGGAAAGTCCTCGAACATTCAGATTATTGCTTCCCAATAAGCTTTGTTATTTTGTTTCCAACAATATATCGAGTTTTTACAAACTTCTGGCAATCCTGGGACGTTCGAATTGCCCCTGGCATATCTCGTCTAGCCCTAAGAAGCGCTTTAGTAGCTTGGGGTCTCTTTATAGTTGGTCTCATTAACAGCATTGTGGAAAGGGGCATGTGGATTGGATCCACATGGGGGTCATGGTTATGAATAAGTTTAGATTGAGGCTCTAGACGTTTTCATAATGACCGTGTTTCAGTCACCCCACAATGTTAATCTAGCAACATGAATAATCATGTCTTATGGAAGCGTAGGTTACTTAACAGTTCGTTTCGTAGATCCTACAACCACACTACAAGATTCAAACGAACGTTAGAGCCGTCTAACTCTATTTTCCAGGAAACATGATGTGGTATAGTCTCGAAGTTTAGAATTTTGAGATGCTATACCTAACACTGTTTTGTAGCCAGCAAACCATTCTAAACCCGATCATGGCGATGATGGGAAGGAGAAGGATTGCACTTGTCGTGAACCTCGACATGGCACCACCAACGCAGGATCCTTTGGAGATGAAGAAAGACTATAATACATCACTAGTTTTACTTGTGCATGGTATATTTGTTTTTCTTTCTGTCCTTTCATTGCACAGTAGACGTGATTATTAGGGTGATTCCTCATAAAATATCAAGGTAGTTCGTGCTCTCCCAACTGTAGCACCGTCAAGATGCTTGGGGTTCACGTCCATCACCTGGATACATGGATTAACATGTTCTTATGATCAGAAGGCGGGCATCAAGCTGGTCCATGTTCATCACCTGTATAAGGTGTCAACATGTCATCACTTGTTGCAGCAGGATCAGTTAGTTGTCTTGTCATTCAGGCATGAAAGTAATGAGCTCAGAGCACATACACCAAAACATGAAGCGGAAATTACGGTGGAAGTGATTGGCAATTTTTTTTACCCGTTGTAAGCTTGTAATCATTGAGGTGGTGTCACGCCCTGAAACCGGGCCTAGGATAATGACATAAGCACAACATCTAGCTCTAGCTAGCTTCATCGATGCATGCGCCAAAAATGCTACTAGATAATGAACATGCACACAAGAAAGTATAGGCCAATAATATCCTCCATTTTTTTCATGCAAGTATTAACATCTACTTGTAACACTACAAATTACCAAAAAATGAAGCTCATTTCAAGCTAATTATTTTTCAGCTCGAATTAATTAATACCTCAAAATTCGGGGTATCACAGGTGGATACATCCTTTGGTTATGAGTTGAGCATGGATTCCGTAATATACTAAATTATGATCATGAGGAATATCAGATTTAGTGAGAGCACATATTTAATTATTTTAACAATTGCTTGGTAAATAATTATGAGCATGTCTAGATGAACTATTAAATTGTTGTAGATCAATTTCTCGTGACACGCCCGCTATTAAACTTGGTCCACTGCTTGAGAAGAAACCACTTGTTGCCAATGGAAGTAACTATGCAGATTGGGTCCATTCACTGATAACTGTTCTCAGGGGTATCAAGAAAGAGTATGTCCTTGATGCTCCTCCACCGTAGGATCTCGATGACAATGTTTCTGATGCTGAAAAATATGCTCACACCTTGATGAGTGATGATGCAATAGCTATTAAATTTCTCATGAAATGTATGGATCCTTAGTTGCATAAATGATTTGACCGTACGTACGCGTATGATATGATCATTGCACTCAAAACCATGTACCATACTCAGGCTAGAACTGAGTGTTATGAAATAACAAAGGCTTTATGGACATGTCACATGGCAGAACAAATCTCGGTGAGTGAGCATGTAATAAAAATGTTTGGTTACAATACAAGGATTTGGGCTCTAGGTTTTTCCATCCCAGAAGAGCCGAGTACCGATTTAGTGTTAAATTCACTCCCCCGTGTTACAACGGTTTTGTCATGAATTACATCATGAATGGAATGGATAAAACACAAAATGAAATCCTCGCCACGCTTATGACTGCTAAAACTATTGTAAAGAGGAATAACAATCAAACTTTGGTTGTTACCCAAAATACAAAGTTAAATATTGAAGAGAACGGGATGTGAAAAGGTGCTAATGCACAAGATAAGCCTAAAGTTTCAGTTGATGAAAAACCCGAGTGCTATTTCTGTAACAAGAAAGGACATCGAAAGAGGAAGTGCTAGAAATTCCTCAGGCAAAAGAAGAATCTCACTAAGAGTGATAAAGGTATAGGAGTTATACCTAAATGATATTTGTCATTCTTACTAGTATCTTTGGTGTATCGATTAGTAAAATTATTTTATGCATTCGATATAGGAGTTGCGGAAAGTAAGGAGACGGAAGAATAAAAGGTGTTGATGAGCATCAAGCTTGGCGCATAAAGGATCATCCAAGGATGAAGACATATCCACTTTTATTTTTATAAGTTCGAAATATCTGTGAGCTTCGGCTTAGGTTATTGTAATAAGGTCGCATGTTTGGCGACCTAATACTCGTGTGGATTCATAGGAAGAAGTCCTAGTTATCTTATGAGAATATTATGGATCAGTCCCTTTGTGGATGATCAAGTTACAAATCTTTTGAATTAGTGAAATATCATTTGTTCTGAAATATTTTGTGATTGGGTTGACACCACTTTCAAGTGGCACTATGATTTCAAACACATCATATACATGATGAAGAAAGTTTGAGATATCGAGTTTTTTTTGAAAACTTAATTTCACACTTTTTTTAAGGATGAATTTATTGAAGTTTTCAAGCACATAGTAAAGTCAAAAAAACAATATTATTGATGATACTATCATCAATAACCAAAGACTTCACAAAATTTTAGAAGTAATGTCTTAGTGATGTCTTGAAAGTCTTCAAGACATAATCTGACTAAGTGAGACAAAGTCAGCACTAAGAAGGATTCTTTTGCAAATACTATTTGATATTACCCATGGAATAGTGTAGTAACTTAAGTTATAGTTTTAGCACAAAATTATTGTTTTTACTGCGTGTCATTGTTTTGAAAGATGAACAATAGAGATACACATTACTCTTAGAATGTAAAAGTTTCTGAAATATTGAAACTTGATCCTAAGATTGGAGAACAAAGTTATACTTTCCTGGTTGTTCCAATTTCACGTTGGAAATCTTTATGTAAAACCACCACATAAGTGATAAAGTTTTGCTACTAGAGATATGTGATTCTTAAGGAATTGATTCCTTTTTGAATTCAGTGGGAGGATGGTGTTTCTTAAAGGGATCATTGAATCTCCGAAAATAGTTATCATAGTTGTGCAAGAGAAATCAATTACAATTGACAAATATTTTCGACTAATACCGAGAGCCATTGCGGATTAAGTCATGGCTGCTTATCAAGAAATCATTTAACCAAGAGTGCACATAAAATTTTCAAGACAACTTGAATAAAGGATGTTCATATGATAAGTAAAGATAATAAAAATGCTAGAATATCGAAATGACTTGGTGTCAAAAGTATTTTATGCCATTGAGTTCGAGCTGAAAAACTCGAAGAAATTCATGTTGGAACAAAGATATCATAAAGCGTTGACTGCTAAAGATATTGTGATCTGTAACGAACCTTTATAGATTTTTATAATACGTTTGTATGAGAAACTAAAAAAAACAAATTCCTTTGAAGGAAAATTTATCGAGTTTGTGTACTATGTACAACTCGAGGGTTTTGGTCAATGCAGTACTAATTATACAAGGGCTAGTTCGTATGTGCGAATAAAAGTACGCCGGTATAAAAATTACAGAAGTCTTGTTCTAAAGTCAGTGGGAGATATTCTATGATGTCTAAGTTATTAGAAATCATTGAAGGACTTGTTTGACATAAATGTGTATCATTGAAAAGGTTTATTTTAAGATACGTGTGATTGCAAAATTATTAATTCACAAAGGATTAAATACCAGGTGTGAATTGATATAATACTATTAGATAAAGAATGCATGAAGTTTTAAATGCAAAATTGAAACTTGGGAGAACTAGCTTCTCAGAAGAAATTGGGATTTCAAGTGCAAGATCCAAAGTTGTAAAACAATGGTGAGAATGATCAAATGATTTATCATTGTGATCTTAGTAGAAATTCCTCAAATTATGCATTCTGTCAACACATGCAAAAATAATAATTGTTAGAGAGATTGAATTTGGAAAAAGTTTAATGAAACTCCAAACTATTTGAGTATTCTCCACAAGCTATTTTGAAGATGTTTCTTCAAAAAGGTGGAGAATAGTCTTGTAATGTAAGAGTTATATCATAAGAAATAATTTATGAGATAAGTACATAAAGTAAAGTAGTACTTATGTGATAAGTATTGACCAAGGAATATTATAATTATATGAATAGAAAGGGTTGAAGTGCTTAATTAATTTTGAGCATATATTTATGAATAATACAACAATAACAATAAAGGGTAGGAGTTTAAATACTTCTAATATTCAGCTATCGGCTCATTATATAGACTATGTGTGATATTTTACAAAAGATTCACGTTGATCTGTGATAAACGGTGAAACTGTATTCTTAATTGAAACGCCAAGGTTTCACCTAGAATAGCCTAGACTGCATTTGATCATATGATCAAGGGGTATTATGAAAGAAATAGTTTCTTTATAATAAATATGGTTCATACAACCTCAAGAGGGGTTGATGAAAAATGTCTCTAACATAGTGTTTGCATGGGTATTCACTTACATCTTCTAGATATTTGATGGACTTATACAAACATATTATTGCCAGTTGTGTAAGTGGGAGACTGTTGGATGTATGCTTTAAAGACAATAATATTTGTACATTTGTTTCATAATTATGATTCATATTATTGTGCTATAACTGACGTGGCTCTTGAATATGAGATTAAGTGGAAAACTCACCCATGTGTAGTAACATGAACACAATATCAAATCCTAGTATTGCCTTTTACGACTAATTCATTGGATGCTTGATGGCTCTATTTTCCTGGCCATGGACATTGTTTATGCCAACGTCAATGTATAACATATTGTTGGAAGGGAACAATATGGCTGGGTATTTCCTAAGTAGATTGATATGCTAAGAGATTCCCTTAACATCTTTGTCCATAATGCCATATCATAGCACGGTTATATTACAATGTGTCCTTTGACCACGAGGTTATCGGAGTAATATATTCTAGAGGTTTTACTTTAGTACTATATAGATTCACACCGTAAACTGGGTGAACATAACGGTAGCCATTAGGTAATTCTAAAGGAGTATATTGGCTCGATGTTTTGAGATGAGAACTACTCCTCCGTAAAAAGAGAGATACATGACTGGGCCCACTCAGTATTCTTGATATCTATAAGTTATGCAAACAATACATGGTGAATATACATCATGTGGGTTATCATAATACAGTAATGAGTAAAACGAAACATACCGGTTAACGAGACAAGACAAAGGTATAGTGAACCAGAGATTGTTTCACGGGAATACCGAAATCCATAGTCTCGGGTAAATTCGGTATCGTGTGTTCAGCAGTTTATTCGTATAGTATGTGGGAGTCAATATGGACGTCCATGGCCCCGCTATTGGCTATTGTACATGAAAGAGTTTCCAGTTTCATGTCCACACACTATCGAACCTGTAGGGGAAATACACTTAAGTTAGGGCTGATTTTTGTGTATATCGGTAGGTACAAATCAACTAGGAGAATTATAGGAACGATGTTTCTACATGATAGATATATTTTATATATCGGATATAATTTATATTGAGGGCATTGGATGTACTAGAGTAAAAGCAATAGTTTCTATTACTACCAGAATTTATTTCTGGAGTTGTTCTAAGAGATAAACTGAGCTACACTCTTTACGGAGCAAGTGCAAGGGGGAATGAAATGTCCCGGGGTGTCAGAAATATATTTCAGACATTTTTAGGTAATATCGATGATTTGATCTAAAGGGGTCATAGGGTTCCGGAAGAGTTTCGTGCAAAAACCGCGAAGGGGGAGTGTCGGGGGGGGGGCAGCAATGCCGGCCGCACCTATTTTTTAGGGGCTGCTGGGTGGGCCCTAGGGCAACGCACATTTTTTACTTGACGGGTATTTTTCCTAAATTTAATTGGAGAAAAAGGAGAACATAAAAAAGGAAAAGGGAGGTGGAGTTGGACTGCACTTGGAATCCAATCCGAGTTGTGCAAGGACAGGGGGTGCGGCCACCTCCTTCGTGCAGCTAACCCCCTCCTAGGACAACAAGGACTCCTCTGAAGGGGAACGTAGCATAGAAAACAAAAATTTTCCTACGCGAGAGATACCCGAAAGGCCAAGATCTAATCTAGGAGACGAAGTGCAACGGGCAACAAGAGGGTTAAGGAGAACACATACCCTCGAAGACTCAAAGTGGTACGAGATCAAATCTCGTTGTTGGCGTAGTCGTACTCACACCGATCCCGATAGCGAGAAGATGGCACCGCAATCCGGCGGTGCATCCGTGATCGGTCACACGTACGGTTGATGACGACCTCCGTTCCCTCGTTCCAGCGGGGCGCGGAAGTAGAGGATCCCTCGGAACTCCAGCAGCACGACGACGTGGTGGTGGTGAAGAATCCCACGGTCAGGGCTTCGCCAAGCCGGAGACCATGAAATGGAGCAGCGGGTGGAGGGAAAGGAAAGTGGCCAAGTGTGTGGAGGAGGGAGAGCTCTCACCCTCCTTTTATAGGAGAGGGGGGAGGCAGCCCAAGGGGGGTGCGGCCAGCCCCATGGTGTGCCCCCACCTCTTCCCTCATGATGTGAGTGGACACTCCACTCACACCCACTCATTTTCCTTTAAACCCCACTTAGAAAATCCAAGAGTTTTTCTTTAATAAATCAATAAAACATTTTTATTTCTTTATTTCAGCATTTGTTAATTCTATTAACAAACATTTGCATAAAGCACCTCGAATCATTTGTTAATTCTATTAACAACCATTCGACGAAAAACCCCTTGAACTATTTCAATTTTCCCCGAAACAATTTCGGTGCTGTCCAAAATATTCTTCGATATTCCGTATCCTCTCAAATGCGTCATCGAACCTTAAGTGTGTCACCCTACGGTTCGCGAATAAGATAGACATGATCGAGACTCCTCTCTGATCAATAATCAACAGCGGGATCTGGAGATCCGTGATGACTCCTATATATTCAACGATGACTCTCGTGATCGTGTGAACCAACAAAGCCGTGAACTATTCCCTTTGTCTCGCGATATTTTACTTGTCCGAGATTCGATCATTGGTATCAACCATACCTTGTTCAATCTCGTTACCGACAAGTACTCTTTTCTCGTTCCCGTGATATAACATCCTTGTGATCATATCACGTGCTTGCAAGCGGTTTCGATGTGATATCACCGAGAGGGCCCAGAGTATATCTCTCCGTCATTTGGATGGACAAATCCCACTCTTGATCCATGATCCTCAACTAATACTTTCCGAATACTCAATGACACCTTTATAGTCACCCTGTTACGGTGTGACGTTTGATGCCATCAAAGCACTCTTCCGGTATCAGTGATTGACATGATCTCATGGTATAAGGAATAAGTTACTTCGTGTGTTTGATATAACAATGTAAACTAAATGACTTGATCGCATTGCTATATTCTCTTTGGGTATATGTTCATCACATCATTCTTCTAATGACATGACCCCGTTATTAATAACATCCGATGTTCATGATCAGGAAACCTTGATCATCTATTAATCAACGAGCTAGTTAAAAGAGAGGCTTTACTAGGAACCATTGTTTGTTTATTAAGCACACATGTATCAACGTTTCCGGTTAATACAATTCTAGCATGAGAAATAAACATTCATCATAAACAAGGAATAAGATAATAACCATTTTATTATTGCCTCTCGGGCATATTCCCTTCAGTCTCCCACTTGCACTAGAGTCAATAATCTAGTCTGTAAGCACTTAACACATATGGCGTACCAGTGTTATTACCATGCTTCGCATGTGGTAAACATTATCAAAAAGATCTGAACTGTTCAGGTCCTATTGTATTTGCATGTTCTTTGCGTCTACACGCATCACTCATTCTCTAATGAGATGGCTTTGTATATATATAGTCAATTCGTGAAAACTTAATTCCTCAGCTTAAACTGATGTCACTAACATTGTGAAAATGTAGCTTCATAGTGTTAGCATTCTTGGAAACTCACCAAGTTCCGGTGATACCTTAATTCCTCAGCTTAAACTGATGTTACTAACATTGTGAAAATGTAGCTTCATAGTTTCAGCATTCTTGGAAATTCACCAAGTTCAATAAAGAACTCCTTGACACAAAATACGCTTATAATTAGTTGTCAACACAACGATATACTTTAGCCTTTGTTGTAGTATCTGTCACAATATTTTAATTTTGAAACTCTTTCAAATCCAGCATGGAACTTTCTTCCATCCTATTGTGCTACCCTTCATCACATATTTTAATTGAGATAAAATTACTTGAATAAATGACAAGACTATTAGTGTAACATATTACAACTATTATTTTGTCATTACTATATAGGAAAACATATCCTTAGCATTTCTAAAATGACACAAGGATCTCTCCCACTGTTGTCTAATCATCATATGAATTGTCCTACTATAACATTTTATAGCATAGGACTCATCTGGTTGTGTACATAGCATGGAAACATGACTTAGAAATCTCAATTTCAATGATGCTCATCATGTGTCAAAACACATGAATCTTGCTCAATTATTTTCCATGTGACAAGAACTCCTTCTTATCAATTTTATATTGACTTACTTCAATATTTCATCTATGTAATTTGGCTTCAATCATATCAGGCGCTTCAATCCATCTTTTATAGATATCGATGGCCCAATATCTTCTAAGCCTTTCATCAATATGAAAATCTTAATAGTGTTAATTTAAAATACATATTTTCCAATCAACCATATGTCATCTACATAAAGTATTGGAAATATGTCATAGCGCTCCCTCTTAATTTCTTGTAACTTTACAAGCATCTTTATCGTTCATGATGGAATCAAACTCTTTGATAACTTCATTAAGGTAAAGATTTCAACTTCGTATGCTCATTTCAACCATTGAAGTGTGCTTACCTTTCTAGCAACCTTTTTGAATTTTCCAAACTCTCAGACTGTGTCAAGTACACATCCTTGATAAAATTCCTTGATAGGAGAGTTGGTTTTGTTATTCAACTGCCATATCATAATATGTAACCTTTTGCTAGAACTATCTGCAAAGACTAAGCATCACTACGGAAGATCAAAATCTTGTAGTAGTGAACTCTTTGAACTTTGTCGAAAAACAACTTTTCGATAAGTACAACTTTCAAAGGATGTAAAATCCATGTCTTTGTCGCTATATAGACCCTTTTGCTATCGTTAGGCATCATGCCTATCGAAAGGAGTACCAAGTCACATACTTGATATTCATACAAGGATACTATGGCGGATATAATGACTCATAGTCAATTTTACGAAGGCAGGGCCCATCATTTGCTTCCTTTATAAGGTTCAGGTCCTTTTGTTGTCAAAACAACACTTTACACTTAAACCACAAGTTGTTCTAAGTACAAAGTTTTTGGACTTTACTGGTACAGTTCGCAAACTCATTTGAAGTATCTACAACATTTGTAGTGTCTTCTACTTAGTCAAAATAGTAAACCCCGGAACAACTTCCAGTGTTGCGCTACTCTTGACATGATAACGAAGATTCTCTAACCTCGTTGAGTTTGTACTGTGCTCCCACTCACTTGTTTCGCAAGAACTACTTTCTCGAGAAATCAACCCTTTCTGACAAACAACATTTGTCTTTTGGTTCGGTGATAGGAGAAATACCCAATATTTTATTTGGGATAACCTTATAAACATATATTTATCCTATTTTGGTTGTAAACATTTTACACATGCTATGCATACCAAAACATAAGAAAGTGACAATTCGGGTCACTACCCAAACCATATCTTATATGTTGTCAATTTCAACAGATCATGATGGTGCTCTATTCAGTGGAAAAACGGTTGTCACTAATGTATAAACTACAAAAATATAATGGCATTTTTATTAATCTTACCATGTCAAACAAGGTTTGATTTTGTCTCTTGAATACTCCAATCTAATGTGGGGTATTCGAGAAGTATAAGTTGTAGAACAATTCTGCAACTTCTCAGATGTTTTGCTAAACTTGTAACTCAAACTTTATCCTTTATGATCCAATCATAAATACTTGATTATCTTGTTACATTGATTTTAACTTCATATTAACAACCTTTTGAACCAATTCAAAATGTCAAACTCTGTTCCCTTTAAATAGATATACTCACATATCTACTCAAGTCATCGACAGAATTTTATGAAGGAAAAATTAATCCACCATACATGACTACACATAATGGACTATATACATCAATATGTATAATCTCCACTAAATTAGTCGTCCATTCTACTTTGGCCTAAGAACGGAATTCTAGTCATCTTTTGGAAGAGGTCTCACAAGCGTCAATTTATTCAAAACAAAATGACTCCGGAAGTCCATCAATATGGAGTTCCTTCATGTTTTCCTTTCCGATATGAACTAAAATGGTGGTGTCACAATTTAAATGAAAATCTTTTACGTCTTGCAACGTTTAGCATTCAGTCTTATAGATGTTTACTTTACCAACATGATTTAAATTAACATATCCATCAATTATGGAATATGGTTATCGTTTGAACAATCTCATTTGTTCTCACAAAAGACTAGAACAAAATAACAACTTATTAAGTTCTTAAAATAAATCTTGAATGTTTGGTTCGATACTACAATGAACACAATAACACTTTATTTATGTTCTTGTCATAATCGATTCCACATCTATTACTAGTTCTTTTTAGGCCCTTGTATTTCTTGCATTGCGTTGCTTTGTATGACAACTCATACCAACCAATGTGGTATCAAAATACCCAAAAATACTTTGTTAACTAGTAATACATCTATAACTTGTATATCAAGTATATACTCCTGAGCTGGACTTTTCCAGTTATCTTCTTTTCTGCCATATATCTATTTGTAATTCTATTTTCAATATTCCCTTTCCTTTATAGAAGAATCATTCAACATCAAACAATGCTAGTCTTACTAGCTCATTTTCTTTGGCGTGTTAGTCATATACTATCACCCATTGAGTCATACTTTGAGTTTGATTGTTCTACTAATATCACCATATTAATGGAATTCTTCTAGATTCCACTCTTAGCAATCTCCAAGTAAGGTAAACGACTTTACACATACTTTTAATCCATCCCATCGTAACAATTTTATGATTAAGCTACTATAGCTCGAAGGAAGTAATTTAGAGGATAATTTTTAGCATCCAATTTCTTGGAATATTCAAACGCCTAGCGTCTTCAATCATTGCATATATTCAGATAATATAAGCAAACATTGTCACGCTAAATTTGCATATATTCAGATAATATAAGCAAACATTATCACGCTAAATTATACTCAGTCATGTTGCTACAAATAAGTTTCTAGATATCAATATATCTTTCACTTGATTGTTTCTGAAAACAACTCTTTTCAGTTCCTAAATCACCTTGATCAACAAAACATTCTTTTGAAGATAAAGTAATACGGAAGCAACCATGACTCTGGATTCTAAGTAGGAATTATTTGCTCTCTAGATTAATCAATCATTAACCACATGGAGCTAGGTAGGAAATACCAAAAATCTACAATAGGACTTAATTTTAAATTTCACTAATACGGTACCAATCTTAAATGGTATTTACCAGATCATAACAGTTATATCTCAATTAACAATCTAAGTGTAAGGTAGTTATGTGGATGCCAATGAATACTACAATTTGTGCAAATTTAATTTGATTTGTTGTTCATGATAAATAAGTTCAAGTTAATTCAAAAATTAAACCATGAACTCCCACTCAAAAACAACATCCCTCTTAGTCGTCTTTAGTGATTACACGAACCAAATTCACTACACCAAAACCGATCATCACGTGAGATGATGTAGCTTCAAAGGCGAACATCGACATGTTCATCATATCATCCATATGACTCATGCTTTACCTTTCGGTTACGTGTTCCGAGACCATGTCTGTACATGCTAGGCTCGCCAAGTAGAACCGTAGTATTGCGTGTGTTTCAAGGCCATGTCTGTACATGCTAGGCTTGAAAACACCCGTTGTATGCGAACGTTGAGTCTGTCACACCCGATCATCACGTGGTGTCTCGAAACGACGAACTTTCTTAACGGTGCATACTTTAAGGAAGAACACATTATTATCTTGATATTAAGTGAGAGGGATCATCTTATAATGCTACCAACGTTATCTAAGCAAAACAAGATGCATAAAAAGGATTAACATCACAGACATCACATGAAAGGATAACGTGATATGATATGGTCCTTCTTGCACTTGATCTCCATCATGTGTATCACGGTATGATCTCCATCATTCCACCGGCGTGGTACCAAGTACCATGGCACCCCAATCTTGATTGTCCATCAATAAGAATACAATCATATGGATACCTTCCGGTATATCAATAATTTACAAAATAGATCATCTCATAATCAAATTTGTAATATTGACCATATCACATCACATGCCCAGCAAAAACTAGTTAGACGCCTCTAAATTATTTTTGCATATTTTACGTGGCTTAGGGCTTTCGAGGATAGAACCGTTCATACCTACGAACATCAACCACAACGTTGATAAACACATTTTTAACAACCCTTCATAGATTAGATCTTAACTATAGTAGGAGAAACAGACACCCGCAAGCCACTTATGCAATACAAGTTGCATGTCAGTTGTGGAACAAGTCTCATGTACGTGGACATGTAAGGTTAGTCCGGGCCGCTTCATCCCACTATGCCACTAAGATCATAAAATAATCAAGGAGGTAATAACATGATCATCAACGCCCACATACACCTATGTGTTCTACCCGTACAAAACATCTACGCATAGATCCGGCTCTGATACCACTGAAGGGGAACGTAGCATAGAAAACAAAAAATTTCCTACGCGAGAGATACCCGAAAGGCCAAGATCTAATCTAGGAGACGAAGTGCAACGGGCAACAAGAGGGTTAAGGAGAACACATACCCTCGAAGACTCAAAGTGGTACGAGATCAAATCTCGTTGTTGGCGTAGTCGTACTCACACCGATCCCGATAGCGAGAAGATGGCACCGCAATCCGGCGGTGCATCCGTGATCGGTCACACGTACGGTTGATGACGACCTCCGTTCCCTCGTTCCAGCGGGGCGCGGAAGTAGAGGATCCCTCGGAACTCTAGCAGCACGACGACGTGGTGGTGGTGAAGAATCCCACGGTCAGGGCTTCGCCAAGCCGGAGACCATGAAATGGAGCAGCGGGTGGAGGGAAAGGAAAGTGGCCAAGTGTGTGGAGGAGGGAGAGCTCTCACCCTCCTTTTATAGGAGAGGGGGGAGGCAGCCCAAGGGGGGTGCGGCCAGCCCCATGGTGTGCCCCCACCTCTTCCCTCATGATGTGAGTGGACACTCCACTCACACCCACTCATTTTCCTTTAAACCCCACTTAGAAAATCCAAGAGTTTTTCTTTAATAAATCAATAAAACATTTTTATTTCTTTATTTCAGCATTTGTTAATTCTATTAACAAACATTTGCATAAAGCACCTCGAATCATTTGTTAATTCTATTAACAACCATTCGACGAAAAACCCCTTGAACTATTTCAATTTTCCCCGAAACAATTTCGGTGCTGTCCAAAATATTCTTCGATATTCCGTATCCTCTCAAATGCGTCATCGAACCTTAAGTGTGTCACCCTACGGTTCGCGAATAAGATAGACATGATCGAGACTCCTCTCTGATCAATAATCAACAGCGGGATCTGGAGATCCGTGATGACTCCTATATATTCAACGATGACTCTCGTGATCGTGTGAACCAACAACGCCGTGAACTATTCCCTTTGTCTCGCGATATTTTACTTGTCCGAGATTCGATCATTGGTATCAACCATACCTTGTTCAATCTCGTTACCGACAAGTACTCTTTTCTCGTTCCCGTGATATAACATCCTTGTGATCATATCACGTGCTTGCAAGCGGTTTCGATGTGATATCACCGAGAGGGCCCAGAGTATATCTCTCCGTCATTTGGATGGACAAATCCCACTCTTGATCCATGATCCTCAACTAATACTTTCCGAATACTCAATGACACCTTTATAGTCACCCTGTTACGGTGTGACGTTTGATGCCATCAAAGCACTCTTCCGGTATCAGTGATTGACATGATCTCATGGTATAAGGAATAAGTTACTTCGTGTGTTTGATATAACAATGTAAACTAAATGACTTGATCGCATTGCTATATTCTCTTTGGGTATATGTTCATCACATCATTCTTCTAATGACATGACCCCGTTATTAATAACATCCGATGTTCATGATCAGGAAACCTTGATCATCTATTAATCAACGAGCTAGTTAAAAGAGAGGCTTTACTAGGAACCATTGTTTGTTTATTAAGCACACATGTATCAACGTTTCCGGTTAATACAATTCTAGCATGAGAAATAAACATTCATCATAAACAAGGAATAAGATAATAACCATTTTATTATTGCCTCTCGGGCATATTCCCTTCATCCTCCTCCACTATGGTATATCTCCCCTCCCCTATAACTATAAAAGGACCCCCAAGACTTGCATTAAATCATAATTTTATGAGGAATTCTCTCTCTAGTAGAATTAGATGGTCTAATTAGATCTTCGAATTAGAGCCCTGTAATTGAATTAGAGCTTCTTCTAATTGGGTTTTTGAGGTGTCCTCTCCCAATTAGATCTACCTTATAATTGCTCTCTCTCTCTCTCTCTCATGTGTTGAGACCTCCACTTTCATATACACCTGCGACGTCTAGTCCTTGACGGCGAAGCGATGCAAAATTGCCCCCGACGTATGTGTGCATACTCTCAGAGGGGTAACACGTGAGGCCCTCCCTCTGCTGGATTAAGGTGTTGGATATGGGGAGTCGGCAACATCCTCATCCACATGCTTGTGCGTGAGGATCTTCTACATGTTTCATCGACATCAGCATCAACACCTCTTCCACTTCTATAGTGATTGGTACACGATCTCGAGAATTAGACTTTGGAATTGTTATTCACGTGTATCTTCATAGGTAGATCTTGGCGGTTGCGTAGCATGCATGGAGAAATTTTTAAACTCCCGTACACGCAACCCAGTAGTTATTCCTCCTTTTGTAGGCGGATCCGGCGAGTACACACGAAATAAGCTCGTTTCTCCCTTGGATCAAGAGGACTCGCACATGTTTCTCTCTTCTCCCGGATGTTCTCATGGTGATGGAAGTGGTGTAAGTGAGATATGAAGGTCCTGATACCACCCGTTAGGTTGGAGCTCGTCCTAGGTGGAGTCGGATTTGGTTCTTCGACATGCACCGTTGCTTTCGCCCTCTTGTCGTGGATGAAGCGATGGAGATTTCTTGTCGGACTCCCGGTCGCTAAATCCTCGCACAAAATGTCGATCAATTGAAAAGAATTCGTCCAACTCTACATTTTCTTGAAGGTGGACGATCTATCTTCATCATGGCGGGCCTACATGGTCCAATTACACGCAGAAGCCTAGCATGTGGATTGTGGAGCCACATTGATCATCTAGAAGGCCCAGCTACGGCCCACCCGCGAGATTTGCGGTCCAAGAATCAAAGGTGCAACCGACATTAACTTAGGGTTTTGTAACCTACCCGGGTCCGGATTCGGGACCCAGCCTCGTATATAGAGGCTGGGAGAACCCCGGGTAGGGCATCTGATCTTTCTTCCACCATAGGCTTTGGCTCGCTTGAGATCGAATCTATCTCTCGCAACCAGGGCACCCGCCATTGTAACACACCATCAATATAATCCAGACAAGCATAAGTAAGGATTTTTACCTCCTCAAGGGCCACAAATCTGGGTAAATTGTGCCCCTTGTTAACCGTCGAGTCCAACAACACTCATCCGTCTCCTATTCTCAAACCCCCAATATGTCATCCGGAGGATATGTCAATATTGTGAAACCGACAGTGGCAGTGTGGCGGTTTCATCGCACAAGTGGTTTTGTCCCTGCTGACGGTGACACGGGCTCCGCGGATTAGATTGTGTTTGGACCTGATTTTGTTTTCACTTTTCCCTACAAGGGCCTCGTTGCAAATTTTAGGGACAGGTTTATAATATTATATTCTTTGTGTACTGCGTTGGTCTTGTTTAAAAAACCCGGTGTACTACATGAAGCTTCATCGCCTGTAGTACAACCGTACTGCATATGCTGTCTCAAGCAGCATGATTCACACATGCACGGGATCTCCATTATTGAATAATCCAAGTGTGACGTATAGTGTGCATAGTTATCTAAAAGCTTGCAAGGTAGTACAGGTACAGCCCAAGGAGTAGGGCCTCCTACATCGATGCCAATCAAGATATCTTTAAACGACCTTCTCTGTCTACGTGATATGGCACATTTGGAAAGAGCGGGGAAGAAGGATCTTTCAGAAGGTGAAGAAGTCGGGACCAGAAGTGGCTGGGATGATCTCGACTGACATAGCTTCTCTGAATTTGGCTTACAGTAACGAGTGAGTAGAGAGTTGGGTTGAGTGGTGAGGTGTAAGATGTTGCTTGCCTTGTTGTGTGTCGGGTACGGAGACGGATGGTGATCCGTTTTTGTACACCGTTCCGTGTACTTTGTCTTTTTTCCCCCTATAATGCATAAAGCAGAACTCCTGCTAGTTAACGTCAAAAAAAATATTATCGTCTTGGCACGCTGGTGCGTTAGGAACGCCAAAATATTGAGAGATGAATCACAAGTCTGTCCAGAACATTACTCTACTGTACTGTAGTACCGTAGTACAATTCCGATGAACTCCGGAATCTGGACAGCGGCGATTTTTGTAAGAAGTTGGAGAGGTGGAAGATAGTGCACTTTGCTACCAAGTGTGCAAGAAAGTTGATGGATATGGGTTCAGAAAGTGTTGCAGAGTCCCGCAACGCACGCTACAGATACCGGCCCTTGAACTGAAAGCGCATCCACTGTGGAGGGTTCTGATCTCGTCGCTGTGGATTGCGATTGTTGCTACGTATTTCAGTTCGTCATGATTTAGGCGTGCACCGTCCTCCCCCTCTTCGCCCATGTATAAATACGGAGCGCCAGCACAGGAGAGGGTCAGCTGAAATTCTTTCAGTCCGAAGGCTGTCAGAGTAGCCCTCAGGTTTTTGCCTTTTCTCTACTTTCCGAAATAGTACGATCTTTGAGGCCGTTTGCCAACTGCCAAGAAACTTCCGTATGCCAAGGAACTGAATCGAGGTCAACACGGCGATCGTGTTCTTGTAGGACTCTGATAACACGTCCACGATCACCTTCTCCTCCCTTCTTGCCGTTGATTTAACCGAAATTGCAGGCGGAGCCCGTCGAAGGAGGACTGATGGACGGGGAGCAGAAGTCGCGGTGGGCGGCGGCGCAGGGGATCGGCATCGGGGAGGACCTCATCCCGGCCGCGCTGCGGCACCTCGACTTCCTCGCCGCCGTCGACCGCTGCCGGTGGCTCTACGAGGGCCCGCTGCTCGACAGGGCCATACGCAGGTAACGCCATCCCATCTTCTTGGCTTTTCAACAACGCAAAGAGGCGTCTGCTTGCGTGTGCAATTTTCTTATGGCGTTCGGTGAGCTGTTTCAATCATCACGCATCATCTTCTGGTGGGGAAGAAACCCTACTCTGCTGTCTGCTCTCTCGGGCGTGTTGGGACTAACTCTTGGATTGAAAATTCTGAGAAATCGGTGCCCAATTTTGGATCAACTCTTGGGGTCAGGGCACAACTCGCCCTATCATTATTCAGAATATGTCTACGTCTCCTCACACGCACCTGCTTGAGAGAAAAATCGACTAAAATCGTATGATAAACACCGCTAGCGCTTAACATATTTTTGATATATATAAGTTGACGAAAGTTGAATTTGCGAATAACTGGATTTTCAGCATAGAAGACAATATCTTCTGAAACCATCTTCTGGCATGTGCTTGCAGTTCAATCTGGTGCTAGTTCTGGTCTTATCTTACAACTTTTCACATGAAAACCAGGCTGACTAACGCCATTCGCAGTTTGCTATCATGCTGAAATCAACTAATCTCTCTTCTCGTGCTCTATACACTTTGACACATTGCTTTCCTTTTTCTGCTAGGTACAAAGCTTGCTGGCTTCCCCTTCTTGCAAAGCACACTCAGACTGCAGTTGTAGATGGGCCTTTGGTTGTTCCTCTTGATTGCGAATGGATATGGCACTGCCATCGGCTTAATCCGGTAGCCATCTTAATCTAATGTTTCATTCACAATTACCCAAAACCTAACATATGGGATTGTCTCTATCAGCACCCCATTAGAGGACTGTTTGCATCTCCTGACATTAAAAAACATAGTGCGCATGATTACAAATGAACATCTTTTTATGCCTTTTCCAGTGATGCTGTGCTGACAAGTTTCTCTTTCAGGCTCAATACGTAAAGGACTGCAAGAGATTATATGGCAGAATATTGGACAATAACAACGTCCAGTCCTCCATTCAAGCAAAGTCCAAGGATCAGGCTGCCAAAGTTTGGACTGAGTTATTATGTCCTGGAGAGCCCTTTGAATTGGAGTACACAAGTCCTTCTGATGATTCAATTTACGAGAGCAATGGAGTTGCAGGGGGCATTTCCTATGATTTGGTCTCAGCTGTTAGGAGACAGTCTTCTTTCGTCTACCAGGTAGTTACACGCTCATCTTATGTACTCCTACGTATCAGACACGGCACTGTGATTGAATACCCATGAGTGAACAACTAATCTAAAAAGCTATTCCAATTCAAATTTCACAAGCAGATTGCCGCTTGATTTAATTAGCCTAGCAGATGTTGGTGATAAGTAAATAGCTGTTAACTTCGTGATCCATGCATGTGCGAGAAATACATAAATATGTACAGAAAGTCAGGAGTTGCTTTGTTTCTGGCAGGTTGGGACACCAAGCATGCATGATCGCCGTTTTCTTGAAGAAGCTTTAGCTCGATACAAAGGGTTTTTGTATGTGATCAAGGTGAATCAGGAGAAAGGATTGAAGTTCTTTCGTGTGCCAACCTATGATGTGGATCTCATGTGGCACACTCACCAACTGCATCCTGTTACCTACTACGGTGACATGATGAATCTCCTTGGGAGAGTTCTGGAGCATGATGACACAGACGATGATCGAGCTGAAGGAAAGAAGCTCGACACCGGATTTTCTGGAACCACTGAGCAATTCGAGAATACCTTTGGTCTTAGATACTGGAAGGTTGGTGCTATGTACCGTGGAAAGTTGCCATCTCCTGTGACATCCGCTCCTCAGATATTTAGAACTGAGGATGATAATGGTTTTGGTATCGGTAAAGCAGAGAAGCATCTTACTATTCTTGAAACAACAGTTCTGGAGGTATGCTACTCTATTTACATCTTAGTAATCATGAAGCAACTGTTGCAAAAGTCCAATTTTTTTTGGTTTGGAAGTTCTTTGTGATCTAATAGTATAACCTAAAATGAGGAATGTTATATCTATTACTCCCTCCATATCTAAATGTAAGATGTTTTAACATTTCCTAGACAACACGTAACTAGACATGTTTTAGTGTAGGATTCATATGAATCTACACACTAAAACATGTCTAGATACGTTTTGTCTAGAAAACGGAAAAACATCTTATATTTTGATACGGAGGGAGTAAGTCTTATTCTTTTTTTAAACACGATTGATATGGTATCTAATATCTGATATGCTACCGAATTTATTGACTGGAAACATTTCCATTCTTTGCAGTTGTATTTGCAAATTGTGGACATAAAGAATTTACCATCTTCAATTCCAGAGAAAAGTGTGTATGTATGGTTCACCAAGAGTCAACCAGATATTTTTATCAGCGATGGTGGCAGGTTAGATATTTCAACGAAAACAGGGAAGAGTATTGGAGCTGGTTTTCAATGTGAACCTACTGGAGAAATCATTCTGACAGTAATGGTTGATCATGCCTATTTTGGGGCGTCATCATCAAAGAAATCAGAACCACTAGGGAAGGTCTCATTCTCTCTTCAAGAGCTTGCACAGCCCGATTCCAAGCTTTCCTTTGAAAGATGGTTTGAACTGAAATCTCATGGTGGATATGCTGGCTCCCCAGCCATCAGTCTTCGTGTTGCTGCATCTTCTACTGTCCCAAGGCGGGCTCCACAGGTCCTTAGCATGATCAATGTCAAACCTTTCTCTCTGAAGGCCTGCCTGTTGCCACCTTCCGTCAAGGATCAACAAATGAGCTCCTGGACTCGCTTCGTGTATGACTGTGGTACTGAACTTGTTCGTCTTCAGATAAGGTAGTTTTTTCCCTAGTGGTATGAATCAATACTGTGACTTCGTGGTAACATCAATTAAATAATTGAATTTGCGTGCTGATTAGTAAGTATTACATGATACACATAGTTAGTTAGCGCTAAAACAATGGTGCTACTCTATGATAATTGATACTTCTAAGAGCATATGCTTTTGTTACATAATCATTGCAGATACAAATTGGTATTTGCAGTTCAAACTGGTGTTCAAATTACGTGGCAGTATTTTGGCTCTTTAAAAACAAACATAATTCTTTTTCGAGTTGACAGAAAGAAGTTTTTTCTTCCAGTCTAGGGGATTTGTTTAGCATGTATATCTTTAATGCTTCCAGTATGAAGCCTTTATGCTAATTAAAGATTACCCACTTTACCCCAGGGAGAACAAGGCAAAGAGTGGCATGGCTCTCATTCGGGAATTGATTGGAGTAACGAAGTCATCAAAAAAGCCATTTCAGCTTGCAGAATTCAAGGAAACTAAATGGTCCTTTATAAACTCCAACTTATCCATCACCACTGACCTCAAAATGACCCAGGATGGCTGCATACTCGAGATCAAAGGTGATAACAAACTGGTAAGAACAACTACAGTCTGTAGCTCAAGCTCATAGAGACATCACGTTTGCTACAAAAAATGAGCATAACATTAAATTATATGTACCTAAAAATATGCATGTAGCATACACAATGTTTCTTATACTTCTTTGAACAAAGCAGATCAAACTATACCGGGGAAGGAGACTAGCATATGAACTGAAATGCTGCAGTCAGCATGCTGAAGATACTACATCAGTTACTGCTGTGAAGTTCTCTGCTGAACACCCCTATGGCAAAGCAGTCGCACTACTTGACACTGAATCAGAATTTATCACGGTACAACGCTCAGTTCTAATTTCATCTCTTTTAAGTAGTCAAGATTTATTTCCTTGCATCTCAAATATACTCATGGTGCGACTTCCTTATCTTAGGTGGATGAGGATTGGTTTGTGCTTCCCTGGATTGCAATATCGTTCTTGTTCCTGAATGCCACTGGCAAAGATGGCACGAAACTCATTGAAGGGACCATGTTTCAGAAGGGTGCAATTGTTGAGCCTAATACTACCATGGATTCTGAAGTGGTGAAAGGTGGAGCAACAGGCGCCATCGTTGCTCCAGCGCAATGTGGCACTTGTGGCACGGACTCTGGTGGTGAGTTGGTTATGGCAAGTGACAAGGATGGTCATGCTAGCTGTGATGACGCTGTAAGCGGCAAGGTGGCTGAGTCTAAATGTGGTGGTTGCGGATCAGGCTGTGGTGGTGGTTGCGGTGGCTCCATTGTCACCGTGAGCTCCAAGAACGGTCATGCAAGCAGTGGCGTCATCGCAAGCGGCGGGAATGGCCATCTTGAATCTGCTGGGTGTGGATCTGGATGCGGCAGTTCTTGTGGTGGCAACATGGTTATTGAAAGCTCCATGACGGAGGGGGGCACCAAGTCAGGTGGCTGTGCTTCGGGTTGTGGTGGTGGAGGAGGCTGTGGTGGTATGGTGATCGAAGGTTCCAAGGCCGGCATTGTCAAGTCCAGTGGCTGTGGCTCGGGCTGCGGCGGCGGTTGTGGTAGTGGAGGAGGCTGTGGCTCGGGCATGGTGATTGAAGGTTCCAAGACCAACCATGCAAAATCTAGTGGCTGCGGTTCGGGCTGTGGCTCTGGCTGCGGTGGAGGCTGTGGTGGTGGAGGCGGCTGTGGCTCGGGCATGGTGATTGAAAGTTCCAAGACCGGGCATGCAAAGTCTAGTGGTTGCGGTTCGGGCTGTGGCTCTGGCTGCGGTGGCGGATGTGGTAGCATGGTCATGGGCGGTTGCAAGACAGGCTGTGCTAAGTCAGGCGGTTGCGGTTCGGGCTGTGGAGGTGGTTGTGGTGGTATGGTCGTGGAAGGCAAGGCCGGCTACACAAAGTCAGGCGGTTGCGGCTCGGGCTGTGGCGGCGGTTGCAGTGGCATGATGATGGAAGGTCCCAAGACCAGCCACGCCAAGTTCAGCGGTTGTGGTTCGGGCTGCGGTGGCAGCGGCTGTGGTGGCATGGTCATGGAAGGCTCCAAGACTATCAGCGCTAAGTCAGGCGGCTGCGGTTCGGGTTGTGGTGGCGGTTGTGGTGGTATGGTCATGGAAACCTCCAAGAACGGCCACTCCAAGTCTAGCGGCTGCGGTTCAGGTTGTGGCTCCGGCTGCGGCGGTGGTTGCACCTGAATGGTCAACCCGGGCAGCAATGCAAGCCGGTCCATCTCGGGCGCCCGTTGTGCAGTTGCAGGTGACGGCATGTGGTGCCGATCTTTCGTGGAATAAGAAGTATCTCTTGTCCTGGGCAGTTCCTCGTGTTCCTATCCACACAAACGCCATGCCTTGTGGTGTGAAGTGTGATGTGAAATTATATGATCTGTGACTAGTTTGTGTATAAGTAGCCAGTTGTCCATTTCATGCTTGAGTATGTGAGTATATCCTTCATTTCAATGAATCCTCCTGCGAGGAAGCATGCAATTTATATGATCATGTCTTAGTGGTGATGAAAAGATTCAAGAAAAAGTTGGGTATGTGAGTAATGGTTCAATGTTTCAGCTGCCCCTAGTATAAATTTCCTCGAATTTGCTAATTCTTAATGTAAGTCGGCGCGAGAGCCGTCTGATCTAATGCTTTATGGTTCGTGCAAAGCATCCTTGTTGTTTTAATATTTGCGCACGTGAGATAGAACGGCCTGTTTTAGGCCTTCTGCTTGCCGGTTTAAGGTTGCCAATAATTAGTTCATCCTTCAGATGGTTCTAACTCTGCTTGTTTCAAAGCATCCATAAATGAGCATACAGAGATTTGCTTGACAAACTTGAGGACAATAGGTGAAGATTCAGAGCAAGAACAAAACCAGCCAGTCCACCAAACATCGACAGCTCCTGGGAGAACTATCGCGGACATAGCCAGGATTCCAAGTCCTATCATATAGTCAGATGCAGCATGGTCTCCAAATGAAGAGAATCAACCGGTGATTGCAGGATTAGGGGTTGTTGTGCAGCTCCTGGGAGAAGATCGGAGCTGTTCCAGGCTGAGGCCTTCGGCCTTTCATTGGCATACCAGATCGCTGAAATGCTTCATCTACAACAGCTAACTTGTTTAACAGATAATGCGACCTTGGCAGCTGTTGCAGCATCACACAACATGATACTTACAAGCTCCAGGACATTGGTCTATCAGACCACAACTCGCTCAGACTACGGACTCGTCAGCTTATGATAGTACATCCAGAGTCTACCATATAAACAGGGAAAGCAACTTCAGAGGAGGAATCGGCCACAGCCCGTAGCGAGTGGATCTGACGAGCACAGTGGTGCCTGTGATAATGTGGGCACGTTGTGAGCTGTATGTTCGTGTTTCGTTTACCCCATTAATCTCCTTCACTCAAGTATTTCTAGTTAAGGGTGTTTCGATTCGAGATAACTTGTAGGAGGTTGGAGCTGTTTGAGACGTCTTTGCTTGATAGTTCAGTTGAGGAGGCACCCCTGGAGCTGGTTGCGCTCAGTGGCTCTCACAGTTTGAAGGTTCCTGAGCCCGATACTTCGCACACCTTGTTGGATGAGCTATTGAACAACTTCAGTTGCACGGCACCGCTTTCCTTGCTCGATGCGCCGATTCATTTGGAGGTTGAAGGGGACTCCACTTGTGCCGGAAGGCGTAGTGGAAGGTTGGATAAGAAGAATAGAACTTGCAACATCCCGGCTTCCAAGCGTGCTGAATATAGATTGGCAGAGGCTTTCGGTGATTTGCCAAAAGACTCGATGTCAAAGAAAGGTGCCAAGGAAGACGTGGAAGAGAAGATGAAGGTTTATTTGCGGTTGTGCAAGAAGCCTATCACACCGACGGCGATTCAGGCAGTTCGTGAGTTGGTAGAGGCTAATGTTTAGTCTCTATATTCTTTTGGCTAGGCGTGGTGTCCCCTTGTGTTGCGAGAGTGCTGTCGAGGTTGCAGGATCTGGCTCGGATGGGTATAAGGTGTTTCCGATGGTCTTGGGCCTAGGAACTCTTATATCAGGCTCAGATGATGTGCCTTGATTGCTAGTAGGATGTGAGTGTGTGGGCTTTGCCGGTTTCCCCTAATTAACCGTGTGTTGTTTGGTTTTTGGGTCCGGTTTCCCTTATTAACTGGACCAATTCTTCTTCTTCTTAAATGCATTGCGGGAGCTCCCCGCCCTCGGACGAGGTTCAGTCAAAAAAAAAAAAAAAAAAAATGCACATCGAGAGATCTACACACACACACAAAAATGCACATCGAGACCTCCTTGTTTCGTTGATTGCAACTCATCAATTTTGTGTTTATGTTTGAAACGTTTTAGACGAATTTTGTTAAATTCCTTGAACATGGTCGACCGTTTAAAATTTCCTTTTAAGAAGTAAGTTCATCTCGCTTTTTCACACTATTTTCCTTTTTTTTAAATGGTAAATCTAGCCTCTGCATCAGAGCGATGCACACAACTTTTATATTAAAAAACAGGTTCGAGTTTCAGATTCACAAAGCGAAATAAAACAGCTCAACGAACAGACGTGGCTACAGAGATCAGCCACCAAAAAACAACAATGAAACTAGACTAAAACTCATTGTAGTCGTCTAGTATGCAGTCATCCATCCCTGCTGAATATAGCCTGAATGACCGCCATCGGCTGAAAGCAACCGGCATCCAAACGTTTACGCTGGTCTTCTGGCAAAAGGTAAGACCATATATGGATCCAATGAACAGCCGTATGAACCACCTGCAAAAAATATCCGACCACCAAATTGTCATGCTACTTTCCTGTCGTAAGTTAGGTGTTATATTCAAACTCACTCTCTCTCAACGCACATATCCTGTCGATCATCTACTATGTCAGTTTCAAGATGAGATCTACATGAAAAATGTAGGTCGATTCCAAGTTTGGTTAAGCGCAACTCCTCAATTTTGAGTTTATTTTGGACTTATTTTAAACGAATTTTATCAAATTTGTCGCATACGGTCGACCATTAAATTTTTCGTGAAGGAGTAGGTTCATCTTGTTGTTTCACACAACTTTCGTGTGGTATTTTTTGTTCTGACGCTCATAAACGAGTATATCTCCTTATTGTACTGTATTGACATGTCTATGTTTGCATCATATTTTAGACGAATTTCAGTAAATTCATTGCAAACAGTCGACCATTTGAAACTTTCGTTGGCCACTATCTCTATCTCGTTGTTCCAAGTAACTCCCGAAACAGGCTCTAACCTCGCTTTGTAAATAAAGCACAAATCCCAAAGTACACGGCCGAATGATACAAAGTGGTTAGGTAGCCCTCTTGTAAAGAAGATCCCGGTGAAACCAACAACACATACGCGCATGACTAAGTTGCCGAAAGCTAACACAGAAGGCATGAATAGAGGTGATGGGCGCCGAACCTGCTAATGCATATCCGAACCTTGTTGCACAGCGTGTTTTGAGCGTGCAACTGAGTAAACACGAATAAGATCAGCGCCATAATTTATTTCAGACCCGTGGTGTTGTCAAGGAGCGTCATATTCGGATCATCATTTATGGTGGGAGTTGTAACAACTTGGCTAGCATTGAGATGGTGGAGAAGTTTTCTCTACCTACACGGCAGCACCCCCACCCCGTACCAAATTCAATGGTTGTAACATGAATTACAATGTGCACTATTGGGACATATTCTGGTTTTGTTGATTGTGATGTTGTTTCTATGCAAACTTGTTCGTTGTTACTTGGTAGACCATGACAGTTTGATAAAGAATCTATTCATAATTTTAAAACTAATCAATATACTCTTGTGCATAATGGAAGAAAATTGGTCTTACACCCATGACTCCTGAAACTATTTTAAGATATGATCTTTGCTAGAGCTAGTAGAGAAAAAAAAGGAGAAACAAAAGAGTGAGAATCGGATTGCTGCTAATGAAGTTACGCCACATAAGAGTTCGACTAAATCTGCTTCTAAACTTACCAATGAAATTCGTTTGAAACATCCTAATTTACTTGCTACAAATCTGATATTTCCGAATTGGATGTGGATACTTCTATTTGTTATGCAATTGTTTGTAAAGAGTTTCTTTTTTATTTTGGTGATATGCCTCCCTCTTTGCCACTTGTGGTTGCTAACGTTTTGCAAGAGTATTGGACATTTTTTCCCAAGACACGCCACCGGGGCTGCCACCCATTAGAGGAATAGAGCACCAAATTGATTTGATTCCTCGAGCTTCACTTCCAAATCGTGCAGCTTACCGTACCAATCCCGAGGAGACTAAAGAGATAGAACGACAAATTCATGAACTACTCGATAAAGGTTATATTCGCGAGTCTTTTAGTCCATGTGGTGTTCCTATATTATTGGTACCTAAGAAAGATGGTTTATCGCGCATGTGTAATGATTCTAGGGCTATTAATAACATCACAATTCGCTATAGAAGCCCTATACCACGTTTGGATGATATCCTTGATGAATTGAGAGGTTCTACCCTGTTCTCTAGAGTTTATTTGCGTAGTGGTTACCACCAAATTCGTATAAAATTAGGAGATGAATGGAAAACAACTTTAAAATTAAATTCGGTCTATATGAGTGGTTAGTAATGCCTTTCGGATTAACTAATGCTCATAGTAATTTCATGAGATTAATGAATGAAGTTTTACGTACTTTCATTGAACGTTTTGTGATGGTCTATTTTGATGATATATTGATATACAACAAATATTTAGAGGACCATGTGACTCATTTGCATGTTGTTTTTCATGATTTGTGTGATGCACGTTTATTTGGTAACCTTGACAAGTGCACCTTTTGCACTGATCGAGTTGTGTTTTTTGTCTATGTTGGGACTGCGCAGGGCATGTAGTCGATCCAGCCAGGATTGAGACGATTTCGAGTTGGCTGCCTCCTAAAACGGTCACCCAAGTGAGGAGTTTCCTTGGCCTTGCTGGGTTCTATAGGCGCTTTGTCAAGGACTTTGGTACTATTGAAGCACCACTGAATTAGCTAACGAAGAAGGATGCGCCCTTTGTTTGGGTTGATGCACACCAGGAAGCATTCATGATCCTAAAAGGTAAGTTAACACATCCTCCTTCGCTCTAGCTCCCTGATTTTAGTAAAACTATTGAGCTTGAATGTGATGCTAGTGGGATTGGATTAGGAGGTGTGTTATTACAAGAAGGAAATCCTGTTGCATATTTTAGTGAAAAATTGGGTGGGCCTAGTCTAACCTATTCTACTTATGATAAGGATTTATATGCTCTTATTCAGACTTTAGAAACTTGGCAATATTATTTATGGCCTAAAGAATTTGTTATACATTCTGATCATGAATATTTGAAGCATATTCGTAGTCAAGCAAAACTGAATCGTCTTCATGCTAAGTGGGTTGAATTTATTGAGTCTTTTCCTTGTGTCATTAAACACAACATTATCGTTGATGCTTTGTCTCGACGTTACACCTTGTTATCTGATACGTCATAAACTTATCCTTAATTTCTGATGTTCCATGTTGTTTTCTTATTGTTTCCCACATGTTTGCTATACACTTTATGTTATTTTAATCGATTTTCCGGACTAACCTATTGGCAAGATGCCACAGAGCCCAGAAATTGTTTCAGAAAAGTTGTTCTGAAAATATTCTCGGAATTGGAAAATTCGAAGCCTGGAAGTCTTAGAATTCCCGAGGGTTCCACGGAGTCCCGAAGAGACCCTGAGGGGGGCCTCAGGGGGCCCACACCATAGAGCGGCGTCCCCCCTTGGTCGCACCAGGGGGTGGTATGGCGCCCCCAGGCCTCCACCGCCTTTGCCCTTTCTCCTATTTAATCCCCCAAGACGTAAATCCGAAATATATCCCACTTTTTCCAGACAAACACCCGAGGCTGCAGTCACCGTCATCCCGAGACCGGGAGGGTTCTGGAGCTCTTCCCGGCACCCTGTCGGAGGAGGAAATCATCACCGGAGGGGTCTACATCACCGTGCCCTCCTCCGAGCTGATGCGTGAGTAGTTCATCCCTAGACTACGGGTCCATAGCCATAGCTAGAAGGTTTTCTTCTCCACTTTGTACCTCATGTTTAGATCTTGTGAGCTGCCTATCATGATCAAGATCGTCTTTATGTAATGCTACATGTTGTGTTTGCTGGGATCTGATGAATGTTGAATGATATGTCTTCTGATTATCAATCTATCATGTTATCTTCATGCATATGTTATTTATGATCTTGCATGCTCTCCGTTATTAGTAGATGCTCTGGCCAAGTAGATGCTAGTAACTCCAAGCGGGAGTATTTATGCTCGGTAGTGGGTTCATGCCTCCTTTTCAACTGTGCTCGAGTGACAAAAATGTGACGGATGGAGAATGTGTTTTTGCCATTAGGGAGAAAACAACGGTGTTTACATATTTTACATTGTTTACATTACATACTTTGCATACAGCGATAATCTGTTGCTTGCAACTTAATACCCAACGTTTGTTCGGATGATATTCGGAGGGTGGATTATTAGACATAGATGCAGTTGGATGACGGTCTATGTATTTTGTTGTAATGCCCACATGAATCACATAGTAATCTTTATGTCTTGCATATGCACTACGGTGCAGCCTTCATTTCTGTCAATTGCCCAGCTGTAGTTTGTTCACCACACATGTTATTTATCTTTCACGGAGAGACACAACTAGTGAACTGTGGACCCCGGTCCTTTTTCCTCATACTGATAAAACAACTACTGCTTTCATATTGCTTTTATACTGCTGCTACTACTTCATACTGTTTTCCACATCATACGTTTAACCTCTTTGTGTTCAGCAAAACCGTTGAGATTGGCAACCTCGTTGCTTCGTTGGGGCAAAGTGATTTGATTGTGTAGTGTAGGTTCCATGTTGCTTCTGAACCGGTAGTGCGCCCTGCCATCTCAGCTGCTTCAACCTTCTGAAGTTACTCATTCCTCCTACTGGCCGATTAAACCTTGGTTTCTTACTGAGGGAAAACTGTTGCTGTGCTCATCATACTGAAAATAGGATTGCTATAATATGTCTTATACCTTTCAAGAGTGATCAATAATCTTGTTTTTCTATTGCTAAAAGTGGGAAGAAAGAAGAGATGATTTTAAATTTTGATCCCACTATTTTTTAGCTTGATATGAATTGTGTGCTTTTAGGCCATGCCAAACATGCTTTATGTGATAATTATGTTGTTTAGTTTGTTCATTATGCTACTGAAAATTATTATGAGAGAGAAAAATATGGTTGTAAGAATTTTCATGTTACTAAAACACCTCTCTTTTTGTTGAAAGTTTTGAAGTTGTTGTTGTTCTACCTTCCCATGATTTCTAGTTTGAGCTTCTTTAATTTATTTCTTTACAAGATTCCTATTCATAGGAAGTGTGTTATACTTAAAATTTGTTTTATACTTGCTTCGTGATGCTCTCTTTTTCTTAATTCATGTTTCTTATGTGAGCAAACACTTGATTCGAATTTTCTGGGCCTAGCTAAAAGGCGTTAAAGAAAAACACTTCTTGGGAGATAACCCATGGTTTTATTTTTTGCTTTGTTTTTCTCTGTTTTCTTTGAGTCAAGGGGTTGTATACTACTGTATCAACCCCTTTATATCTTTCTTTTCATGTTTTAGTAGTGCCAAGTAAGGTTTCTGACGAGAGTTGGAGTTGGTTTTCGGATTTCTGCGCAGGAAACAGATTTCTGCTGTCCACCGTAAAAATCATGTAAAATCCAGGAAGATCAGCATGATCTGAAATTTTTTGTGCTTATTGATCGGCTAATTCTGCAACCTTTTTATTCTTTAAGTTTTTCGATCTGAGCAACGTAAGTGCCTCGAAAAAATTCGTCTTTACAGTCTGTACTGGTTTTGACAGATTCTGCCATTTTTCTTGCATTTGCTCTTTTGCGATGTCAAGTGGATTTCTTCGCTTCACGAAACATCTGTGGCTGTAGCTAATGTTTAAAAGTATCAATAGAACTTTTTCCATACAGAACAATAGATTTTTAATTGTTGCACTAACCCTCTAATGTGAATCACTGTTTCAATGTGGTGTGAAGGAAGTTTTCAAGGGTCAAGAGAAGAGGTGATATATGTGATCAAGAAGAGTGCAAGGTCAAAGCTTAGGGATGCCCCTGTGGTTCATCCAAGCATATTTTAAGAAGAATCAAGCATCTAAGCTTGGGGATGCCCAAGGCATCCCCTTCTTCATCAACTATCTATCAGGTCACTTCTCGTGAAACTATATTTTTATTCGGTCACATCATATGAAGTTTACTTGGAGCTCTGTTTGTTTTTCTTTGTTTTCTTTTGTTTTCCTTGCTGCAATAATATAGGTGGACCCTAGCATTCCTTATTTGGGAGAGATACATGCTCTGATTTTTCGTTTGAATACTTGTTATGCTAGTATTCTTAGTTTTTCTTCTAGAAGCTGCAAATTCCTGTTTAGCTCTTGTTTTCATTGCATATATTATCCAGAGTTGTTAGTTTTAGTAGTGTTATGTGATTCCTCTCATGTTTTCTTACTGTATAATTTCGGGAGTTTTTGTTAAATTGTGTTTTGTATGGTGCTTGCTCGGAAAAAAAACTGCTGCTTGAGGTGGAATTTTTAACGGTGCAAGTAAAAGCTTGTATAGAGTGTGGCTAGAATTTTTCATATCCTGCTAAATGTTATTTTAGTTTTAAATCCTTGTGGTTATTTAGTAGCATGATTATCCTCAAATAGCTGAGAGTGTTTAATGTGCCATTGAAAGAATCATGAGTTGTTCTTGTCATATTGAAGCATAAATTTATGGTGTTCTCCTTTGAATGTTTTATTTGGTTGACTTGGCGCATGCTCGCACCATGTTTATGACTATGAACCAGTCACGAATAGCCTCCATGATCATTTAGTTTTTGAACTTGTGGTACCACTTATTCTTTTATTAATGATGTTTATGTCTCTATGCATGATTATGACTCTTATGCTCTCTTGATTTGTCACTCCCAGTCTTTTGCTAGCCTCCACCTATGCTGAGTATGAGCTCTACTCGTGCATCCAACTCCTAAAAACATAAGGTTTCCCATTGTTTCCACCATACCTACCTACATGTGGTAATTAACCGCCACACCAAAGTAAATTGCTCATGTGTTACCTTTAAAATTTTCAAAACTATTCCTATTTTGTGCTCCTGTTTTAGCTCATGAGGACGTAACTAGAGAATCTTTATCTCACTTGTTGATTGGACTTTCACACCCTGGACTAGTGGCTTCATCCGCTTATCCAATGATAGAAGAGCTGGCAGCGGGGTGCCCATCCCCAAATTAATAACACAAATTATCTTCACTATTTTTGCCCCTGATTTATCAGTCAAAGCATAATTGTGTAAACAAAAGAGAAAAGATGGATGACCTTCTACCCATATGCATCCTTCTATGGGAGCCGCTCTTGTGAAGTCTAGTTGTCTTGTGACGTACTGTATTTTCTGTTTACCATTCGTTTACATAAGCATACACCTCTCTTAAAATATAGACACTCCTCCACGGTATGTGGTTGTTGGCAGGCACCCGAGGATTCGGTTAGCCATGGTTTGTGAAAGATGGTTGGGGAGAGTATCAAATTTTTATACCTCTTTTTAATAAAATAAAAGCTCTAGCACATGAGTAATCCATGCTTCCCTCTGCGAAGGGCCTTTGTTTTACTTTTATGTTGAGTCTCCATCTTCTAACTTTATGCACGGTTCAGAGAGCATTTTTGCCATTCTGAGTTTTATGTGCATTTGTCCCAGAAACATTATTAATTGATTCATGATGTGTTATTGCTTGTTCTCTAATTATATAGTCTTCCTCATGAACTTTGAAGGTGTCCTGGCATTTATGTTTTGCCCCACTCTTAAGGACTAGCGAAATATCACTTTGACATGTTCTCTCTATACTTGAAATAAACGTATATCTTTTGTTGCATTGTTATTCATGATCTTTTATTTGAGTTACTTCTCATGATGCAAGGTGATTGCTATGCTTTATTATTAAAGTTCTATTTATCATGCTTGTGTTTAAGTTCTCTCAGCTTACTTATGCTTTTACATTATTGATGATCAAGTTTATGTTGTTAGCATGTCACCTCAGAAATTATTGTGTTTTTTATCGTTTACCTACTCGAGGACGAGTAGGAACTAAGCTTGGGGATGTTGATACGTCATAAACATATCCTTAATTTCTGATGTTCCATGTTGTTTTATTATTGTTTCCCACATGTTTTCTATACACTTTATGTCATTTTTATCGAATTTCCAGACTAACCTATTGACAAGATGCCATAGAGCCAGTTCCCTGTTTTCTGTTGTTTTTAGTTTCAGAAAAGTTGTTCTGGAAATATTCTCGGAATTGGAAAATCCGAAGCCCAGAAGTCTTATAATACCCGAAGGTTCCATGGAGTCCCGAAGAGACCCGGAGGGGGGCCTCAGGGGGGCCACCCCATAGGGCGGCACCCCCTTGGCTGCGTCACGGGGTGATGTGGGGGCCCCCAGGCTTCCACCGCCTTTGCCCTTTCGCCTATTTAATCCCCCCGAGACGTAAACCCTAAATATATCCCACTTTTTCCTAAGAAACACCCGAGGCTGCCGTCACCATCGTCCCGGGATCGGGAGGGTTCTGGAGCTCTCCCCGGCACCCTGCCGGAGGGGGAAATCATCACCGGAGGGGTCTACATCACCATGCCATCCTCCGAAGTGATGTGTGAGTAGTTCATCCCTGGACTACGGGTCCATAGCAGTAGCTAGATGGTTGTCTTCTCCACTTTGTACCTCAGGTTTAGATCTTGTGAGATGCCTATCATGATCAAGATCATCTTTATGTAATGCTACATGTTGTGTTTGCTGGGATCTGATGAATGTTGAATGATATGTCTTGTGATTATCAATCTATCATGTTATCTTCATGCATATGCTATTTATGATCTTGCATGATCTCCGTTGTTAGTAGATGCTCTAGCCAAGTAGATGCTAGTAACTCCAAGAGGGAGTATTTATGCCCGGTATGTAACATCCCAAGTATGAAAAATAGCCATTAGAATGTTTGCTCTCTGTTATTTTATGTTTTGCATCATGACATCATGTTGATTGCATTTGTTTTGCTTTGTTTTCCAACTGTTTTCATTTGTTTTCCTTTGTTTTCTATTTGAATTTCAAACCAAATTTCAAACCTTTTGTTTCATACTTGTGATGTTACAATTTCCAAAATGATATTTCAAATCAAATCAATCAATTGTTTCCATTAAAGTGTGATTTCAAAACTGTTATTTTGTTTCTATCAAAAATTCATTTAATATCAAACCCTTTTCAAATTCAATTAATTTCCAAAACAGCAACTCTTTTGAAAATTATGAAAATGACCAAAACCACTTCCATCATTGTTTCCATCAAACCATAAGGTTCAAACTATTTAAAATGATGGCTTATAATAATTCACTAAATCCAAATGTTATTCAAATTCAAATAAAATCCCAAACAGCAAACCGGTTTTGAAATTATGAAACTTACAAAAACCAAACAATCATTTGTATCAAATAAACATGGATTGTTAAACAATGCTTTGAATTGCTTAAGTTTCAATTAATCACTTAATTCAATTATTCCATTAAATTCATTTATCTTATCAAACAGCAAATAACTTGAAATAATTTTTGAAAACAAAGGCTTTGCAATGTTGCTGTTGCTATAAACAACTCATCCAAAAATTTCTACTAATTCTCTACTCCTAGAAACCTTCCTTTCTCTCTTATTCCAATCTGCAAAAAAAAAATAAACAAAAACAAATAATAAAAAACCAAGCAAAGGAGAGGGGGGCAGGCCAACTAGGTCCAGCCCACCTAGCCCCCTGGCCCGTACCCCCTCTTTCTTCCTCCTCTCGTACGGCATGCCATCGGGCATGTCCACGTTGACAGAGAGGGGCACGAACGGCCAAGCTCACTCCCCCTCCCTTTATATCGAGCTCGAGCCCGTGCCCTAGCTCCCCCTCTACCTTTCTCCCTCCTCTCTCCATCGCCCACCGCCGCCAATTCCTCCATCTCCCCCACCTCAGCCCTCTCTCTGTATCTCTGAAACCGAACGCCACCACCTCTTCTCTCCGGTGATCGCCGACGACGTGGGCGTCCTCCGCGCAAGCCAACGCCGGGAATCGGTTCCCCTCGCAGCCGGCTACCTCCTCGACACCGCAGCTGCCGCCGGGAGCCACTACGTCGTCCGCGCCGTCGGGAGTTGGTCGCCGCTGCCCACTGCTTCTTCCCTCTGTCGGGTTCATCTGCGTCCACGTCGCCTGCTCCTCCTCGCAACGACGCCGCCCGCGGTGAGCACCTCACCCTCCATCTTGCCCTCTCCGTTTTGCCCTCGCTGCTGTCACGTTTCACCGCACACGGCCCACGCACAGCAGCACCTCGAGCGTTTCCTTGCCTGCGGCCACCGCGCGACTGACGGCGAGGTTCAGACGAACTGAACTTTGCAGTTCAGTTAAACTCAGCGAAACTGCACCTTAAGCCCCCACGACCCCCCTTCTGTCAACGAACTCGCAGCTTACCGCAGTGGTAGCCACCACCGCGCGCACAGCAGAGGGCAGGGGTTCGAGTCCCCCCTCCCTCAAATAAAAACCAAACTTTTTATTCTTTTTGTTTGGTTACAGAACTTCACAGAAATCACCAACAAGTCCCTGCTACATTTATCTAGGTCCCTACAAATTAATTCTAAGTCCCTGCTGTTAATTTTCTAAGTCCCTGTATATTAATTAAATGGCAGAATACTACTTAAACTTCTAAAATGCATAACTATTTCATTTTAATTCCAATTTCAACATTTTTAATATGTTTTCCACTCCAAATTAAATTCTCTAACCAAATATAATTTTTTTTTACTGTTTTGAATATTTTAAATTGGTGCAACATTTGAATTCTTGTTCAATTCACTTAATTTTGCAAAATTCATAACTTGGGCATAAAAACTCCAAATTCAACAAACTAAATATGTTTTCCAATCAATTTTTCATGTACTTTCCAAATATCAACGTTGTTTGCTGTTTTGAATAATTTAAATTGCTGAAAACAACTGTTTCTTTATTAATGCATTTAAAATTGCCAAATTAATAACATGATCATTTTAAATCCAATTTCAACAAATAAAATATGTTTTCCACACTAAATTAAACCCTCCTTCCAAATATAAAAATTGTTTCATGTTTTGAATAATTAAAATTGGTTAAATAATTTAAACCTTGTTTAAATCATTTAATATTGCTAAATTCATAACTTGATCAAACTAATTTCTTTTGAACATATAAAATTTGTTTTCAAACCATAAAAGTATAAACTTTTCAAATATGAATTTGCTTAAGTGTTTTGAACAAATAAAAATTCAATTAAATTCAAACTTGAATTAATTTCATTTAAATCTTGCTTAAACTGTTTAATTCATAAGTAAATTATTCTAATGCCTTTTTCAACAAGTGAAACATGTTTTCCAACTAAAATCTTGTGTTCCTTTCAAATATGAACTTGGTTATCTATTTTAAACAATTTAAATTGGTGAAAACAACAAATGCTTGTGTAACACCTTTAAGGAACCAAAAATTCCAAAACTTAATAAATGAATTTCCAAACTTGGTAAACTTTATTTCAAAGTGTTTCTATTGTTGTTTTCCTTCTGTTTTCCTCATCCATGCATCATGCTAATCCACTTTCACCTGTTGATTAGTTGTAGAACAATTAATTCAACCATAATTCATGGGCTTTCCATATGCAATCCAAGTTGCATGTGGGTCCATTTAATTATGTTACCATGTCAACTAGTTTACTTTTGATGCATCAATTAAAATGGTCATGCATCATCCCATGTTTGTGCACTATGCCATGTTATTGATTGTTTGTCTCTCTCTGTTGTTTGTTTGCTTCTTCTCGGATATACGACGACGTTGAGACCGACGATACTTACGACACCCCTTCTGTGGATCTAGCTCAGTACCAGGCTGCTGAGTTTGCAGGCAAGTATTCACTCACATGAACCACTGTGTTCCTTTCAACATTGGTTACCGATACTTTCCGTTGTCTATTCTGCTAGCCCTATGAATAGTTGCTTCTGTTACGAACCTATCACATGTTATCCTTTAAACCTGATATAGCCCACCTCCACACCTATAACCCCATTGCTTGTTGCCCGTGTCTTACTAGCATGCTTAGGGTTGTTTTGCTCGAGTCTGTTGTCATTTACTTTCTATTATCTTATTCTAGTATGTTCTGGGGCTCGAGGTTTAATCAATCAACCTGTTAATATTGTGGATAATAATAATTTGATGATAAGGCACCGGCAGGAGGCCCTGCGTGGTTTTGAGGCCTGCTAGTGTCGACCCTAATTAGGAAAAGGGTCTTGTCTACTGATCCATGATGAGCGCACTAACCGCATGTGGGAAGCGTGTACGGGCGCCCCCCCTCAATTTGATTCGATTCGCATCTCGTCCAAATCGCCTCATTTAGTTCGGGTTTTCCATTTGCCGCATGCATGATCTTGCGAACCCAGGCCAGGGTGGAACTTTTGTAGTCGGCATTTAGGGAGACACGTTCTTAGAGTGCTATGAGGGTCCCCTTTTCTTCGTGGGGCTTGATTAGCCGTGCGCTCACTGCACGGGGTTCTTTGGGCTTGATGCGAAGAAGAGTTGGGTTGTGTTGAGTACCTCGCTTGGTGGGTTGATCCCCCGTCTGGCGGGTTATTCTTACGTGTACGGCCAAATTGGTGCACCCCTGCAGGGTTAAATCTTCTCGAGAAGCCGTGTTTTCCGCGGTTATGGTTGACTTGGTGAAAGTACTGGCTAACAAGTACTCAGAATAACTTACACCTAACTAATGATAATTTGACTAGTAATAGTCTTATTGACACAATAACTTGAACCATCATTAATCCAACAGTGTGAGTTATCCTTGGGTTGCTTCCTTAGTAGGGGGTAACATTGGATGGGTTTGTTTGGTGAGTAGTTGTAGTTGGTTCTGATACGCTATCTTATCCCCCTCTTTTAGCCGGATGTTGTAGTGAGTCTCTGTAGTTGGTTAGTGCAGCCCGCTGCCGCTTATTTGCAATAATCCTTTCCTTTCCGTTGAACCCAAAGTATTTGTATCTTGTGATGACTGGCTACGCCGGTATCTTGTGAGTATGGTTTATCCACTTGCCAGTACTTAACCGTACTGACCCACGAATCTTTTTCGTGGCTGCATATTCAACATTGCAGTCAACAGGTTTGAAGTCTGACGATGTTAGCTTGGGAATCCCTCCGGCTTGGCCTGGGCAGGGATTGGACGCTCTCGGTTATCTTCAGGACTCTTAGTCCAATTTGTATCTTGTCCGTAGTCGGACGCTATGTTGTTTCTTCCGCTGTTATTTGGATCTTTGTATTGTATCAGTTGTATCCTTGACTCGTTTGAGTCTTCTTGTATATATATGTTCTGTTGTTGGTGTGGATTATTCGTGAACTGTTGTAATGTTATCACGAGTGGCAACCTGGAATCGGTTATTATGTGGATTTTGGCGGGAATGCTGAAATCTGCATAGTGCCCGATCTCGAGGCGTCACAAATGGTATCAGAGCCTGTCTGCCTGTAGGATCCCTTTTACTGGTCGCAGTTGAGTCTAGAAACTATTTTGTAGCTATATAGGAAAAATGAAACGCGAGAGTAGGAATTCTGTTCTTTTTCTTCTTTCCCCACCCACCCGCCCTTTTCTGGTAAGGAAGTGCAACGTTGTTTTCCCTTCTCATCTAAACTTTCAAGTTAGGATTTCACGAATCTTGGTTTCTCTAGGATGGTTATATCTACTAGTCCATAGGAATGGAGGTGGTTGTGACATGATTTATCATGTTGCCTACTCACGATTGAGAACGGAGGCGTGTAAGCCCCGGAAGCAGATCCTCTATTCCTTAAGCAGTAGATATTGATCCTTTAGAAGCCCGGATGGGTTTTCCGTAGTACCTCAGGAGTGTTTTGATCTCGTGTTTTTCCCGATGTTGATATCCTGTTCTTCTCAACATCCTTTTCGTCCGTTCAAACCTTGTTGTTGCTTTCCACTTCAGTTCTTCTACCGGCGTCTAATCAATAACTCTGTTCCGCCCTTCTGGCCAGATAGTCTATTCTCCAAATGAATCAAGTTCCATCCAGCTATACACCCTCGATACAAAACCTCTACCTTTACTTGAAAATGTTCCGGTGGTTTGGAAATTCCCTGACGTCTTTCCAGAAGAGTTGCCAGGGATGCCTATCGTTTTGAACTTCCAGAAAAACTATCCAAGGTGCACGATGTGTTTCACCTGTCACAGCTCAAGAGGACCTTCGCAAGAAGTATCCGGACCTTTTCTTTTCTCAGTAGGAATCTCGGGGCGCGATTCCTTCAAGGGGGGCGTTTTGTAACATCCCAAGTATGAAAAATAGCCATTAGAATGTTTGCTCTCTGTTATTTTATGTTTTGCATCATGACATCATGTTGATTGCATTTGTTTTGCTTTGTTTTCCAACTGTTTTCATTTGTTTTCCTTTGTTTTCTATTTGAATTTCAAACCAAATTTCAAACCTTTTGTTTCATACTTGTGATGTTACAATTTCCAAAATGATATTTCAAATCAAAACAATCAATTATTTCCATTAAAGTGTGATTTCAAAACTGTTATTTTGTTTCTATCAAAAATTCATTCAATATCAAACCCTTTTCAAATTCAATTAATTTCCAAAACAGCAACTCTTTTGAAAATTATGAAAATGACCAAAACCACTTCCATCATTGTTTCCATCAAACCATAAGGTTCAAACTATTTAAAATGATGGCTTATAATAATTCACTAAATCCAAATGTTATTCAAATTCAAATAAAATCCCAAACAGCAAACCAGTTTTGAAATTATGAAACTTACAAAAACCAAACAATCATTTGTATCAAATAAACATGGATTGTTAAACAATGCTTTGAATTGCTTAAGTTTCAATTAATCACTTAATTCAATTATTCCATTAAATTCATTTATCTTATCAAACAGCAAATAACTTGAAATAATTTTTGAAAACAAAGGCTTTGCAATGTTGATGTTGCTATAAACAACTCATCCAAAATTTTCTACTAATTGTCTACTCCTAGAAACCTCCCTTTCTCTCTTATTCCAATCTGCAAAAAAAAACAGAAACAAATAATAAAAAACCAAGCAAAGGAGAGGGGGCAGGCCAACTAGGTCCAGCCCACCTAGCCCCCTGGCCCGTACCCCCTCTTTCTTCCTCCTCTCGTATGGCATGCCATCGGGCATGTCCACGTTGATAGAGAGGGGCACGAACGGCGAAGCTCACTCCCCCCTCCCTTTATATCGAGCTCGAGCCCGTGCCCTAGCTCCCCCTCTACCCTTCTCCCTCCTCTCTCCATCGCCCACCGCCGCCAATTCCTCCATCTCCCCCACCTCAGCCCTCTCTCTGTATCTCTGAAACCGAACGCCACCACCTCTTCTCTCCGGTGATCGCCGACGACGTGGGCGTCCTCCGCGCAAGCCAAAGCCGGGAATCGGTTCCCCTCGCAGCCGGCTACCTCCTCGACACCGCAGCTGCCGCCGGGAGCCACTACGCCGTCCGCGCCGTCGGGAGTTGGTCGCCGCTGCCCACTGCTTCTTCCCTCTGTCGGGTTCATCTGCGTCCACGTCGCCTGCTCCTCCTCGCAACGACGCCGCCCGCGGTGAGCACCTCACCCTCCATCTTTCCCTCTCCGTTTTGCCCTCGCTGCTGTCACGTTTCACCGCACACGGCCCACGCACAGCAGCACCTCGAGCGTTTCCTTGCCTGCGGCCACCGCGCGACTGACGGCGAGGTTCAGACGAACTGAACTTTGCAGTTCAGTTAAACTCAGCGAAACTGCACCTTAAGCCCCCACGACCCCCCTTCTGTCAACGAACTCGCAGCTTACCGCAGTGGTAGCCACCACCGCGCGCACAGCAGAGGGCAGGGGTTCGAGTCCCCCCTCCCTCAAATAAAAACCAAACTTTTTATTCTTTTTGTTTGGTTACAGAACTTCACAGAAATCACCAACAAGTCCCTGCTACATTTATCTAGGTCCCTACAAATTAATTCTAAGTCCCTGCTGTTAATTTTCTAAGTCCCTGTATATTAATTAAATGGCAGATACTTACTTAAACTTTCTAAAATGCATAACTATTTCATTTAATTCCAATGTCAACATTTTGAATATGTTTTCCACTCCAAATTAAGTCTCTAACCAAATATAAAAATCTTGTTTACTGTTTCGAATATTTAAATTGGTGCAAGACATTTGAATTCCTTGTTCAATTCACTTAATTTTTGCAAAATTCATACTTGGGCATAAAATTTCCAAATTCAACAATCTTAATATGTTTTTCCAATCAATTTTCATGTACTTTCCAAATATCAACTTTGTTTGCTGTTTTGAATAATTTAATTGCTGAATATACAACTGTGTTCTTAATTATGCATTTAAATTGCCAAATTAAGAACATGCTCATTTGAAATCCATTTTCAACAAATAAAATATGTTTTCCCACACTAAATTAAACCCTCCTTCCAAATATAAAATTTGTTTCATGTTTGAATAATTAAAATTGGTTAAATAATTTAAACCTTGTTTAAATCATTTAATATTGCCTAAATTCATAACTTGATCAAACTAATTTCTTTTGAACATATAAAATATGTTTTCAAACCATAAAAGTATAAACTTTTCAAAGATGAATTTGCTTAAGTGTTTTGAACAAATAAAAATTCCATTAAATTCAAACTTGAATTAATTTCATTTAAATCTTGCTTAAACTGTTTAATTCATAAGTAAATTATTCTAAATCCTTTTTCAACAAGTGAAACATGTTTTCCAACTAAAATCTTGTGTTCTTTTCAAATATGAACTTGGTTATCTATTTTGAACAATTTAAATTGGTGAAAACAACAAATGCTTGTGTAACACCTTTAAGAACCAAAAATTCCAAAACTTAATAAATGAATTCCAAACTTGGTAAACTTTATTTCAAAGTGTTTTCTATTGTTGTTTTCCTTCTGTTTTCCTCATCCATGCATCATGCTAATCCACTTTCACCTGTTGATTAGTTGTAGAACAATTAATTCAACCATAATTCATGGGATTTCCATATGCAATCCAAGTTGCATGTGGGTCCATTTAATTATGTTACCATGTCAACTAGTTTACTTTTGATGCATCAATTAAAATGGTCATGCATCATCCCATGTTTGTGCACTATGCCATGTTATTGATTGTTTGTCTCTCTCTGTTGTTTGTTTGCTTCTTTCTCGGATATACGACGACGTTGAGACCGACGATACTTACGACACCCCTTCTGTGGATCTAGCTCAGTACCAGGCTGCTGAGTTTGCAGGCAAGTATTCACTCACATGAACCACTGTGTTCCTTTCAACATTGGTTACCGATACTTTCCGTTGTCTATTCTGCTAGCCCTATGAATAGTTGCTTCTGTTACGAACCTATCACATGTTATCCTTTAAACCTGATATAGCCCACCTCCACACCTATAACCCCATTGCTTGTTGCCCGTGTCTTACTAGCATGCTTAGGGTTGTTTTGCTCGAGTCTGTTGTCATTTACTTTCTATTATCTTATTCTAGTATGTTCTGGGGCTCGAGGTTTAATCAATCAACCTGTTAATATTGTGGATAATAATAATTTGATGATAAGGCACCGGCAGGAGGCCCTGCGTGGTTTTGAGGCCTGCTAGTGTCGACCCTAATTAGGAAAAGGGTCTTGTCTAATGATCCATGATGAGCGCACTAACCACATGTGGGAAGCGTGTATGGGCGCCCCCCTCAATTTGATTCGATTCGCATCTCGTCCAAATCGCCTCATTTAGTTCGGGTTTTCCATTTGCCGCATGCATGATCTTGCGAACCCAGGCCAGGGTGGAACTTTTGTAGTCGGCATTTAGGGAGACACGTTCTTAGAGTGCTATGAGGGTCCCCTTTTCTTCGTGGGGCTTGATTAGCCGTGCGCTCACTGCACGGGGTTCTTTGGGCTTGACGCGAAGAAGAGTTGGGTTGTGTTGAGTACCTCGCTTGGTGGGTTGATCCCCCGTCTGGCGGGTTATTCTTACGTGTACGGCCAAATTGGTGCACCCCTGCAGGGTTAAATCTTCTCGAGAAGCCGTGTTTTCCGCGGTTATGGTTGACTTGGTGAAAGTACTGGCTAACAAGTACTCAGAATAACTTACACCTAACTAATGATAATTTGACTAGTAATAGTCTTATTGACACAATAACTTGAACCATCATTAATCCAACAGTGTGAGTTATCCTTGGGTTGCTTCCTTAGTAGGGGGTAACATTGGATGGGTTTGTTTGGTGAGTAGTTGTAGTTGGTTCTGATACGCTATCTTATCCCCCTCTTTTAGCCGGATGTTGTAGTGAGTCTCTGTAGTTGGTTAGTGCAGCCCGCTGCCGCTTATTTGCAATAATCCTTTCCTTTCCGTTGAACCCAAAGTATTTGTATCTTGTGATGACTGGCTACGCCGGTATCTTGTGAGTATGGTTTATCCACTTGCCAGTACTTAACCGTACTGACCCACGAATCTTTTTCGTGGCTGCATATTCAACATTGCAGTCAACAGGTTTGAAGTCTGACGACGTTAGCTTGGGAATCCCTCCGGCTTGGCCTGGGCAGGGATTGGACGCTCTCGGTTATCTTCAGGACTCTTAGTCCAATTTGTATCTTGTCCGTAGTCGGACGCTATGTTGTTTCTTCCGCTGTTATTTGGATCTTTGTATTGTATCAGTTGTATCCTTGACTCGTTTGAGTCTTCTTGTATATATCTGTTCTGTTGTTGTTGTGGATTATTCGTGAACTGTTGTAATGTTATCACGAGTGGCAACCTAGAATCGGTTATTATGTGGATTTTGGCGGGAATGCTGAAATCTGCATAGTGCCCGATCTCGGGGCGTCACACGGTAGTGGGTTCATGCCTCCTTTTCATCTGTGCTCGAGTAACAGAAACGTGACGGATAGAGGATGTGTTGTTGCCATTAGGGAGAAAACAACGGTGTTTACCTAGTTTACATTGTTTACATTACACACTTTGCTTACGGAAATAATCTGTTGCTTGCAACTTAATACCCAACGTTTGTTCGGATGATATTCGGAGGGTGGATTATTAAACATAGATGCAGTTGGATTACGGTCTATATATTTTGTTGTAATGCCCACATGAATCACATAGTAATCTTTATGTCTTGCATATGCACTACGGTGCAACCTTTATTTCCGTCAATTGCCCAGTTGTAATTTGTTCACCACACATGTTATTTATCTTTCACGGAGAGACACCACTAGTGAACTGTGGACCCCGGTCCTTTTTCCTCATACTGATAAAACACCTACTGCTTTCATACTGCGGCTAATTCTTTCTTACTGTTTTCCACACCATACGTTTAACCTCTTTGTGTTCAGCAAAACCGGTGAGATTGACAACCTCGCTGCTTTGTTGGGGCAAAGTGATTTGATTGTGTTGTGTAGGTTCCACGTTGCTTCTGAACCGGTAGTGCACCCTGCCATCTCAGCTGCTTCAACCTTCTAAAAGTTACTCCTTTCTCCTACTGGTCAATTAAACCTTGGTTTCTTGCTGAGGGAAAACTGCTAATGTGCTCATCATACCTTCCTCTTAGGGTCTCCCAACGATTGCAATACCTTAACCATCATGATCTCAGCTTGATTTTAAAATATTTGGCTTGGAAACTACTAAAGAGAAATATGTGTATGATGCTGAGTTTAAATATGTATTGAAGAATTGTAAGAAAGGTATAACATGGAACAAAATTCGTCCTCAATGGTGGATTTGTGTTTCGTGCTAAAAAGCTATGCATTCCAGATAGTTTTGGGCGTCTTTTGTTGTTGCAGGAAGCGCACGGAGGAGGATTGATGGATCATTTTGGAGTGAAGAAGACGAAGGACGTACTTGTTGCACACTTTTTCTGGCCACGCATGAGACGCGACGTTGAGAAATTTCTTAGCCGTTGCACTACTTGTCAAAAAGCTAAGTCAGACCTAAATCCACATGGTTTATGTGTGGCTCTTCTTGTTCCTAGTGTGACTTGGGAGGATATTTCTATGGAGTTTTTTTGGGATTGCCTCACACACAGAAGGGAGGGATAGTGTTTTGTTGTGGATAGATTTTCAAATATTGCATGCTTTATTCCTTGTCACAAGAGTGATGATGCTACACATGTTGCTGATTTGTTCTTTCGTGAAATTTTTCGTTTGCATGGTGTGCCAAATACTATAGTTTCTGATCGTGACACTAAATCTCTTAGCCACTTTTGGAGATGTTTATGGGCTAAGTTAGGGACTAAATTGTTGTTTAGTACTACATGGCATCCCCAAGCTGATGGAAAAACTGAAGTAGTTAATAGAACTTTCTCTACTATGCTAAGGGCTGTTTTAAAACTTGATTTTAAAAAGTGGGAAGAATGCTTGCCTCATATTGAATTTTCTTATAATCGTTAGATGCATACTACTACTAAATTATGCCCTTTTGAGATTGTGTGTGGTTTTATTCCTCATGCACCTATTGATTTATTACCTCTTCCATCTTCGGTGCATAATCATCTAGATGCTACACAACGTGTTGGTTTGATCTTAAAGTTGCATGCCACTGTTAAAAAAATTATTGAACACATGACTGCTAAATATAAAATGTATGGTGATAAGGGAAGGACGCACCTTGTATTTGAACCTAGAGATCTTGTTTGGTTGCATTTGCGCAAAGACCGTTTTCTCGAGTTGCACAAGTACAAATTAATGCCACGTGTTGATGGTCATTTTAAGGTGCTAGAAAGGATAAATGATAATGCATATAAACTTGGTTTACCTGCAGATTTTGGGGTTAGTCCCGCATTTAACATTGTAGATTTGAAGCCATATTTCGAAGACAGTGATGAAATGGCGTTGAAGACGACTTCAATTCAAGAAGGGCATGATGATGAGGACATCCCTATTATAGATGTAGCCACAACTACTACACCATTTCCACTACAAGGACCTATGACTAGTGCTCGTGCACGACAACTTAATCAGCAGGTACTATCGTTTCTTCGAGATACTCCTGATATACTTGAGAATATGATACTGCCTAAATCAAATGTATTTGTTTCTATTAGGAATAATGGACCAAGCATGGAGGAGAGGGAGAAGTTATGGAGCATGTTCGTGCATGGAGCTGACAGCAGGAGTGCGACAGGAGAAGATGACGCTGCCACAGAGGGAGAGTATTGCAACCTGAAGCCACCGTAATGCTGAATGAAGGCTTGGAGAAATTATACAAGACACCACATCAATATTTTTGTCCAAACCTTCTTATAGGTGTTGCACCATCTCGTTTTTGGGCCAGACCCATGTATTTTTGTCATACCCCTTTGTGGGCAGTTTTTATAGTCTGTATTGATGGGGAAGAGAGAGATAGACTATAATTCGTGGCTCGAATTTTTTTAGTTAAAAAGAACTCAGCTATTGCTAGTTTTCTCCATAGGCACGAGTGTCGGCTAGACCTCTTGTACAACGCACTTGCAGAATCCCGCCATTCAATAAAAAGCTCATCTTTCATCCACAATTCCAATTGCATTATTGGTTATTACCCGTTCCTCGATTGCAGGTAGAACTAGACCGCTTAGTCAAGCTGATCGTGCTCCTGCAGGATCGCTAACTCACGGATATTGGTTTAGCGTTTGCATTGGCGTTGTGTACGTGTGCATAGTAGTTGGATCACTAAGGTCGAACTCCACCATAATCTACGTACCTTCATCTCATCGAAATATCGGACTACCTTTGCCCTATCACTTTTGGACTAAGATGGCTACCAAAAAAGGAATTGGTCATAGCTATGATTAGATAATATTTCTATGCAAGCCTACAACTAGTTTTCTATGCACATAATAAGCCTAGAGACAAAATGAATTGAACTAGAACCCTAATTCCTATCCAGTGAAACCCTATAACAGTTGCAGAGCGGGATTCAAAGAAAAAGAAGAGAGAGAGAGGGAGGGAGGCGTACCTAGAGCTCGATGCAGAGAGAATGTCGTCGCAGTGATGAAGAGGAGCAGCTCCAGAGCAGCACCATAGGGTGTCATCAATGATGGCACCAACTACTACAAGAGCAGATAGCACCAGCCCCATTGGACGCTGCAGCGCCACACAGCCTTGCTCAACGCGTCCACATCACCATCAGCAACACTGGAGCCAGCCCGGAGGCGGGCCATAGACAGCAACGCCATGCGTGACGAGGACATCCCTAGTTCTTCTAGACCTTTTTCCAATTGAAGATGTTGTTGTTCAGGACAAACCCAATGAATTGAGAATTGGTCCATTGACAAGATCAAGAATCAAGTTACTAGAACAGCAGGTGAACTCACTCCTATTAGAATATGATGTTTGTATTGGTGAGAATTTTATACTACCTAAATCTATGCATTTATGTATGATCAGCGTTGTTGATGACACAAGCAAGGATGGAGGAGAACATCAAGAGGAGCTGGAAAACAAGGAGGAGCTGCTGGAAAACAAGCATTACAAGCTGGAAAACAAACATTGCAAGCTAGAAAACAAATGTTCTATGGTGGAAAATAAGCATATACACATGGAGGAACAAGATGATGTTGTTTTCCACAAGTACTCAAGTGAGGAGGATCATAAAGAGGGTGCCCAACAAGTTGTTGTTGCGCCTAATTAGAATCCTACCAGGGCTAGGTGGTGCTTGCACAATAGGCATTATGGCCGCACCCCTCCCTCATATATACCTAGTTGCTGCGAGTTAGAGAGGTTAGACTATGATAAAACATAAACCCTAGATTTCTAGATTGAACTTGCTTGTAAGCATTCATCTTGAAGTATTGATACTACTACAAATTATGTGTGTTATCTGTTGTTCCACTAGGAATTAGGAGATACAAGACCACTTGTAGTCGGTGGGTACTTGTGCAAGAGTGTGGAGTCTCGAATATCCAAGGGGTTACGGGTTGTTGCAATTGGTAACAGGGAATAGCCGGAGAGTTTGTTGCAAGACACTAGTTATCATCCACAATTAATAGAAGCTCATTGAGAAGATTGGGACACCCCTTATCATCTTGGTATCAGATTTCCAGGTTGCCTCGGCGAGCTGTTTTCATCCCTTAGATTCGAGTGTTTTTATACCTGTATAGAAAAAAGGCCCACAAAAATAGAGTTTAGATCATTGACATAGCCTTAGATAGTCCCAAATTACAATTTCTACTTGTTTTTTAGTGTTCCTCTTGTGTTCTTTTTTCTGTTTTTCAGTCTTTTAGTTTCAGCTAGGGTTAGGATTCTTAGTTGTTCATCGAGTTCTTGTTCAAGTTTCCATCGAAAAAATACCCAAAACATATCATATCTTAGTTATATCTCTAGTTCCTATCGAATTAGGTTTGATTTCTACCGTGGCACGATTTTTCTCAATTTCATGCTGTGGATCACCTAGTTTGCATCGGGTTCTAGTTTCTGCCGCCCCACAAAAAAATTTCAAATTTGTTGCTGCCCTTGTTCTAGTGTGTATTGGATTCGTGTTTCTGCCCAGCACAAAAAACAGCAAAACGTTAACGCTCCTAGCTGTAATCAGAATCCGTTTTCTGCCCGGCATGGATCTGTGCAAAACATTGCCGCGCGTATCCTACACCTAGTTGCACTCGGAGTCCTACTCTTTCCGGCACAGCTTTGCTCAAAATCTCTGGCGTGCGCGCCTGCCTACAAAAGAAACCACGCCACTCCTCTGCCCTGCACAGTTTCCTCGCTGTTTCGCTGCCGCCACGGTACAAAACGCGACACTTTTCTGCCGTGAGTATCTAGTTGGTTTTAGTGTGTTTTATTTTGGTTTTCTTTTCCAATTTCTTTAGGTTTTCAAGTATGGTCATTGTGAACCATACACACGGCCTTTCTACAGCAAATAATTAGGTACCTTGCCCACAGAACTAGCTATTTTGTTTGCTCTTTACAGGCCGCTCAATATCATGATCTATTGTGTCACTTTGTTATCACTTGTTATTTTTGCTCCTAGTTGTTATGGGCCATTAAAAAAGTTCAAAAAAAAATAGAAAAGAGAAAAAGTATATAAAAAAGAGAAAACTGAAAAATATAAAAGAGGCCGAGAGTATCATATCATCATTTGTGATTGGAGCTGTTTGATCATTGCTATATCTTGACACTATAAATTGAGCAATCTTGTGCCTTTTTATCTTGAGCTTGGCTAGTATCTTTTGAGTGCATTGCATCATTTTCATCCATATAGTTGCTTTACACAATTGTCTCCTTTGGTGTGTGTTTTCCTACGTGAACTTTTGTATCACACAAAAAGCAAATAGGACTTGTTATTTTGGTGATTGTTAGGTATCCATACCAAGCCCCACTAAGTAACTTGTTTTGCCTTAGTGAGAGCTAAAACCCCTGAGTATTCTATTCTTCACACCAAGTCACACTAGTTGCTATTACTTGTTGGTAAGTTTTTCTATTCACTTTGGAACGGTAAGATACATCTTTCTTTGCTGTTTTGAGTGAGTTGTGAGAGAAAACCACATCCTACAGCAATTTTTATTTCACTCACCTATTAATCATGAATACTTCTAGTGATGATTTTGCGCAGGCTAAGAAGGGACATGATGATGAGGTGGTGAAGTGGAAAGATTTGCAGGAGATGAGGGATCAAATGACCACTAGAATTGACACCAAAACTTCAAAGTTGCATTCATTGATTCATAAAACAAGTGTTGATCTTGATGCCACTATTCAGAATTTGGGATTACAGGTGGATATAGTTTCCAATACAGCCGTTGCCACACAAGGACAAGTCACTACTATGCATGCTTCTCTTAGAGCATATCTAATAGAGCCCTCAAACCGCTGAACCGTATACTCGTTTTAAGGGTCGGATAGTGCGCGTTTTTTGCGCGAAAACGAGGCGCGCAATAGCAGAACCCGTAAAGATAACTGCAAAATAAATTCGATATTTGGCGGGAACAAATTTCTCTTCATTTGTTCATCACCGATTGCTTCCATAGTCGATTCAAACTAATTTTACATACGTAATGCAAATCCAAAAGCTAAAACTACATTAATCGTCGCCGCCCAAACTTTTTGTCCAAAATTTGGCTCACCGGAGCCTCGGTTGCGGCGGCGACGAGGTCGAGGCGGAGGCGGCGGAGCTTCACTCCTCGTCGGAGTCGCTGACGGAGTCGATGACGGGCGGGAGGGTGCTGATGACGAGCGCCGTCTCCAGCAGGTGCTGGTTGAGCTCGGCATTGAGCTTCATCGTCGCCTCCGCCTCCTGCGCCTCGAAGACGGAGCGCTGCAGCGCCGCCTCCATCTTCGCGTCCATCTGCTCGTCGGACACGAAGTCCGCTGGCCCGAGGGAGATGCCGAAATGCTCGGCATCGTACCCCTCCGGCGGCGGAAGCAGCGGAGGTTCTTCCACAGGCGCGGAGGCGGAGCTTCCCTCGCTGCCATTGCGCTGCCTCGCGCGGCGGCGGCACTCCTCGTCGCGCTCCCGTCAGATGCGGTCGAAGAGGGGCACGGCGCGGTACCCCACGCGCTGCGGCACCGGCAAGTGGAGGTTCGTCCAGTGCCGCTGGAGGCGCTTCCGCGCGCCGTCGCTACGGACCAGCTCCGTACGCTTCCTGTCGGAGAAGTCGTCGCCGAATAGCCCGTCGCCCGGCAGCGGCGGCGAGCTTTCTCGCTTGGGGGCCATGGTCGGGCAGCGGCGGTGGATCTTGGACGGTGGGGGCGGCGGAATCGCTCGCCGGAGGTGGAGGTGGGGGCGGTGGATTTCTCGTCGGCGCAGGCGGTGGAGTGAGGGTTTCGACCCGTGAATCTAGTTTCGCACTGAATAAGTAGTGGCCGGGCGTGGAAATCTACGGGCGCCATTATCCTGTTTACGGGCCGGGCTAACTATACAGGCTCTGGTTTCGCCTAGAAACCGGCCTCGACCCGTAAAAGCGCCGGAGTTTTACGGTTTTGGTCCCTTTTAAGGGCTCTGTTAGAGATGCTCTTACTACTTTGACTCAACAAATTGCACCCTTGTCTACTTTGGTGAATCAAAGGCTTCCTGCTCCTGAGGATAATGCTAGTGTTTATGGAGAACAAGAGTTTTGTACCTCAAGGCCGAGGAGGAGGTAGAGGCAATGCAGGTGGCTGTGGCTTTGGCATGGCTAGAAGGGTTCCACCCCAAGACCAAAACTGAGAGGATGATGGCTTGGGGAGGCCCAAAGTTTTACTCCCAACTCTCAATTTTGATAGTGATGATGTAGAGGTATATCTTATGTGGGAACTAAAGATTGAGAACCTGTGGAGGATGCATGAGTACACTGAGGAGAGGAAAATAAAACTTGCTTCTTTGGGTTTTGATGGATATGCTTTGCTATGGTGGGGTAACATCACAAGGAAGAGAGCCCGAGAAGGAGAACCAGAAATTGTTACTTGGAGGGTTATGAAGCAAGTTATGAGAGAAAAATTTGTGCCCAAATATTATATTTGAACACTCTATGACAAGTTATAACACTAGAGACAAGGTACAAATTTTGTGGATGCATATTCTCGAGAGATGGAGCTGATTCTTCAAAGGGCTGGAGTTAGAGAGGAGACGGAACATACTATGCAACATTTTCTCTCAGTATTGCAATTTTAAATCAAGAGCATTGCGAGATATGTGCAATATAATGATATGAATGAGCTACTACATCAAGCTAGAGAGGCTGAGAAGCACTTGGCCGAGGAGGCTCAAATGACTACTGGGAGAAATTTCACTCCTAGAAATTCTTCTTTTTCATCACCTACACCAAAATCCTCTCAATTTCGTGGTGCAACCTCTTCCAAACCCGAGACTAGTACCTCTAACACAAAGAAAACAGTCCAACTAACGGCAAGCTCTAGTGGTTCTACTATGTCTACAACAAGAAACAGAGATATGAGCTGCCGTACATAAGGAGGGAAATGACACTTCAAGAGGGATGCATATGCTACACTTTATCCTTCTATTGTTTGCACACAGATGAACTAACATGAGCCTCTCGACTAGGTGTAACCAGGCCTCCCAGGTTACCCCTACAAGAGGCCTCCACATTTGTCTAAATTAAATAATATTATTAATTTTGTCTTAATTTAGAACATATGTGTGTGCCACATTTTTTATAGTGCTAACTAGATTAAATATTACACGTGCAACAACAATGTCTGCAACCATGTTTCATACGGGATAAAGAACTTCAACCTCAGCCACCCTACGCATCAGTACATGTACCCCTTCGTAAAACTCTCCAGAAAAGGCGATTAGGGCAAGACGCCTCCTGCCGGCGGCCGTGACTGATCTGCTCGGTCTCCCGTGGCCTCAGGGCCATGGATACTAGGTGGATCTTGTTAGTTGCCGCTGGGAGGGCTTCGTCCTCAGTTTTTTTTTTTGTGTTTTGTTAGGGTTTGTGTCCTACTTAGGATGGCGAGGCGGTGGCTCCCTGAAGTTGGAATAAGATCCTCCCCGCCTAGCCCCCGTTCCGATGATGCGTCTAGCGTCATCCAAGGGCGTGTGGAGGTGTGTCTCCGGCGGATCTCGTGGGATTCGGTCGGTGTTTGTCTTCGGTGGATCCACTTGGATCCAGTCTTCGTTCGTTGGCGTTTGCGTGTCTACAAATTGGATTATTTCGATTTACGCTTCTCTTCATTGGCGATGGTTGCTGGTCTGGTGCGCCGGTCCTTTGTGGCCGTAGCACGCCGACTTCCCGACTGTCCACTACAACAAGGTTTGTCCGGCTCGGGCGACGGAGGGGCGATGACAGCGGTGCGCCTTCAGCTCGCTTCAGTGCTTGTTGTCGTCGCTAGGTGGTCTACGGATCTACATGTAATTTATGTTATTTCTAGTGTTCTTTGTACTGCCTTGACAGTTGATGAATAGATTGGAAGTTTTCTCGCAAAAAAAAAAAAATTCAACCTCACGTTTCATTACATAACTGCGTACTAATCTAAACACTACAAACATGCTGCAATAATACGTTAATATTACATTACGAAACTAATTACGACCTCATAATATAGCTTAAATACATCATTCATTTGGAAATAAAAACGTGCATTGGTATCTAAATCTAAACACTACTCCAGCGAAGTCATATAAATATTTGCAATTAATGTATACTACAGTATCTACTCACTGCAATAATACTGCTACATATGCTAAAATTACATTAAGTAGCTAATTATGGTCTCGTAATATAGCTTCAATATATCATGCATCTGTAAATAAAAACGTGCATTTCATACTTTGATCTATAATTTCTTCACATATTAATTCTTTAAATAACCACTCCGGCTGCTTTCAAATGACAATATAGACAACTCGTTTCCTTTCAAACAACAAAATATGTCTACTTATATCTTCTTCTTTTTTGAAAGAAAGGCAAAAGACTTGCCTTAATATATTAATATAAAGGAGTTTGAGTTTGGGACAAATTTTAACCGTTACAGACGGCAACCAGACCGAAAAAAAATTAGCTAAATAATCAATCTCCCGGAAGAAGGTGACCCAAATTCTTAGCCCCAGCGAAGACCCAAGTACGGGCCTCTAATTTGATTCGCGAGAAGATAACCGCGGGCAGGGAGCTCGTCAGCCTGAAGGTCCTCGCGTTACGCTCATTCCAGAGCTCCCAAGATGTAGGCATAAGAAGCGAGGCCATCGCCTTCCTCCTACTAGGGTGGCGGAGAAGGATGGCGGACCACCAAGACTCGACGTCAAGGAAAGAAGACCAAGTTGGGGGGTCGAAATCTGGAAGCGCAAGCCAAGCCTTAATCATGGACCAAATCCGAATGGAGAAGTGACAATGAAGAAGAAGGTGGAACGCCATCTCATGCGCACATCGACAAAGGGGGCAGAGTCTACCATTGGGCCAACCCCGACGCGCAAGACGATCATTGGTCCAGACCCGGTCTTGGACAATGAGCCACGAGAAAAATTTGCACTTTGAAGGCGCCCAATGCTTCCAAACAAGAGAGTCCATATGGGAGCGCACAAGGCCAGCAAATTGCGCCAAGTAAGCCAAACGACAAGAGTAAGAGCCCGAAGAGGCGAGCTTCCATTGAATGGTATCACGAGAGCCAACAGTGAGGGCGATTTGAGAGGTTAGGCGCCAAAGGTTCGTGAATTCTTGAAGGTGGTGGAGAGAAAGACCATTGGAGATGTCTATTTGAAGGACCCAAGCATTGTCGGCAAGGGCTTGGCGGACACACAAGTTCTTACGCTTGGAGATGGCAAAGATGGAGGGGGCAATATGCCTAGGCAGAGCCCCTCCGCCCACGGAGCATTCCAAAAACTAGCCTTGTTGCCATCGCCAATAGTGACCTTCGTCATGGTATCTTACTGATGCAGAGTTTACCAACATGCATGAATGAAAGAATACAAGATCTAAAGTATGTCTGTGTCAACTTGTTTGCCACCATCCCGCCTCTTGGACCAAAAAGCATTCCACCACGGGCCCACACGCTTCCGCTGCTCGCTCCGGCGGTATGAATCCTAGCCACGTGGACAAGCACATCCCGCCGGTTGACACGCTAGGGCCCGCCGCCTCCCGCCTTATAACATGGTAGTTTGATGCTCCCGCCCGTCCGAGTGGCCGAAAGAACCTCCCGCCACCCTCTGCGGCAGGATAAGACATGTGTCGGCTTTCTGCCATCCCGCCGGAGTATTTTTGATAAAAAAATTGGAAGGGGTCATTTTTAACAATTAGATTCAGCTGAGGGTTATATTTGTAAAAGAAACATAGAACACAGGAGCAGGCCGCGCCGCCTGCAGCAGTATCGATCCGTCATCCTATCAAGTGAGCCACGGACAGCAACCCAACGCCTCCTCCTTCTCACTCCACTTCCGCACCTCTCCCCCACTCTCTTTCTACACACACACGAACGGTCCGGATATCCGTGCCGTGCCGCCGTACTCTGTAGAGAGAGAGAGAGAAGATGGTTCGCGCGCAGGCGCAGACAGCGGCAAATCATCAATAGAAAAAGAAAAGGCGCTTCTTCGCGAGCAGAAGAGAGGAAGAAAAAAGAATCTCGTCTCGTCGCTTTACAGTTTCTCCGCCAGATTTTGATTCGCTCTCCCCCATCATCGACCAATCATCGTCGTCGCAAGGTACGATCCCGCGGTTTCGCCGCTCGTCTTTCTCGTCCCCGTCGAGTTTTATGTTGGTCACGCGCGTGCATGGCTCCACCGGACGAGGCTAACCGAGCGGTCGCCGATCCGTTGTTTCAGCAGCAGGCGAGGACGAGGAAACAGGGGGGGGGCCAAAGCGCGCCGGCAGGAGGATAAAGAAGTCAACGCCGGCGGCGTCGCGCAGATCCGAGTGCAGACGCGCGTTGAGCAGCGGCGCTGGTCGATGGGGTCGTTCGAGGGGCACGCGCTGCCGGGGACGCTGTTCCTCGTGGTGGGCGCGTGGCACGTCTGGGCGGCCGTGGCGCGCTTCGCGGCCGACCCGGCCGGGTTCCGCTTCCGCGTGTGGAACCCCGTGGGCGCCGGGGCGCTGCGGCACCTCGAGCTCTACGTCATCGCCGGGGGCGCCTTCCTGGACATGTGCATCGAGGTGCTCTACTCCACGCACCTCCACATCTTCGCCCCCGGCGGAGGGGTCAACCCGGCGCATCTCAACGACCTCGAGCACGGCGGCATGCTCCTCATGTTCTTCCTCTTCGGCGCCCTCGCCCTCCTCTCCGAGAAGACAAGGTCACTTTCCATCAATCCGGAATCCATTCGCTTTTCCTCACAATTTTTGTTTTCATTTCACTTGATGATCATCTGAACCAAATATCTACAGTTGATTTGCAAACATCGGTCGATCGATCAACTTGTAATTCAGGACGAACGACTCGACTAATTTAACTGCTACCGACGGTCCTAGTCGTACACTCGTACTACTATACATACATCTACGAATCTGGAAAAGGGAAGATAGAGATAGTTGTTGGGTTGGTTGGTTGTTGTTTTGACTACCGGGGTGTCGCATCTTGAATGTTAACAAAGGACAGGCCACAAGGAGAAGTATTGCCTGGTCCAGGCTAACCCATGTGCTACTCTTGACTCGCAAACCTCGTGTCCAACTTGGGCTTGTGCTGGTGCTGGATTCATTGTACCACAACCTTGTTTGCAAAATTCAGGGCTTATTAGATTTTTCTTATTGCCTTTGTTTGCTTCTAGATAGAATCTTGACCCGTGTGAGCTTGAAGCCATCAAGGATGACCACGGGTGGAGTGAGTTGGCACTTGGCAGCACCTTATCATCAATAAATTTGGTTTACATTTTTTTTTTTTTAGAAATGGGAGCCTGGGCCCCGGCCTCTGCATCAAAATGATGCACACAGCCGGTTTTTTATTAAAAAATAAAGAGAACCATCCAGAGTATGTAACTTATTACAATCATGGGTCCGAAAGCGTGGCCACAAAGACAAGCCACCGAAACATAGACGAACTACGCATTAATTCGCCTAGAATTAAGCCACCCAGCCTGGCTGTAAATAGCCCGAACGACCGCCATCAGTCGAGCACAGCCGGAATCCATAAGTCCTCGTTGATCCAGTGGGAGAAGAAAAGCCCACATCTGGATAGAATAGACCGCCCTGTTTACAACCTGCAAAAGGTGAAAATTCGTTTGTTTGTTAAAAACCAAATCATTGCGACAATTCCAAATTGCCCACAGGAAAGCTGCCGCACCCACTCGTATACGTGCTTTAGTTTTCCTATCAATACCATTTAACCAATTACCAAACATATTCGCAATGCTAGTAGGTGGATAAATGCTGTAAGTGAAATGTATAAGACGCCAAATATCACGGGCAAAATGGCATGTTATAAATAGGTGTTCGACAGACTCATCTGCATCGCAAAAAACACATTTTTTACAGCCATGCCAATTTCTCTTTATCAAATTATCTTTAGTGAGACACCATAAAAAGATCTTTATCTTTAATGGCACCTTAAGCTTCCACAAATATTTTCGTAAATTTGGTTTACATGCACGTAGCAAAAAGCTTTATCAGCTCAAGCTCATCATACTTTACCTTGACAGAAAGACAAGTTCCCTTTATACTTTTGATTTCTTTAGGAGTGGGAGGTGGGGGGCCAGGGGCTCTTTCTGTCATTTCTTGAACGCATAGTAGATAAACCAATAGCGGATATGCAACCTGACTCTGTTTCACATTCCATGGTACTTTGGGGGGGTCCTACCTTGATCTCTCGGTGGAGTCTCCTTGTAACCTTTTTGCCGTGCAATCATATTGCTATTTTGTTTCATCTTGTCCCTGCACCCAATGTTATGTTACCAAAATAAACAGTGGCGTGTCTCGTTGTAAAAGTACACGTCAATCATCACCCAAATCATTTTGGTTTCTTCGGTGCAAGGAATTTAACTGAATAATTTAAGATAAACTGATGAACTCGTGTGCAAATGATTCCTTCCCGTAATCTGTTACACAAAAGTTTTCCATTACGTCAAGGAATATTTAGGGATCAACATTTTCTACTCCTTTAATGATTCACTGTCATTTAAACTTCTTACCAGTCCATTCAAACTTGTAAGCATCTCAGTGAGCTAACTGCAGTCGCTGCAAGCAGGTTCCTGCCCTTGACGGAGGGTGCGTTGTGCCTGGTGGGGGCGACGGCGTTCACCGCGGAGTTCCTGCTCTTTTACTTCCACTCTACCACCCACCAGGGGCTGGAGGGCTACTACCACTACGTCCTGGTTGTGCTCATTGGGCTCTGCATCGCCTCCAGCGTCCTCGGCGCGCTCCTCCCGGAGAGCTTCCCCGCAGACCTTGCCGGTGGCGTGCTTATCACCCTGCAGGGCATGTGGTTTTACCAGACGGCGTTCACGCTCTACGGGTCGATGCTCCCTGAGGGTTGCCACCGTGATGTCGATGGACACGTCGAGTGCCATGGGCATGCTGCTGAGGAGCGCGCGGAGCAGCTCGCCAACTTCCAGCTCTTTGCGTACGTCTTCCTCGTGTTCGCCTACACCCTAGGCTGCTATGCCGTCGCCGCGATGAGATACGGCCACCCGGACCTGGGGACGATATATGCCACAGCGTTGGAACGCCGAGATAATGGTGCCGACAGGGGTGGATTCGTCGGCAGCTCGCCGCTGTCGCGGGAGCAGGGTGTAATCTAGTGACTTCTTCACCATTGTGGTCTTGGTTTTGGTACAGGATATAAGGCGCGCACACACACATATATGGCTGGGCAATTCGGAGCTCACACCATTGGGTACAAGGAGAGTAGGGAAGGACTGTATATTGGGGTTAATTACAGAGTCACAGTCTTACAGATTCAACTTTGCTTAGTTTACTGTGAAGATTACGGAACTTTTCACGAGAGGGTTAACAGAAGAGTTCCTCGCAGATGTGTTTTTGTTACTAGCATTTTTTGTTTGTTTGAGAAATGATGCTAGCAAATTGTGTTCGTACACCAGGTGTGGGATTAGCTGATCAGTTTGTGTCCGTTTTGGAGTACATGATACAGATGCTCTATCATCTGTTCACGTTAATGTGATGAATCTCCATGTCACAAAAAATATGTGACACGAGTGTCGCGCCGCGTCGGCTAGCCACTGCACTGTCCCCTCCCTGCCTCTGCACCCGCTCGCTCTGCCGACACCTTGCGTCTGCTCTGCCTATGGCACCTCTCAAAACACAAAGAACGGGGTCGTGTTCAACGGACAAACCCCCTCCCTTGCCATGATCCGCAAATGTTGTAGAGATGACGCCATCCTTTGGCGCCCTCGCCTTCCCCAACAATGCGAGCTGATGTCGACATCTGGCCCACATACCTCCTTCCTGTCTGATATTGATGTCGCTCGTCGTGCCCTCCTGATCTATAGGAGATGCACGCCCCTTGTAAACCTCACGTTCGGGCCTCCACCCCTTCTTCTTAGATTAAATGGAAATTCACCGAAAAGGTTTTACGCTCCGCTTTATAAATAAAGCCACCACCACAACCGAGTTAATACAACATAGAATCACAACAAGGAAAGAGACAGAGAAAAAGGTACAAGTATGCAATAACTCGTTGGGGCAGATTCATAGTCACATGCGGGGCTTAGCTCGTGGGTGTGGCGGAGATCCGTCGAGCAGTCGTCGCCAAGAGATCCAGCATGGCGTCCAGCTAAGCATTGTCTTCCAGATCCGAGACCCGTCACTCGCCCCAGAGCCTCATGGACGAAGTTCCATAGGAACCGGGCTGCTGGGCATGTGAACAAGATATGGGTTCCCGTCTCAGCGATCCCACAAAGTGCACACATGCCACCCCTTATCGTTTACGCACTTCCACCCCCGAGGGGAGGCGGTCTCATAGTAATTTCCAAACAAAAATCTGTTTTTCCAGGGGAACGGGGTCCTTCCACAGGTGGGAGGCCCAAGCATTCCCTGGCTCGTGGAACATACCTTGGTAAGCCGTCTTAACCTAGAATAATCCAGACCGGGTCAATCGCCACGTGGCGCTATCCAGGCCCCCAGCTGGGGGGGCCCGGCAATGCCTCTCAAAGCTCGGCCCAAGTTGTTGCTTCCGCTGCTCTGAATGTTCTTCGGAATGAGAAATTCCAAATCCAATTAGGAGCGGCTTCGGCAACTAACAGTTGAGGGTCCGAGCATATTGCAAACAAGTCCGAATATTTAAGTTGGAGTGGACGATTCCCCAACCATGGGTTGATCTAGAAAAGGGTACTCATACCGTCCCCGATGGTGAACTATACCCCTCTCCATATCTCATGTTTGATGGATTGGATGGATCGCCAGACTCGGGATCCCTCCCAATGATCACAGGAAAGAAATGGGCTCTAAGGTATTTCGCTTTGATAAGATGAAGCCATAGTCCCCCTCCTCCCGCAAGATACACCATACCCACCTAAGAATGAGGGCGGTATTCATTTTGCGAGACACTAATATCCCTATGCCCCCAAAATCTGTGGGGGCGCAGAAATGGGCCCATTTCACCATGTGATACTTCTGTTGGCCATTGTTTGCGGACCAGAAGAAGTGCGACAGTTTCTTGTCAAAGGCCTTATGGGCCCCCTCCGGCAGAACATAAAGGCCCATCATATACATGGGTAGGCTAGACAGGCAGAAGTCAATAAGGACTGATTTGCTCGCCTTAGAGGTGAACCTCCCCCGCCAAGGCTCGGCCTTCGACTTAACCCTACCCATCAGAGGCTCCAGATCCCTCATAAGGATTCTGGAGTCTCCCAAGGGAACCCCTAGATATTCAACCTGGAATGAGGCCAACTTACAGTTGAAGTTGTATTCAATCTGCTGTCGATCATCCGGGGAGAACCCCAAGACCACAACCTCAGTTTTGTCGAAGTTTATTTTAAGACCCGACATCGCCTCGAAGCAGAGTAGGAGGAACTTAAGATTACAGATGTCAAGTTCCGATCCCTCCACCATAATCATGGTTTCATCCGCATATTGGAGGTGGTTCACCCCCTCCCCCCTCCCAGGATAAGATGCCCAACCAGACGAGTGATGTGGCCGGCCGACCTAGCCAAGTCTAATATAGTTGCCAGGGAATCCGACGCAAGGTTGAAGAGAAGGGAGGATATGGGATCCCCCTATCTCACCCCGCACGAGGATTTAAAATAGGGACCGATCTACCCATTGATATTAATCGCTGTGTTACCGCTCATAACGATCTGGATAATCCAGCTAATGACACGGTTATCAAACCCTCGTCTCTCGAGGACCTGACATAGAAACGCCCAGTCCAAACGATCATACGCCTTCTGGAAATCCAGCTTTAGGAACACACCTTTGAGGTGTCGAATCTTCACTTCATGAGAAATCTCATGAAGCGACAGGATCCCATCATGGATATATCGTCCCTTAAGGAAGGCGAACTGATACGGGTGTGTTAACTGTTGCGCCGCAGGTGCCAACCAAAGGGCGCACACCTTGGCAAAGATACGTTGGATGACATTAATAACTGTGATAGGCCTAAACTAGTGTATATTCGTGGCCCCCACTATCTTGGGGATTAGGGTAACCACGCCAAAGTTAAGGCGTGGCATACTTCTTCTCCAGGTTCCTCATCATACCATTCAATTATATTGCCCCGAGAGTCCTTTGTCTGCCACTTGCCCCACGTAGTGATGCTGTCCTCAACAGGAGAATCCACGAACTCGCCTGCGTCACGGCGAAGCTGCCTTTCAGCATGTGCTGCCTTGTGGGGCTTGAGTTCCTTGTCATAGTGAACTGCCCACTAAGTCTACTCTATCTTCATGTTCGCACGGAATACCTTCTTGAGAGCCCGAGCCATCCATTTGAAAGCATTGTCAGAAGGAGGAGGGAGAGAGGGCCGGCTTCTTCTTCGTCGTCGTCTTCAATAATGACCCATGGCTTGGTCTTGCCCTTGCGAGGAGCGGGAGTGGGATGCACAACTGGCTCGATATGGTCCTTGATAAGGAGCCTTTTCTCCGTGTGCGAGATCCAATTGGTGTCATCAAGGGGATCCTCTGGGAGCTTGTCATCCCACACATGCAAGATAATTTTCATGATGAATGGCTCAAAGCAAGCATTCTTCCTTTGCACAATGACATGCCACAGTTCATTCCATATATAGTCAAGCACATCAAGCTTTTGATTCATACCGGAGAGCCGATTCTCATGAGTAAGGAGCAAGAGATTCTTGAGGTATCCTTAGATCTCATCAATGTTGCCCGCCTTGGGGTTGATTGTCTCCCGATAGATACGAAGCATGATTTCATAGGTGGGGTAGAGGCCCTTGGTGAACCCAACTGCAAACTTCTTCCAATGATAGAGAGGAGTGATTTGATCCTTGTTGATGGTAGAGCCGTTGGCAAAGTGAACTTGAAACCACTCGCTATCATACTCGGGGCCACCACCTAAAGGGCCATGATCCGGATAGCCACCGAGAAGAACACCCACTTCGGACCACTTGATGGTGAGCTTCTTCCCTTTTGTCATCCAAATGAGGTGACACTCGGTTTCATTGGAAAGGTGAACGGTGGTCAAGAACTTGCACACAAGCCCCTCGTCAAAGTCTTGTTGCACTTGCATAATGGGGCAAAGACCAAAAGCATCAACAATTTCTAGAGCTTCACCGAAATAGTTGGGATTCCTCTCCATGTGACCAATATTAATAGCATGTTGAGGGGCAATGTTGTCCTTGGGCTTCCTCATGAGAATCTCATTGTACATCTGTGCTTGGAAGACGGTATGGAACCGAGTGTCACATCCCCGAAACTGTGGCATCAAGCGATCCCCGATCAATGATGTACGGGTTATCACGGAGAGTTTCCAAAAAGACACTCTCGGACACTTGAGAGGCAGATTTCTCCTTCCGGGGCAAAGTCTTCTCCAGAGCCGGTAACCTTGGTTTGCGCTTGGGTTGAGAGGGATCCAATGTTTCTTCGATCTCATCCACTCGTGGTGCCTAGCGACTACCCATCTTCTTGGTACGAACTCCCCTTGAACCGGATGCATCTATGAAAGAGATATAGAAGGAAAAACACGGTGAAGAGAGAATGCTCAAGTTTAATCAACGCACAAATCAAAGAAATCAAGATTGGTGAACATTATAGAGGAATAACAACGAGATAGGGGCATAGGAACAACAATCCACCCTAGGAATCGAAGTAATTCATGCCTAGTGGTCACAACCTAAATTTCTAGGGTTTGTACTCGCGAATCCCTACTCCATACACCTAAATGCGAAGAACAAGGTGCTCCTAGTGCTTCTCCATCCGTCAACGAGATGGGAGAGAGAGAGCAACATACCCGCATCCATGGTGAAGATTGGAGGAGGAAGATCCACGGAGCAGTCCAGGGCTAGGAGGAGGCCTCCCGACGATGGAGGATCTCGTCCCGGCGGCGGAGAGAATGGGGGCGGCGGCGGTTGTGAGGGGGATGAGGTGGGGCGAGTGGGGGGAAATGAGGTCTAAAGATCTCTTCCCTCGCTCTTCCTAGGGTTATCCCCGCAGAACCGCAGCAAGCGGAGGCTCCGGTGGTTTGACCGGAGGTTCCGCTCCATGTCCACGCGGTGCGGTGCGGCACAGAACCACTGGGAGAAAATTCCGCACCAGCGATAGTACCGATGGGTACCGATGGGTACCGATGGGACAGTCGCGACGGAGCTACCGGTTGTTTCATTGGAGGTTCTGCTCAACCCAGTTTCAGCGTGCCAAGATCAGAAAAACAAGAGCATTGAGATGGAAATGAGCTTTTGGGGAAAGGGGTCTTGGGTTTGATAGTTGTAACTGTCATACGAGATGCAATACTTGACGTGAGTTCGCAAGATACAAAGAGGAAAAGTCCGAACTCGCACAAGTTGCCAAGGGGGAAAAGCGTGAAAGAGCCAAAATAAAATCAACTCCTTGAGTAGGACGTTGGTGGTTGTGGCCACCATGTTTGAGTGTGTACTTCGGCACCGCGAAGATGAATCTTGGGTCCAAGAGTACTACTCACAATTAAGCACAATAAGTCACAAAATGACTAGATATGCAATGAAGAATTGATTTCCGCATAATAAGAGGAGGGTACACTCATGAGTTGAGTGACGCTCCCCCTATGTCCATGCCTACATCCAAACCTAATAACACGTATAGTGAAGGTACTTATGCAAGGTCTCAAGTGAAGTTGGACGAATCTATGACATTTAGTAGGTTCTCATATGCCAACTCTACATGGATGACATAATCTTTGGCTCAACTAACAAAGCTTTCAATGATGAGTTCTCAAAGCTTATGACTGACAGGTTTGAGATGTCTATGATGGGAGAGATTAAATTCTTCCTTGGCTTTAAGATCAAGAAATTGGCTCGTGGGACTTTCATATCTCAAGCCAAGTATACCCAAGACATGCTCAAGAGGTTTAACTTCCAAGGTTCAAAAGAGAAGGTTTCTCCAATGCAAGTCAAATGCCACCTCAAGCGCAATCTGGACGGTAAAGATGTGGACCAAAAGGTGTATCATTCTATGATTAGTTCTTTGCTCTACCTTTGTGCATCTATGCCCGATATTGTGTTGAGTGTAGGTGTGTGTGGAAGGTACCAAGCGGCTCCTAAGGAAAGTCACTTAGTGGAGGTCCATAGGATCTTTCGGTATTTGGTTCATACCTCAAGGTTTGGTTTATGGTACCCAAAGGGGGCACAATTTTATCTCAAGGTGATGGAGGGATAATAACCCGGTAGGCCAACTCCAAGGTGTAACCCGGCCCAAGGGACGGGGCGCAGGATCCGGCTAAGGATAACGAAACTTCTGGAAGGCCCAAAGTTTGTAGGCCTCGTAACCCGGATTGTGGGTTGCGGTAAGGAAAGCTAGGGTTTGTAAGCGGTGTCCGGGTAGGATTCAGGGTGCGCCTTGGAGGGCAAGCCAGGGGGGTACGGTGCTTTATAAACCAACCCCTAGGTCTAGTTTACAGAGATCCAAGAGTTCTAGCAATCTCGCCTATTATCGAGTATCCAGTGTAACACACAATTTGAGTTATTATCTTGAGATCGGAGACTCGGCGACTTGATTGCCGGCTACCAGATCAAAGTTCATCATCATGTCTTCCTCTGAGCTAAACCCTCTCCCAAACGCCTGTGTCATCTTGCCCCAAGATCAGTTACCCCCGGTAACGTCTGCCGTGATTATCCCACGACAGTTGGCGCCCACCGTGGGGCCTGCGTCCAAAGGTGTTTACATCACAGGAGAAGCTCGGAAGAACATGGAGAATCTCGTCGTCGGCGAGATCTACATCGACCACAAAGGAGACAAGATGGTGGACGATTCCGGCTGGGGGCCAGAGTCGGATCACCTCGAATCCGGATCCGTCGTGACAATCGGCCGGATCAGCGTCTTTATCGGTATGGTATGTACTTCTGGTTCGATCCCTGACAATTTTGGATCTGATTCTATGTCAGGGGAGGCCGCTTGTATCCAGCAAGATGGAGAAGAATCGGTTGGAACGGCAGATCCGGCAAAAGAACCCGTCACGAAGTGGGAACAGCCGGGGGAGCCGGCATGGACCCCGCGTGACCTGGTTGAGAGAGAAGATGATACTGAGTCCATCCTGGATCTGCTGGAGAACCGGTATGAGGAGAATAATAGCGAAGAGGAACAGCATGAATTTACGCCAAGCATCATACGCCGAGTTGCGGTCTACACGGCACCTGCGGCCAACCTCAATCAAGAGAACGGGACCACGGCCGCAGTCGGAGCAGCCCAAGCGTTGGCCCAGCAGCAGGGTGCGGCCAACGGAAACCCGGTTCTGATCCGGGTTGAAGGAGAATCGGCATCGGTTACCAGCCGCGCGCCAGACGAGGAGTTGCAGGCAAATATGTTCGGATTCCTAGCAAATCGGACACCAGGGGTGGGTCCTTCAAATCCACGACACCCGGCCATGTTCGATAACAACCTGATTCTAGATCCCACAGTTCTTGCCACGGTTATCACCCCAGAGAACGCTGCAGAGCGCGCTAGGGATCTAGATGTAGCCCGCAGTGCGTTGGAGCAACAGAGGAGGCAAGTAGAAGCAGAAAGACAAGGGGTGGCCACGCGCCAACATGAGCTGGACGCGTTGGAAACCCGGCTCCGAGAGGAAACAACCAGAATACATCAAAGGCACCAAACCCGGTTACCAGCGTTGGGTGGAGTTATAAATCCGGCTACATTGTTTATCACGCCTCAGGACCAACCGATCCTAGCGGCGAACCAAGAAACTGCACCTCGGCCAGCAACCACGGGAATACAGCCGGCAAACGAACAGGCCGGGTTACCCTTGCCACAGACTGGGGTTACAACCGGCAACGCATTGCCACCGCCACCACCGTCGCGTTTTCGCACACCTGCAGGTCACTACAACAATCCTATGGATAACGTGTACGCAGCGACACTTGCTTTGAATCAAATCCCCGTGAGAGAGTCGCCTCACGCGGAGTAGACCCGGCAAGCGATCGATATGTTACGCACTGCGGTGGCACAGTAAGCCAATTATCCGGATCATAGAAGTGGGATGCATGGGACGCCATACGTCAGCCAGCAACGAGGAAATACCGGCAATATCCCAGCAAGTTCAGCGCGGCGGAGGGAAGAGCAGCAGCAAATGCCGCCTCCTCCCCACGTTCAGGCGGCGTCGGCGGCATCAGCAGCGCAAGCTGTTGTGAATAGCTCCAGGGCCAGAGAGCCGGGGCCGGATCTTTAGTACAGGGATTACCAGCAGCACCACATCCGGCTGTGCCCCCCGCAGGATCACATGTTTCCCGAGTAAGGCCAGCTTCTACCATTCTCGCAGGACCTAAGTGTCTCTCGGACAACATCAGGGATGAACCTTACCCGGAAAAATTCAAAGAACCAGGAAAGGTAGTGAATTATGAGCCGACTATGGACCCAGAAACATGGTTGAGCAGTTATGAGATGGCAATGTCGATTCGCAATGCATCCGAGAATCTTCAAGCCAAGTTCATGTACCTGATGATGTCAGAGGGAGCGGCGAAGTTATGGTTCACCAATCTGCCAGAAGGGTCGATCAAGTCCTGGGAGGAATTGAAGACCGCGTTTGTCAAGCACTTTCATGGGACGTGCAGAAAATTGTTCACTATTGATGATCTAGAGCGATGCGTTCAGAAGAAGGGAGAGTCGGCGCGCAGTTGGGTGCGCCGGGTTATGGAGATACTTCACTCGTCCACAGATATTCAGCCCAAGGATGCACCACAAGCTATGGCAAAAACATGCAGGTATATACCTTTAGTGCAAAAGTTAACTCGCATGAAATCCAGTCGGAATGCGTCGGAGGTTACAATGGGAGAATTGATGGATGCGTGCAACAAGCACGCTGCAACAGATACTACAGAGGAGGAAGTTGATGACAAAAAGGCAAAAGCAAACACAAGTAATAGCGGAAGAACCGGGAATGGATCAGCACCGGGTAATAACGGAAATAGCCAGAACAAGCGCCCGTTTGAAGGAGGCTCCGAGTTTGTCGCCAACACAGAGGCCGTGTCTTCGAGACCCAGATCTGAAGGGAATTTTAACACTGGAAATCACAATGGAGGACACTATCAAGGGCCTCCAAGGCCAGGTAACAGTTGGGACATCTTTAGAATGGCATGCCCAAAGCACAGCAGGAACGGCAAGCCGGCTAATCACTCCTTGGAGCAATGCGCCGACTTACAGAGGTGGAAGAACGAGGAAGTGAACAGAGCCATGCGAGGTGCGGGTCGGGGAGGAGGACCGGGTCAGGGTGGAAACCTGGGCAACGGCCCACCCCCGGCCGGTAACCCGGCAGCCGGAAATCAGGGCAACAATCAAGGGGGAGCTGGAGGTTTCCAGGCCAACCCCAAACAGTTGGGCCAATATCACGTGCATACTACCGGAGGCTCTAACAAGGATAAAAAGATACTGAAGCAAGCGGTCAACTCAATCTCTTCGGCTATCCCGAGATATTTGAGGTGGTCAGAACAAGATGTAACATGGAGCAGAAGAGATCACCCGGAAAGAGTAGAACACCCGGGAGTCTTAGCATTGGTAGTTGCACCACAGGTCAATGGGTACGAGCTGAAAAAGGTCCTGATGGATGGAGGAAGCAGCATCAATATCATGTACTGGGAAACCTTTCTACGCATGGGTCTCAAGGAATCTCAGCTCCAAAAAAGTACGACAGTTTTCCATGGCATAGTACCGGGTCATTCAGCATGCCCCGAGGGAAAAATCGCATTGGAAGTAGCTTTTGGAGAATCAAAGGACAATTATCGAGTTGAGTGGCTTACTTTCGAGGTGGTTAAGTTGCGCAGTCCGTATCGCGCGCTATTTGGAAGGCCGGCTTATGCTAAATTCATGGCGAGGCCGTGTTATGTGTATCTACAATTAAAAATCCCGGGTCCTAAGCAGACCATTACCATACATGGAAATCGAGATATAGCAGCTGAATGCGATGAAGGAGACGCGGCAATGGCCGAGCAAGCCTGTAGAAAAGAGGAACTCAAACATTACCGGTCTCAAGCAGACCCGGAGGACAGGACCACCTCAAAAAGGATGAGCACTGAAGGAGAAAAAGAAAAACCCAGATCAGAACAAGACGCTAAGATGGTGGCTTTCATCAAGAACGATTCCTCTAAACAATCTGGCATAGGAGAAGAAATCACACCGCCGTTCACAGCTAGCCGCGTTATGAGAACACCTCACCCGGATTGGCTAGCAAACCCGGTACTCATCATGAAAAAGTCCAACAAATGGAGAGTGTGCATCGGTCGCGTCAGCTCGGGACCGATTCCCAAGAAGAACTAAACAGTGTAACGGGCAACAGGTTTCAGACGCGCTCTTTTCCTACCCAGGGTACCTAAGGGGACTGGAAGGTTTTTAATGAGGCGGCCTGCTGACCCAAACTTTTTCGTATCAGTAAAAGAGATGGTTATCAAGTCTTATTATGATCTTTGCTTCGATTACAAGTAAGTAGTATTCTCTGCTATCAGTACATCAGTATCATCAAGTATGTCGCATATATATAGGTCTTGGGGGCTGGCTGCTTGAATAGCACAGTCACAAACCCGAAGACCCGGCCTTGATGCCTATGAGTTATAAGGGCCGACTACTCGCAAGACGAGTACGGCTGCAATCTTATAACCGGACAAAGGAGCCAAGTTTTCTTGACTATTCTTACTTAAGCTCGATATGACTCGCACTAAAGTGGCATGATCTGTTCGCTTACGATTACAATCAGCCGTGCAGCCCAATGGGACTTGCCTGACCCTGTTTTTCGTATAGATGTAACAACATGGTATCCACGCGAAAACCGGCTTACAGTACAAGATAGTCAAAAGGGTCATCTAAACCACAAGTTATGCAGAGTACAAGGCTAATAGCCGAAAACTCAACGATTATCAAGCATAACTTCAGTACCTACACGGGACGGCTATAGGTTTTCGGCTCGGTAGAAAACAATTTGTTCTCTGAGAAAGGCCACACCCCCCTGACTCGGACTTTGGGTCATGGGGACTGGGGACTTCGAAACAGAAACAAACTGCTTGGCTATCGAAGCTCGAAAGACCCTAGCATCCGAGTCTTGGGGACTTCAAGAAAAGTCCGCTTATCAAAACCCGTGGTACTCGGAAAACCGAGTCTCACAAGGGGAACTAAAAAGAGAGTCGGGTATCGAGAATAAGTTCAAGAATAGACAAGTATCAAGATTATCAAAAGGCCAGGAAAGGCACAAGTACATCACGGAGTAAAAGTACGTTACAAATTACGATATCAATATCAAGGGTGCACAGGCGCACCATCAAAAGTATACTAGTTTTAAATACAAAGTATCAAGTTATCGAGGTATTATGATGGCATTGCCCTATTCGGCCTCCTGAGTAAGGTCCTCCGGGTCTTGGTCTTGGGCTTGCTCCTTAGCTTTCCCGGCGGCATCACCCGGACTCCCCGCATCAGGACGGACAGGCGGAGGGACAGCTGGTGTAGAGGTGGTTGGCCCTGATCCTAACTCGGCCTCTCTCTTAGCGGTTTCTTCCTTCTTCCTGGCCAAATCAGCCGCCCATTTCTTCAAAATATCGAAGGGAGGGGGTGCGTCCTCCTGTATGATGTTGCCTTCAGCATCGTATGAACTCATAATCATGCCCAGATCCATCTTATCGGCCAAAGCGGTTGCCGAGTGGCGCACCGAGGATTGTATGGCCTTGAAATCCTTGGGTACAAACCTGGAGCCATCAGCTTTGAATTCGGGAAACCCGGAAATTACCTTTGTCGGGTCAAGCTTCGGAAAATAAGCTTTAGCTAGTGTAAAGGCCCGGGTCAAACCAATCCGGCAGGCCGAGCGTTTCCATATCTCGATCCACCCAGGCACTGTGGAGCAGGCTTGAATAAGGTTTTCCTCACCCGGGTATACTTCGGTAGGCCACTTCACGGCATCCAATATAAGCTTTGTACCGGCAAAAAAGGTCCGGAGCACAGTCTTCAACGTTTTAGCCTTGGCAACAACATCTTCTTCTGGGGCCGCAAGGTTGGCACCTGCAGTTGAAGCAAAGGAAGGACATATCAGTAATCCAGAGTGTCATATGACAAAGTAAAGGCACGAAGTCAGTCGGCAGCAAAAACTCACTAAGCAAGATGCGATAAGTATCGGCAATCTGGTCCGATGGTTTCTTCAGCGCGGTTTGGGCAGTACTGCACTTCTTCTTGTATTTGGAAACGTCTTTCTTCAAAGTTTCCACGTCAGCTTCAAGGGCCTCTCTTCGTTTTACCTCGGCAAGCAGGAGTCGTTCAGTCTTGAGTAAAATCTCATCGGACCGGGTCACCTCCGCTTGTAAGGAATAGAGAGCGAAAGTGTCAGTCGGGCATCATAGCAAGCCGAATGTTGCACAAAGTACCAAGCACAACTTTAACAAGCTATGCTCGGAACTTGGGGACTAGGCGTATACTAAGAGATATCAAGTATTATTACCTGATGCGCTGCAGCCATGCGCCCTAGGACACTGCTCTCTGAGGCCTTCATGGTGAGGAGAGCGCTCATCAGCTGATCAAAATTATCGTTACCTGAGTTAGAAGACCCGGGGTCGTGGAAACTCGGAGAAGAAGTTTTCTTCTTAGCAGGAGACGGCACCCGGGTCATCCGAATGTCGGAGTCTGGTCCTCCTCCTCCCACGCCCAAAGTCGCAGCTTTTTCCTTCTCGCTTGCGTGCGAGGCTATCGGATACCCGGCTTCTTGCCTGGCCGGGTTTATTGGTGACGCTTGTTCGTCGCCAGATGTGGCGAACACATCATCAGTCGGCTTCTCTTTACCCGGGTCGTCGGTCTCCATGTCTTCCTGGTCGCTAACAATGACCGTGGCCCTAAAGAAGGTATGAGTGAGTAGTTAGCGTATAATTAAGAAAGGGCGATGAAAGTGTGATATAACATCAGGAAAAGAACTTTACCCGGGGTTCACCGCAAAGTCCGCAGGGAATTCGCTGCTGGACCCGGATGAAACTGAAGAATACCAAACAAGACATGAGATTACCCTGTGAGGGAATGGTTTGGAAAGATTTTTATGTCTAAAGAGGGGTATGGTGAATACCAGCGCGCTGAGCTGGAGATGATGGAATACCCGGGTTAAGAGCATCATTACCCGGGTAATTCCGAGTCGCCCTGCGCTTGGTCATAGGCGACTCCTTCAGATACGGCCAAAGGGATAACATCAGGGTTAGCTCATGCATGTTATCACAGGAATGCAAATTGGACGCAAGGAAATGATATAGAACCTTGAAGACGACCCCTTGAGGTTTTCTCTTAGATCCGACCTTGATTGTCGGCTCTGCTTCATCTTCGTCGCTGGCGGACTCCACCTTGTCGTCAGCTTCTTCTTCCTCGTCCTTGTCTTCTTGTTCTGGAAGTTATCAAGGTTACAGTTGGGAAATGAAAAACAGGACACGATGAACTCAAAAGAACTAAGTGAAATTTAGAATGTACCTTCATCCGAGTTAACGGCATCCTCTTTCTCCTCCGGGTTTCCGGAGTTAGGAGGAGTGTCAATCTTCCAGAAATCATCATCGGCCTGAAGTGAAGGCATAAGAACGAGGGTTATTAGCTGTAACAGGTGGAAAGGATGAAGTTGAAAATGTGAAAACCAGGTCTTTACCACGGGGGCCGGGTTCTCACGGGTGAAGGGTTCTAATCCGGCTATATTCCGGATTACCTCCAGCTTTTCTGTCAAAAAGCCTTTGATAGTTTTATTGGTATCACCAGGCGCGAAACTGTTGGTAGAGTACCGGATCGGGTCCGTGGTTTGCCCCGAGTATTCGCACATTAATTTTGTGCGGATGGAGTTGGGCTGGATACGAAAATCGACCCAAGTTTTCACCAGGTTAAGCCCGATGAGGCCTTGGGCCGAAAGAATGGAAATTTTAGCCAATAAAGGCAGGATTGCTTCCCTGTCCGAGTCAGGGGCAAAGGCGTTGAAGGTCTCGGAGATGTCAAGCAGGCCTTCCGAGTAACCCGGCAATTTCTTTTCGCCGGGTGGGGAAGTGTCCCGGCAGTAAAAATAAGAAAGCTGCCAATGTTTGACGTGGGAGTTGAGGGTAAGAGGTGGCATTAGAGAGTTCTTGCGGCGCTGGATAGAAACCCCGCCGCAAGCGAGAAGTGCCCCGTCGCCGCTTTCGCGGCACGGTTTGCACTGGAAAAGTTCAACGAAAAGAGCCAAACTTGGCGGAGTGCACAAGTATGACTCGGAGAGAACGATGAAGTGAGAGATATTTAACATAGAGTTAGGCCCTATGTCAAATATGCGAAGGCCATAATGGCTCAAAACATCACGGAAGAAAGGGTGACCCGGAGGACGGAAGCCCCGGGTCACGTGCTCCACAAAGCATATTACCTCATTTTCTGCTGGTGTAGGTCGGGTCTCATTACCCGGCACCCTCCAGTGAATATTTTCTTGAGGGGGAAGAACCCCTAACTCGACCAATTCTTCTAACTTGGCCTTGGTGACCGAAGATCGCGCCCAGTTGGCAGATATGGAGTTGGTAGTCTTGGCCTTGGTCGGCTGCTTCCCCTGCTTCTTAGGCGCCATGGGGTCAACCTGTAGAGTACTAGGTAGAAGGACATGAGGAATAAAACTTGGGAACTGTCAGTTGGTCGAGTACTGACGAGCGGTATCGAGACAATATGAAAGCTAAATATTATCCGGGTATCATTTTGCGGAGCAAGGTTCAAATTATCCGGGTGTCATGCATTGCTATAAAAATTATAGAGGCTTATGTGTTAACCAGTGTTCGGGAATGATGAATGGCTGCCCGCATATTCATCGCGAAGCAAAAGGACCGGAAAGAGGAGGATTTTCCGGGTGACAGAAGCAAGGGCGGAAAATTTGGATGGCCCGAGCCCAGATCGGAATTTCCATTTCTAGATTTGTGGCGAAATTAATGATTACAGAAGGTAGGAGAGTGAACTGAAGTCTTTATCCTATCCATTGGATGAGCTGGAACGAATGCAAGCAGCCTAATTCGGCGTGACCCGAGAAATGACTGGCGGGTCGATTCAGATCTGGTCTAAGGTAAAATCCTGAAATTGCAAGGGCAAAATTAATGGGTGCGAGAGACTTACCGGAGGAGATCGAAGTGAAGCCCTGCAGAGGCAAATGGCACAAGCCTGGTGTCCCTTCGCGATTCCTGGCGGGCAGGTCGGGGGTCTGGCGGCGGATCTTGGCGGCGGGGCGGAACGCACCGTGGCGGAGCGCAGCCGGCGACAGATGGGCTCCGGTGATGCGCGCGAGGTTTCCGTAATGGCGCTCTGTGGGCTTCAGCACGGAGGAAGGAAGGAAGAGGAATGGGGGAAAGTGAGCCGTTGGGGTTAGGGTTACCCCTAGGGGCCTATTTATAATGGCACGGGTGGAAAAACTCAGTCCAACGGACGGGACCCGGAAATTACGGGGTAATGGCTACCTGTTCGAAGTTTGCGAGATATGCTTCAAATACTGAGCAAGAGATCCTCTCTGGGGTATCAGGATCAATTATCGAGCGAAGTATAGAGTTTTGGCATTTTTATCAAAGCTTATACCGGGAAAGTTAAGCAAAGTATCTGGAGAAAAAGCCGGGTTACTGTATGGCCGCCATGGAGTTAAGCCTAGCTATATATCAAAGCACCTTAACCCGGCCTCCCTACACTTGTGCGTTTGATATTTTTGCAGGGAATAGCCAGTGCTTCAGGGAAGAATCCGTGAAGTCCAAGCTATTCTGGGGACTACTGATGGAGGGATAATAACCCGGTAGGCCAACTCCAAGGTGTAACCCGGCCCAAGGGACGGGGCGCAGGATCCGGCTAAGGATAACGAAACTTCTGGAAGGCCCAAAGTTTGTAGGCCTCGTAACCCGGATTGTGGGTTGCGGTAAGGAAAGCTAGGGTTTGTAAGCGGTGTCCGGGTAGGATTCAGGGTGCGCCTTGGAGGGCAAGCCAGGGGGGTACGGTGCTTTATAAACCAACCCCTAGGTCTAGTTTACAGAGATCCAAGAGTTCTAGCAATCTCGCCTATTATCGAGTATCCAGTGTAACACGCAATTTGAGTTATTATCTTGAGATCGGAGACTCGGCGACTTGATTGTCGGCTACCAGATCAAAGTTCATCATCATGTCTTCCTCTGAGCTAAACCCTCTCCCAAACGCCTGTGTCGTCTTGCCCCAAGATCAGTTACCCCCGGTAACGTCTGCCGTGATTATCCCACGACACAAGGGGTACACGGACTCGGATTGGGCCGGTGATCAAGAAGATAGGAAATCGACTTCCGGGGCTTGCTACTTCCTTGGTAAGTCTTTGGTGAGTTGGTCTTCTAAGAATCAAAATTGTATATCTCTCTCCACCGCCGAAGGCGAGTATGTGGTGGCCGCTAGTGCTTGCACCCAATTTCTATGGATGAGACAAACCCTAAAAGAGTATGATGTTCATTTGCATAAGGTTTCACTCTTGTGTGACAATGAGAGTGTCATCAAGATCGCCTACAACTCCGTGCAACACACAAGGACGAAGCATATTGAGATTCGTCATCATTTTATCCGAGATCATGTGGCAAGAGGTGATATTGAGTTAGCATATGTCCCAACCAAGGATAATCTCGCGGACATCTTCACGAAGCCTATCGATGATTCAAGAATCATGTTTTTGAGGAATGAGCTAAATATCATAGATTCAAGGAGTTTGATTTGAGGATTTTGCACACACCCCTATAGTTGACTATGTGTTTGAGTTTAGGTGTAGGCATGGATATAGGGGGAGTGTTATCCCAACACATTGGGTTCTCCCTCCCCCATTATGACCAAAGCGAAAACTCGTTGCTATCTCTCTATTTCTAATGTTGAATTGTGAGATTCAATATCAAGAATTGGCAATGCACCCAAGATATATCTTTACGGTGTCATACCATGATCTCTTACATGGTGTCTTAGGACACCAACCTCTTATTTGTGAAGAGTTGTATCTTAGTTGGGATTTATTTGGATTTCATTGCATTTCTCTTGTTTTCCTAGCTAAGTGTTTTATAGGAAAATCTCTCTCACTTCGACTTTCACATTTGATTCTTGCAAGTGAGTGGAAGAAGTACTATTTACAGTTTGGTTTCCTTCCCTAAGCCTTCCTATAAAAAAAACCAACTTCTTTCTAGCACACAAGTCTTGTTTTGAAACCAAGAAGTTTCGGTTCAGAAGGAAGACGGAATATCCAGTACAGTTTTGTACCGGAACTTCTGGGTGGACCCGGAATATCCGATTCATACTTGAACCATAATATCCGGTCCGGCGAATTCTCCACAAAACTGAGGAGGTCAGGGTGAAGGGCAGTTCTTGCCTTTTATTCCACCCCAACCTCCTCCTCCTCCATAGCGGCCGCCCCACTGAACCCTATCCCCCCGGGCTACTTCCTCCATTGTATCTTTTGGTCGGATCTGGTGCTCCTCCTCCTCGGGATCAGTCTCATCCAAACATTAGCCTCCATGGAAGCGGCTAATCTTCGTATTTTTGAATCTTGGGTGCTCTACCCCTACCCCTTCTTGAAGACTTGATTTTATTGAAATTGCTTGGTAGTGGATGTTTCTAGGGTTCTCCATTGCATACTAGAGACAATAGGATAGCACCCCATTACTTCGATCTAGTTTTAGACCTAGTTGAAAAATCGATTTGGTTTTGATTTCATGGAACCGGAATATCCGGTTCAGAACTGAACCGGAATTTCCAGTTGGGTTCTGTCCCCAAAATTCCAACTTTCAGAACTGCACTGATTTTCTCTAGGAGTATCACATGATCGTATTGTGGTTGCTTTTCTATTGTCTTGTTGTATGATTCCATTTTCTTGACTTGTGTGCACTTACCTTATGCTTCCATCCTATTTGCTATACTCACAGGTGGCTCTCATGTTGACAAGTTGAAAGTAAAGCATAGGCACCTAGAGGGGGGGTGAATAGGTGCTACGACCAATTTTAATTTTTCTTCATAATTAGGCTTGACACAAAGGTAAATTCTCTAGATAATTCTACTAAGGTGAATTTACCTACTCCCTCCATTTCAGTTTACAAGTCATGCGCGTATATCTAGGTCACCGATTTCACTAATGTAATATAAATTATTTGACATAAAAATTACACCATTTAAAAATACAACATTTGTAGTTTATAATGGTATATTTTTTATAATATATAAATTATATTAGGTTGGTCAAATTGACGACCTAGTGGTACATGCACGTGCTGTAAACTGAAATGGAGAGAGTATATGACAAGGATAGCAACTAATGCAATGAGTACAACAATAAATGCAACAAGTACAAGTGAGTAAAGATAAGGGAACGAGATAACCGATAGGAAGCACGCGAGGGCACGATGTATTCCCGAGTTCCTCCTTGTTAAGGGAGTACGTCTCGTTGGAGGGGTGTGAGCTCGCCATGAAGGCCTACTCAGCGCCACAAAGACCTCACCCTATTCTCCGATGAACCTCGCCACAAATTCCTAGTTCACCTTCCACTATTGATCCCCTTTGAGGCGGGAATCGAATCCTTTACAAACAAGCCTGGGGCACACCCACAACCAAATTAGGGGCTCCCAACAATCACAAAATCACCAAGAGTAGCAAGAAGCCTAGGTTCTCCACAAGAGGAAACCCTAGGCAAGGATCCCTCAAGCTAATGAGGGGGAAATGGAAATCCGGTTGGTGAAGATGTAGATCTGCTGCTTCTCCTTCAATCCTCCAAGTTTCAACGAGTTTGGGTGGAGTGAATGGGAGATCTAGCTTGGTGGGTGAGCTCCATTAATGGGGACTTCAATTCTGGACGAGCTAACCCTTGGGGGAGAAAGAAGGCATCTATTTGTAGCTCCCCACAAAACTAGTCTTTTTTTTCACTGTCCACGTGCAATCCGGAATCGCCCGGAATAATTCCGGCGCCCGGAATAATTCCGGAGCAATCCGGATGGCAACAAAAGTTTTTACGTTAATGTCGGAATCCCCCCGGATTGATCCGGAATAATTCTGGATGGCAACAGAAGTTTTTGCGGCCAAGTCAGAATCATCCGGAATGGTCCGGAATCACCCGAAATCATTCCGGATTGCAACAGATACTTTTGCGGCCAAGTCGGAATCATCCGGAATAATTCTGGGATGGTCCGGAATAATTCCGGGATGCACCTAAAAGGTCTTCTTGAGGCCAGAAAAACGTCGGTTGATCTTTTATCTTCTTCACCATTTCTTTGATAGCGTTTATGTGCTGATAATGATTATATCCTTTCAACAAATAGCACACACGGTTAAAACTCCTTTATGTTGTAAACAAACACACAAAACCCAGAGATATCAAAAATTCACTTTCACAAGTTGAGTACTCGCAAGCGTCCATCCTACAAGAATACAAGTGATGAGGACCCCAGTGACTCTCGGCCTACTAGGAAAGTTGTGGCCAAGGGCAAAGCAAAGTCCATTGCAAACAAGCCCCCTTAGAGGAAGAAGAAAGGGAAGGATACTAGAAGGAACTACAAGCATGGTATGACCACTCAGGAGTACGCTCAGATTCATCAAGGTGATTGGTACAACACTCCTAGGGATGTTGAGATAGAAGATCCTAGGTTCTGGTGCTTGGAGCAGTCTTACATATATGCTGACATCTACTCAGATTACAAGTATCCTATCTTCCCTATGAACCCTACCAAGTTCCAGTTGATCAAGGATAAGGAAGTTTTTGTTGTGGCTGCTAGTGTGATTGAAAGGTTTGACATTTGTGCTGTTGTTCATCGGAGAATAGGGTGAGGCCTTTGTGGCGTTGAGTAGGCCTTTGTGGCGAGCTCACACCCCCAACGAGGCGTACTCCCCTCAAGAGGAGGAACTAGAGATTACAACCTTGTCTCCGCGTGCTTCCTCTATCAGTTACTTCGTTCCCTCTCCTTTACTTCATGTTTGTATCTTGTATCTTGTTGTTGTTGTCATATAGGTAAATTCACCATAGTTTCATATCTAGAGAATTTACCTTTGTGTCAAGCCTTAATTTGAAGAAAAATTAAAATTGGTCGTAGCACTTATTCATTCCCCCCTTCTAGGTTCCCATACTTAACGTTCAACCACAAGTCAATTGGTGGCTCCCGACAAGACTTCTTGGCTATCAAAGACACAAAGGACTAACAACCTCCTAGGGTTCCAACAAATTCAAAGAGTAACAAGTTCCTCAATGGAATAAGGGGGAAATTAAATTGCTTGGGTGGAAATGTGGATCTAGGTCTTCTCTCTCAAATCTCCAAAGGGCAAATTGTTTGAATGACTAGAGAGAGAGAGAGAGATCAACGAGTTTGGAGCTCTTGAACAATGGTTGTGTATGTATTCTGGTTGTGGTGCCTTCTGAAGGTAGGAGAAGACTTTTTATAGCTTCTCCAAAATTCTAGCCGTTGCAAGAATCTTTACACCGGAGTCTCTGGCTTGAAGACCGGAGTCTCCGGCCTAGCACGGATACTCCGGACCAAGTGTTGTTTGGAAGGTTCCGCCTAGTGAGAGACTTCCAAAAGTCGACGGGAATAATCTGGCCATACTTCAGAGGGGGCATTAGTGCGTTATACCATTGCTTAGCTCTTCCATTCCCATTCCAGAAATATTGAGGCCAGAGTCTCCGGATGCCCTGAGTCTGGGGTCTCCGATGATTTTCACCCCGGAGTCTCCGGGCTGATTCCCACATCTGCTATGTTTTGAGCACAAGGGTTTAACCATTGTTGATTGGAAGGCTATAATATGTCTATTTGGTACTCTACTATGTTCTTGAGTTCCCCATACCTTCCATTGAGCAACTTTAGACTATACTATGGCTAACTGAAGTCATAGGACACCTGTCTTTGATCGTTTGTCCTTCTTAAGGAGTTTTCCAATGTCCTATGCTAATCCTTGCATTATCTTTGACCGTCTCCAATATTTTATCATAAGGATTCTATTGGATCGGTATACTGACCCATAAGAGAAAATAATTTAAATTATTGTAATCCGTTCGAGCCGAAAAGAGCCAAACGTTTCCTCATTTGGCTCATGTACTTGGGTGTTTGGAGCTCAACCTAGCTCACTTTTATCGTCACATGTGTTCGTGTCTCCGATTCCTCCGTGTTCATGTGCTTGTCCCTTGTATTCATAATTTTTGCGGTCAATTCATGAAAAGCGGCCACCACCGTTATCATAGGAGGATATGCTCATATTCATTGATTTCATTGACCAAAGCCAATAGGCCCGTGGCGAGAGACTGACGCACAAAAGGGATATGTGTTGCTTTGTCTACTCTGGCTCTTTTTTTGGCTCATAAAGTGAAGACATAATTGTGCTCTGGTGGCTCTTCGGCGCGTGGTGTTTGTCTTTGTATCTTATGGTGGTGGCTTCAATGGATCCGCAGCGTGCGAAAATTTGGATCAGCGACAACTGACCCTCCTAAGGACAAGATTCGTTATTTGTGTGTGTGTGTGTGTGTGTGTTTTTTTTTGCTTATATGCTGGGAGTTCCCATGGTTCCGTAACCCTTTTATAAAATTCTCACATGGTAATGAAAGCGTGAAGTTTGTTTCTAAGAAAAGGAGGAATTTATTTGATATAAAAAAAGGGAGGAGTTGATGGAATGTAGGAGATTTAGGTGTGAATTTTGCTGAAAGAAATTATCAAAACGAGGCATGTTTTTGTGTGAGCTAGGGATTATAAAAAGAAAGGACGCCTGGGAGATTTAGGTGTGAATTTTGCTGAAAGAAATTATCAAAATGAGGCATGTTTTAGTGTGAGTCGAGGAATTATAAAAAGAAGCGACGCCTGAGAGATTCGAACTCTCGCGGGGAAACCCCATGTACTTAGCAGGCACACGCCTTAACCACTCGGCCAAAGCGTCGTTGTTGTCTACAGAGGCACCTTTTTCTATATGATTGCGTATTCTGTGTGGCTGGAAAGTTTTCTGCCTCCGGAGCCTCTCTGGTTTTGACCGTTTTAATTACAAATTTCCAAGTAGTAAAGCACCTTTCGCTCTTCTCCTTATTTTCGCTGGTTTTCATGAATTCTAATCTTTGTGCGTATGATATGGTGGGTGAGTGCAAGTACAAAAAAAAATCCTGTGATTGCAAAAGCTAAAATCCAAAGTTACATTTGAAGAAACACATAATCCTATTTTGACATGTATACAAGATTGAATAGGGTCTAGATAATTCACACAAGTCTGGTCGTTGATTCCATCCTCCAACTAGAAGAAATTGTTACCTAAAGGTCACTAGAGATGTAAAAAGGCACGTGTACCCTGGATCTGGTCCTGATTTCCTTTCTCTTTTTACAGATTGATGATGATTCAGACCATTGAATTCACACACCAGACAGACCCCTCGCCGTTTCCCAAACGTCAAGCCTCCTCTGATTACCGGCCACGTACGGCCAGGATTCGGTCACGTTGGAGCTAGACGATATGCCTGCGCGAACTTGGATCAGTATCACTCCTCCCATCCCATGCACCGGCCGGCGAACACTGGTCACGACGCGCCCGCCACCTCCTCCACCATCCTCGCCGCCTCCGCCATGTTGGGCCGGTTCTCCGGCGCGGCTTCGGTGCACTCCACGGCGATGCGCACCAGCTGCACGGCGGAGGCCCCGCCAGCCGCGGCGATGACGGGGTCGAGGATCTCGCGCTCGCTACCCTCGGTGACCGCCGCTGCCGCCCAGTTCACCACGTCCGTGCCGCCGCGCGCGTTGAGGAGGTACTGCGATGGGAATCTCCCCGTGACGAGCTCCAGGAGCACGACGCCGAAGCAGTACACGTCAGACCTGGCCGACACGGGCACGCGCTGCTGATGCTGCGCGGCCGCGACTTCAGGCGACCGGAACGCGAACATGGATTGCGCCAACTGCGGGGCGTTGACGAGCGGGAAGAAGCCGTAGTCTACGATGCGCGGCTCCAGCTCGGCGTCGAGGAGGATGTTCCCGGACTTGAGGTTCCCGTGGGGTGGCGGTGGCGGCGGCGCGTCGAAGTCGGCGCCGTCCATGCTCACGAACCGCATCGCCGGGATGCCAAGCTTCTCGTGGAGGTACGCCATGCCGCGCGCCACGCCGACGGCAATCCTCAGCCGCGCCGGCCAGTCCAGGATCACCCGGTTCGGGCTTTGGTCCCCTGCATGCATCCATCCATCACACGCACGTCCGTGGAGGAGGTGGTTCCTACTCTAGTGAACAACTTAATTGGTACCGTACCGTGGAGGACGTAGAGGAGGCTGCCGCGTGGCATGAACTCGGACACGATGAGCTTCTCCTCCTTGCGGTAATGGTAGCCGAGGGGCGACAGCACGTTGGGGTGCCGGAGCTCGCCGATCGTGCGGATGTGGTTCTCGAACTCGTCGCGGCCCACGCGGTTCATGTCGCGCATGCGCTTCACGGCGACCGTGATGCCGTTGCGCATGGCGGCCTTGTACGCGGACCCCAGCGTGCCGTTGCCCAGCACCTCCGCCGACGCCTTCATCATGTCCTGCATCCCGAACTCGCCGCTGGTCTTGCTCATCAGCACGAATTCGTCAACCCGCTTGCCGCTGCCACGGCTGCTGCCGCCGCCGCCCATCTCCATCGTCGCCGCTGAGGCGCCTGGCACGGTCGTAGCGGCGGGCTTGGGTGGCATGCCGGCCCCGGTGCTCACGGTGTCGTAGTACGGATGCGCCATGTTGTTCCGATGCTCGTCCTGCCGCAGCATCAGGACCATGGCGCCGGAGACCAGGGCAATGACGAGCAGGATGATGCCGATCACCACCACGATGCTGGTCTCCTCCTGCACGGCGAAGTTATCCGACGCCGACATCGGCGGCGTCGAGGGCCCCGGCGCGGCCACCGACTCGCACGCCCCGGCATCGCTCCCCGGCGCGCCGCACAGGTCGTGGTTCCCGGCGAACGCCGACTCGTTGAAGCGTGTGACGACGGCGCGCGGGAGCACGCCGGTGAGGCGGTTGTGCGACACGTTGAACAGCCGGAGAGACGCCGGTAGGCGCTCGGGCACGGGGCCCTCGATCTTGTTGTCCTCGAGGTGGAGCTCCAGGAGACGCGGCGCGCCGGCGATGGCGGCGGCCGGAAGGACGCCGGAGAGGTCGTTGTTGTCGAGGTAGAGCTTCTTGAGCCACCGCATGTTGGCGAACACGTCGCCGGGGACGGGACCCGTGTAACCGTTGTACGACAGGTACAGCGCGCGGAGGCTGCGCACGGTGGCGAGGCTCGCGGGGAGCGGGCCGGCGAAGTTGTTGAACTTGAGGTTGATGGAGTGCAGGCCCGGGAGGTTGGCGAGCGCCGCGAAGTCGAACGCGCCGGACAGGTTGAGGTGCGTGAGCCGGAGGCCGATGAGGGTTCCCTTGTAGCACTGCACCCCGGGCCACGGATTGGTGGCATTGCACGGGACAGGCGGCGAAGACGGCGACCACGCCTCTAGCGCATTGGCCGGGTCCTGGAACGACGCCTTGAGGCGCAAGAGCGCCGCCGCCTCGGTGCCCGGCGAGGAGGCATCGGGCTCGGCGGCGACGACGACCCAGCCGCCGACGAGGAGGAGGAGAAGAGTGGAGAGCCGGAAGGTTAGGATGAGGGTGACCATGACCGTCTTGGTGGAGGTCAGAGCCTTTCCTCTTAGTTTTCTTCCAGCCTCTGTAAATGTTTCCTGCCTTTCTTGGCTTTGCCTCTTCTGCTTTTTGTCAATGCCTCTTCTGCTCCAGTAGTTTGGCATGCAGTTTTCGGGCCTAAAAATAGTATCACACCAGCCGAGGCAACAACTGATCAATGGAGATGATGCGCCAATTTTCCCCAACAAAAATGAAAGTGTAATCGTGTACATCGGAGATGCAACTGATTGCTTCTTTTTTCCATGAAAAAAATATGGCTCTTGGTTCTGCAAGTTATAGTCCTAAAAACAGCAAAGACTGCAATTTAGGCAAAGATTAATTTAGACAGCTGCGTGTTCCTCCTTCAGGTAATAATCAGGTGTGTATACCATGTTGGAAATCAATGCAGGGTGTTCTGAAACGAGACATTTATCAGTACCTATAGCCCGGAAATAGCATCAGTCTTGGACATTGTTGACCTTCCGAATAAGGACCAAGTAATTTTATCTTTATCTGTACACAACAGCCATCATTACTCCCGCTCCATTTTCGTGAAAGAATCATGAAATGCTCTTGTATCTCTATAACTGAAGTAGATAACCACTACATGCACTGTCACCAATCCTCCTAACTAGCAAAAAAATTATAACAGCAAGGCTAAATTTGTCATCTGTACACACATCAGAGCAAGCGGACATTGAAAACTCAGCTTGTGTGGCCTTCAGTCCTGAACATTCTTTCTTTCTGTTATCGACATTCTTGCTTTGAAAATTTGAAAATCTCTGCAATGAGCTCCAAGGGAAGACCTTTCGTCTCCGGCACTCTTAAGTAGATAAACAGAAGAATAATGGAGCACATGAATGCATAGACACCGCATGCTCCTGTGAGCCCAATTGTACTCAGCATCACTGGAAAGCAGTATGTCGAAAGCAGTCTCCCGAACCAGAAGGAAAGTGAACAAAAACTTGCACAGGTTGCACGGGCCCTGGTCGGAAACATCTCAGAGCACAGAATATTTGGTATCGGCCCCAAACCAACAACATAAGAGCAGAAGCAAACGGTTAAGGTTACGTGGAAGAGGATTGCTTGCGCCACAGATCCCATGTTCACTATGGAGGACAGAGATATTGTACTAAGTGACAACATTAGGATAGGAGTAGTGGCGAGGAGAAGAGACCTGCATAAATGTGCAAAAGTTTGAATCTGAACTTTTTCTTAAGAAGGTAGAGAGCTTATTCTCATACACGACAGATAAATGAAGTGCTGACGGAACGATGGGTAATATTAATAAATTTGTTGTAAGATGGTAAGTGGAAAACATATTCAAGGTGACAAGCGCTTGCCCTGATAGATTACCACAAAGACAAAAGGAAATATTGAGCATGGAGATAGCAAGTTGCTCTAAATAGATATGGAGATAGCAATTATGGAAGTGCCAGAGAACTGTTGGAACTTCAACAATAATACTATATAATGGTCATATGGTGATAAAATGTACTGGCACTTCCTTCTAAATGCAAATATTTTGTAATTTTCAAGTAGTCTCAGAGTTAACCTTCGTCCGCAGATATCCATCAGCATCATTGAAGCAGTTATACAGGGCAGCATGAGCAAAGCATTAAGGCCACTTATCAGGATTGCTGTTGAATGAGAACCAAGTCCAATGTCTGAAAACAAACTAACTACTCCGACTTGTTCAAGAATCTGAGGACTGTAGCGGAGAAGGCCATTGATTCCTGCAGACTGCATTTTCAAAAGAGGGTGAATAGTAAACAAGCTATTAACATAAATAGCAATCTGTGCAGTTCACAACGCGGAAGGATTGTGAACTGAGCTTTCTGTTCAAATTATGTACATAAACATGTATGCGTGACAGAGAGAATTGTACCTCTTGAAGCGCTTGAATTAACATGCCATGGCACAGAGCATGCCTGACTCCTGGCTGAAGAAGTACCCTCCATTTAGGCTTTATATCAGCGGTTTCAGACAGCCGGACAATTTGTTGTCTGGATGGATGTCTCCTTGCGCCTTCCACATCATTATGTGCATGCTGATGAGAAAATAATGCCGCTTCATGGATTTCTTCTTCTTCTTCAATGTCATGATCATGTAAAGAAGCCACAAAATCTTGCACAAGTCCTGTTGTGCCATGCCTTCTTAAATATGAAGAACTCCCTTCAGAGTTAAAGGGTGCATTTGTATCAGATCCTTCGGCAGTTGCAGCCTGAGAAAGCAGAGAAGCCTGTAAACCATCGCCATTATTGCCTTCTTCAGCAGGATAAGCCTCCCTATTCTGTTGAGCACTGTTATCCTCTTCCCTGTACTCATCCATCCGTTCACGTTCTACATAATTAAACCTGCTGAAGGCCGGGAAGAAATTGTTTCTCACACCTCCTGTTTCTGACATATTCTCATGGATACTTCCAAGAAGATCAACCAGTGGGTCTGAAAGGTGCCAATACAAACTACTATAACGTGAGAGCTGGCTGGTGCTGGTTCGAAGAAAACTTTGGCCTTGAGCATCGCTAATAGCATTTCCTCCAATGCCCATGCCCGGTATAATGTTCATACCATCCACAATAAGAGATATTTCACCTGCAGGTTTATGTGATGTCATGACTCATGATGTATTTATGCTTCTTTAAATGGTGAAAATAGTATAATACACAATAAGTTGTTGGTTCAATTTACGAAAACCACATGACATAAATTAGTGCTATCACATGTGAATAAACATCCCTATGGTCATATGGTGATAAATGCTGACACTTCCTTTTATAATACACCACAGCGAGGAAAGAGCTTCGCACAGTGGACCAAACAGCACCAGACCACCATCGATTACTGCAACAATAATCTACGGTGAATGTCTATCCCAAGTTCAACTCATAGCAACAAAAGTATGTTTTCATTCTGGCAGATGTCAGTGACAGCTAGACATCTCTGTACTAAGAATCCATAACTATATATTGTATGCAACACATAACTATTTTTAGCTACTCATTTCCCTGTTGACATCTCACAACTAACCATCTTCAGCTGAAAACAGTAAAATGTGGATATATTTGAAGTTGCTGGCGACATTCTCACCTGAAACATCATCCTTCCCTCTAAGCCACTGTAGAGAAACTCTGGCCTCACTAATTTTTCCATCGCTCACAAGCCACCTAGGTGACTCTGGCAAGTAGAACACTAACAAAGCAAAGTAGACAATGGAAGGAGCAAAAATTGAGCCGATCATAACTCTCCAGTTAGGAGAAGACACCAGGGTCATCCAAAACACCATGCAATAGGAAGAGATTATCCCAACGATGAACATAAACTGTGGCAGAGTTCCCAGTGATCCCCTCATATCTGGCGAAGATGTTTCTGAGATATAAATTGGGACACAGGTGAAAACCAAACCACTTCCTGATCCAACAATTAGCCTAGCTAGGAGTAGAATATAGATGTTTGGAGACCACAGCATTAGGGCGCCACCGGTAAATAATAGCAGAGATGAGTGAATCAATACAGCACGTCTTCCAAGCCAATCCAATAGTGATCCAGCGAATATTGTGACCATAACGGCCCCAAAAACTGAAACTGCCACAATTATTCCCTCAATCGAAGGTCCTTTCTCTAAATTAAACTCCTTTTCCATATGGAGATTAGCCTCTGCCAGATAATTAACACCAAGTTAGTATGATTGTTTGACATGCTTCCATGGAATAGAGAAAGTTGAGTTCATTTGGAGATAGAGTCTAGTACTACTGCTTCAGGAAAGAATTGCTGGACTACCAGTAAACAAAATAAGAATTACCTAAAACTGTTGTAAAATCCCATCCAAGTAATATATAACCAATAGAAACTGCAACAGCAGAAAACACTGTTGATTTCATCTTTTGATCAAGTACTACAGGTTGTTGCACTTACCAGATAATTCGTGCACCTGAAAATATGGATACTTGTGAGAAACACTTGCTTAATCATAGATCGAAACAAACTTCTGCCTCCTGATATAACCATTTTAGATGGAAAGTTGGATACTTAGGAGTTATGCTGCAACCTATGAACTTCGTCAAACAGCATTATTTATGTGCTACTCCAAACATCTTTACTATGTTTGCTATGTTTTTTTAAGGTGAAATGGTAAACTGTGAAAGTGAAATGGTAAACTGCTTCTACACTTATCTAGCTGCATAGCTAAAGATGCTGCACCTGTGTAATCATGGTAAGCTGGCGATGCTACTGAAAGAAACAAGCCACCAAATATTGTATTATTTTGCTGACCCAACTGGCAACGGCATTAATGAATAATACCCTTACAAAGGCTAAATGGTTTGATCTCATTATCATGGGAAATAATCAAGGACATAGTAGAGATAGATGAATCTGTCTTATGACTTGGAAGACCAATAATAATTTACATGAAATGATTTACGCGGTCACTGCAATCTTCAAGACAAGCCAAATTTAAGGCATGATGCCATGAATAACTACAACACGTAAACCCATCTCTAGAGAAAGCATCTTTCTTGAATATTGGGAATGGCTCTGAGGTACTGCAATGCACTACAAGTTCAGCAGAATAGGATGCTCCGAAATGGGTGTTTTTCATCACCATGCAACAATTCTAGTGACTCAATCATTACTTGGTTGAAACAGGGTAATAGCCGTCTCTTTTTAGTTTCTGCTAGTCTTTGGATAAATTCAGCACTGAGCCAAACATATTCAAGTAATAATTGAAGAGGTATAAGAAACATAATTGCAGCCAGCATGATCAATGTGATCTCTCAAAGTACCATCGCGTGAACTGAAGGCTGACATAAATAGGAAATGTGGGCCTTCTGTGTTTTACATGAATTCTCTATCCTGCAAACTCATCTGCAAAGAAAAATAGAAGTGAATACTAAAAATCAAATGTTCACACTTCGCACCAAGTTCTTTAAGTGAAAATGAATTCTCTAGCCTACATGACATATTTAGGTACCAAGTTCTTCTCCAACTATTTTTGCGTTAAAAAGTTTATTTATGCAACTGTTAGTCAAATTTATCTCTAGGCCATTATAAGCACAGAAATATGAGATGGACTTCTAGAGATCACAAAAAATAAAACAACTTAGTCTGGTGGGGCCCTAATTTCTGCTGAATTATAGCACCACCAATTGGATATTGTGTTGTTATACTTGGTAATTTAAAAGCTAAATAATAATGCAATCTTCTGATTTTTCAGTACCTTGCATGCATGCATATACACTATATTTGGATCACATCTTTCCTTAAAAAAAAGTAATCAATCTATGTGTATAATGTTTTTAGACAGAATGTACATTTACATCCATGGCATAGCAGTGCTAGATGTTAACATTGTACTGTAGGTACATTAAGGCTGTATATGCATTCATGAATCTGGAGCATGCATTCATAGTTCAGACAACACAAGATGGCAGGCAGGCATTGTGACAATGAAGATGACTGAGAATGGAGATGTTAACATAACTTCACCAAGATGGCAAGTAGACACCGGATTTTTAATGGGCTAAGGTGAATGTACTACAAAAAAAAAAAAAAAAAGGTGCTAGCTAGGCTTGTCGTTTATTTCCTTTTTATTATTGGTTGGATTTCGGCTGTGTGCATTTCATGATGCAGGGGCCGGGTGTAATGCTTAAAACTCTTTAAGTAATAAAATCCCTTTATAAAAAAAAATATTCTAACATACCATGCATTGGACTGGCCACACTGAGCAGTTCATAAGAACGACTTCTCTGTTCAGAACTTTAGAAGGTTGATAAGATGTGCTCCCTCTGTCCCAAATTAGTTGTCATATATTTGTCAAAATATGGATGTATCTAGACATATTTCAGTGTATAAATACATCCATATTTTGACAAAATCCATGACACCTAATTTGGGACGGAGGGAGTACAAATCAGGTGGCCAAAGTGAACAAACCATTGTTGAGTTACCAAATCATCTTAAGTTCTTAACTTTTCAGAATTGCATTGCTTTAACCATGAGTGATCATGAAATATACCAAATATGTCCACGAACTGTGAGGTCAAAGTGGCTAGCTGACAGAATCTCCTAATTACTCAGAGCAGTGAAAAACACCCACGGGCCACTAACCAAATCATATGTTCTCAATTGTTATCTGTATATTCAATTACATCGTTCTCAGGGGTGGATCTACATGGTGTGCCCGGTGTGCACTGGCACACCCAAAAATTGTGAAGGTCAGTAGGATTTAACTAATCGCTGGAGGAAAACAACCTCATACCTGAAACAAAAATGGCCTAAGACGCGGGGACAGCAGGGACGCGACGAGGAACAAAAGGAAACTTCGATGGCGGCAGAGGTGACCGCCTAGTGCCGAGCAGCGGAAGCTGCTTGGGGAGGAGGAGTGAGCAGAGCTATGGCGGGGTTGGGGAATGAGAAGTGGTCTTGGCTTTCTTGGGAGCCTCCGCGGCGGAGACGACAGCACAGCAGGGAGACGAAACAATGATGATGATTATTAAGATGAGAAAAAAAAAAGTGATGATTAGACGAGGAGAAACCACACGGCTCTAGCCAGATCTGACTACTTCTGCGCCATCCGTTGTTAAATCGACGGTTTGGATTGATTATCCAGTATGTGCTTACGTGGACAGCCGTGTGGCAAAAATTGTACTCCCTTCATCTCAAAATAAGTGTCAGACTTTTGAGATAGAGGGAGTAGCACGTGTAGACGTGAAAAAATTACGGTAAGAAAAAAAAAAAGCAACCGCATGTGTACAACATGACACGATAGTTGGAACAAATTTGGCGAAAACTCCTGTGTACCTCCGGTCTCCCGACCTCTCTTGAGCTCTTACCAAAAATAAAATACTCCCTCGATCCATATTAATAGGTGCTGAAGTGGATGTATCTAGCAATAAAACATGTCTAAATACATCCACTTCAACACCTATTAATATGGATCGGAGGGAGTAGGATTTTTAGGTTTCAAATTCTGAAAACAAGTATGCAACTGTATACTAGTAATATGTACTCCCTCCATCCACAAATAAGTGTACATTTAGATTTACACTTAGTGTACATTTAGATTTACACTTAGTCAAAAAAATTAAATTTTGACCAATTTTATAGTAAATAGTGGCAACATATATGACATCAAAATGGTATATTTTAAAATTTCATGTCAAGACAAATCTATTGATACTAATTTGATGCTATAAATGCTAATACATTTTTCAATAAAGTTAGTCAAAGTTGAATAAATTTGACCGACCCAAAAAAGAAAAAAGTACACTTATTCGCGAACGAAGGGAGTATACGACAAAAGTTAGAAATATATTATTACCATCTATGATCTACACGCATAAAGAAAAATGTGGGGTAAAACACTTGTATTCTTTTTTCTCAAATAGAAAATTAATACACAGTATGAAATATTATTACCCTAAGTGTTATTAGGGTAGGAGCGCTAATAACCCTAGTATAGCCAGAGCGACCATAAAATGGCTACCTAAGTGTCGCTCAAACGGATGCTTCTAGCTGTGAAATACATCTAGATTATATTCTGATGCACAAGTATTCTTTGTTTGACCACATTAGAAATGGCCATATACTAGGCTAATTGCTAGTCTGGCATGCTCGGACGCACATGATTGGCAAGAAAACCTAGACCACAGTATGTAGCTAGCAACCCCGGCTACAAGCCAGTTGTTGTGCCCCGTACGGTGAGCTAGAACCCACGATTGATGGAGCTTCGGTTCCACGCTCTCTCCTCTCTTTTTTCACATTGGATTTTAATGACGTGGCAAGTATTGTAGCCTGCTGAGTATGACTCCGGATGGCACCCACCGGGTTCGGGGCCGGGTCGGCGCCCCCTATACCCGCCCCATTTAACTTGTCGGGTCTCATTTCTTACCATACTCACGACCCGACCGGGTTCAGGACCCCAACGGGTACCCATTTAAGGAGTGACACCGACACATGTGGGGAATAAAACAATTAAATATTAAGATGAGGTTGGTGGAAATAGACACGTGTATACGTGTGTTGTCTCCGGGATTCCAGATTCAACCGCGTCCATGTGATGTGTGAGTTTTGTGTTCCATAGCTCGTGGACGTGTGGTTAGGCATAGAATTATTAGGGATATGATTAGGACTTAGAGCGGGTCTGCGGGTATGCGGGTACGGGTTTGCCACCCCCATACCCGCCCCACTAGACCTGGCGGGTCAAATATTTTACCAAACCCTCCCCATTTAAGGCGGGTACTCGGCGGGTTTGCGGGTTTCGGATCCCCATTGCCATCCGTAAGTATGACTTATTATACTTGCTCTAAGCTCATACTTCAGTTCCCTATGTGCATCCCTATGTGCTCGAAGAAGAAAGCTTCGGTTGGTTCATGATGCACTTAACAACAATGTTTGGATCCAACCCTACGACTGCAGTGCTCGTTGCATTCACCCACCTTTGGGCTCAGCTTAAGCAGATCACCTTGTCCCCTTCTCTGAATGATTTCATCGAGTAGAAATTCTCTACTCTAGACTCTACTCTGTTAAGTCAACATATCTCATTCAGGTTGAAGCCCTTTGTTAGAATAGTATACGTACACGAGTAGATATAGGTAACTTCTTATATACCCCAGATCAATACACACGCAAAAATAGTTTTTCTATAATTTCTTGATATTAGAGTGGTTAGTCTCACGAATCCGATCCTAGGGTTTCTCCACCACTTTCGCATCTCGCCGCTCCTGCGGAGATCAGTCTTCTCTCATCGGGGACATGACACCCAGTCGAAATCAAAGATTGGACCGATTTTTTAGACCGGAGGCGCGTCGACCTGGCCCGCGGTCGATGCATCCGTTCAGCGTGCATTCCTGGATGTCGGGTGTGACACACGCTCATGTGGGCTGATGTCGGGCATGATGACGTTGTGGAGATTTTTGCGGCTCCTAGAACAATGTGGTGAAGGTATCAGCACGATCGTTGATCAGCTCACGTCTGCATATGCGCGTCCGGCTCGATAAATCGATGTCTGGCATGCAGCTGGTGTGGCCGGCGGCGCAGATCGTCGGAGTCCAACTATTGGACAAAGGTGGTAGGCATGAACTGGTCAAAACCACGCTCGCGGAAATTTCAATCTTTTCCATGATGTCGCTAGATGCAGTTGGATAACGGTCTATGTATCTTGTTGTAATGATCGGATGAATCACATAGTAATCATCATGTCATGCATATGCACTATGGTGCAGCTTTTATATCTGTTAATTCTCCAGCTGTAATTTGTTTATCCAGCATGTTATCTATCTTTTATGGAGAGATCACTAGTGAACTGTGGACCCCGGTCCATTTTCCTCTATACTTATAATACAACCACTGCAATCACGGTTTCCATACTATTACTACTGTTTTCCTACTATCATCATTGTTCTCTTTTCATCTACTGCAAACAAGTATTGTTTTCTACACCATACGTTTAACCTCTTTTTTTCAGCAAAACCGGTGAGATTGACAACCTCACTGCTTCGTTGGGGCAAAGTGATTTGATTGTGTTGTGTAGGTTTCATGTTGCTTCTGAACCGGTAGTGCACCCTGCCACATCAGCTGCATCAACCTTCAGAAGTAATTTCTTTCTCCTATTGGTCGATTCAACCTTGGTTTCTTTCTGAGGGAAATTTTTTGTTGTTCTCTTTATACCTTCCTCTTGGGGTTTTCCAATGAGTGCAAGATCTGCACCATCAATCACACAGTGTCTGGCCAGAAGATATGTCATCGGTGATACTGAGAGGGTCCAAAGAATGTATATCTTTATCGTCTATAGGAGTTAAGTACTAGTATTGAACGATCTCGATTCCATTACACTTTCTAGGTCCTATCCAGATATCACCTTTATAGTCCCCAGTTACGGCAAGACGGTTGATGTTATCCAAAGTATAATTTTCAATCATTGGGTCACTATATATTCTCATAGTATAAGAATTATATCCAATGTTAACTTCATATGTATTTGCTAAAACATATGATTATTGTTTAGTCTCTTTTAGCAACAACATACACATGAGCCGATTCAGTACTATTGTTACCCTAACAATAAATACCCATGTTTTGCTAGACTTTCTTCTAACTCCATGATCAGGAAAATATGATCATCTCACAAAACACAAGATAATCTTAGAAACAAGATTAAGAAATCTTGTTTGTTTATGTCTTCACACCCGCACAAAGATTTTCCTTTGAAAACTCACTTTTCAAGTGCTATAGCGGTTGTAGAATGATGACATAAACTTAATTCTGAACTTGGAGATAGAATAATAACCAAATATTATTATCTCTAGGTCATACCTCCAACAATCATCCTCTCTCGATTAGAAGAAGCCCTAGACCAATTAGAGGGTTCTAGTTAGAAGCTTAAATACTTCTAGTATTTGGCTAGAAGTTTATTATACTTATAGTAAAGTCTAGAAGTTTAAATACTTCTAGTATTTGGCTATCATTTTATTATATGGACTAGGTGTAATCGTTCATAAAAGATGCAGAATGATCTGTAATAAAAGGCGAATGTGTATTCTTAGTTGAAACACCAAGGTTTCACCTAGAATGACTTCTACTGCAGCTGATCATATGATCAAGTGGTATTATGATAGAAAAAGTTTCTTCATAATACATATGGTTCATACAATTTAAAATGGGTTGATGACAAATGTCTGTAACATAGTGTTTGCGTGAGTATTCACATACATCTTCTAGACGTTTGATGAACTTATACAAATAGTTTATTGCCAGTTGTGCAAGTGTGAGACTGTTGGATGTATTCTCAAAAGAAAATACTATGTGTATATTTGTTTCATAATTATGATTCATATTACTATGCTATAACTGACGTGGCTCCTTAATATGAAATTCAGAGGAAAACACACGCTCACGTGTAGTAACATGAACAAAGTATCAAATCCTAGTCTTGCCTTTTACGACTAATTCATTAAATGATTGATGGTTGTGTTTTCCTGGTCATGGACATTGTTTATGTTAGCATAAATTAATAGCATATTGTTGGAAGGGAACGGTATGGCTCAGTATACCCTAGTAGTTGATATGCTAAGAGATTTCGATAAGACATCTTTTTTTCCTTAGTGACATAGCACAAAACGGTTATATTACAACATATCCTTTGAACATGAGGTTATCGGGGTTGTATATTCTGGAGGTTTTGCTTTTGTACTATCTAGCGTCACACCGTAAACTGGGTGAACATAATGGTAGCCACTGGGTAATTCTAAAGGAGTATATTACCATAATGTTCTCAGATGGAAATTACTCCTCCGTAAAAACAGAGATAGAAGCCTAGGCCCACTCGATATTCTTGATATCCATATTTTTTGCAGACAATGCATGATGATGATACATCACGTGAGATATCATAATACTGTAACGAGTAAAAGGAAGCTTACCAGTTAACGAGATAGACAAAGGTGCAGTGAACCAAATATTGTTTCACGACAATACCGGAATCAATATTCTCGGGTATGTTCGGTACCGCAAGCAATGGGAATATTGTTTAATAGCCAATAGGTTCATCAGAGTTTGTTTCGTATAGTGTGTGGGAATTAATATGCGCGTCCATGGACCCACTATTGATAGGTCTGGATCAACAATGAGTATCATCGGAAATGTATTTCTGCATGAAAGATATATTTTATATATTGGAGTGAATTTATAATGAGGGACTTAGATGTCCTAGAGTAATAGAAACAGTTTCTATAACTACCGGAATTTATTCCGGAGTTTTTATGAGAGAGAAAATGAGCTTGCACACTTTCCGGAGCAAGTGCAGGGGCATGAGATGTCCCAAGTTGTCGGAAATATATTACTGACATCGTTAGATAATGTTGATGATTTTATCTATATGGTTCACAGGGTTCCGGAAGAGTTTGAGACAAAAACCGAGAAGGGGGAAGTGTTGGAGGGGTGAAGAATTCCCCCAAGGCCACACCCATATTTTGGGCGCTGGTAGGTGGGTCCCAAGGCACCACACATGGCGCAATACAATCCCTACATTTCCCCATGATTTCATTGAAGACAACAAAAATAAAGGGGAAAAAGGAAAAAGGGAGTTGGAGTTGGACTCCACAAGCAGTCCAATCCGATTCCCGCAAGGAGAGGGTGGCGCGGCCACCCTCCCAAGGAAGATCTCCCCCTTATCAACCTATATAAAGAACCCCAAGGCTCAATACAAAACACACAATTGGCTCTCAAGTCTCTCTATCTCTCTCTCTAGTAGAATTAAAGGGTCTAATTAGACCTTCTAATTAGAGTACTCTAATTGAATTAGACCTTCTTCTAATCTGAGTTTTTGAGGTGTCCTCTCCTAATTAGATTCACCTTATAATTACTCTCTCTCATGTGTTGAGAACTCCACCTTAATATACACTTGTGGCGTCTAGTCCTGGATGACGAAGCGTTGCAGAACTGGTCCTGACGTATGTGTGCAAACTCTCAGAGGATTAACATGTGAGAGCCTCACTCTGCTGGATCAAGGCGTTGAATACGGAGAGTCGGCAATATCCTCACCCACAGACTTGTGTGTGAGGATCTTCAACAGGCTTCATCGACATCATGACCGACATTTTTTTTCGCTTCTACGGTGTCTGGTACACAATCTAGAGAACTAGATTTTAGATTTATTATTCGCTTCTATCTTCATAGATAGATCTTGGCGGTTGTGTAGCATGCATGGCAAAATTTTAATTTCATATACACGAAACCCAGTAACATGCGCGTTGTCCAACTGGACTTCCGCGGTCACCCAAGAAATAAGAATTCTCCCCGAACCATTAACCGGCAAACAGAAATAATCATCAAACTCCGCGCCTAGGGTTTCCATTACAATATAGGGTTACATTAGAAATTTTAGTCTCCTGTAAGCAAACAATGGAAGCGCCTATCGTGCCTACAACGATCCAGACATTGGACGTGCGCCAGCTCATTGAGGCCTCGCTCATTCAGAACCATCACTTTTGGTTCGTATAACATGAGAACTGCAGGACACCCTAGAGAGGAACACCCTGGGGTCAGGCCTTCACGAGGAAATCACACGGCGTCTCCCTCTGTGATAGTGAGCACCCCCCTCGAATCGCTGCTAGGGTCCACTTGTATAGCTCTCCGATGGCCTCGGGCATGTCTTCCTCTAATGGGACCACAAACATCATGCGGTGCGCCTCAACCGTCTCCAAAGATGGCGCGTCCTCGCTGCCGATTAAACCCAACTTGCGCATCAGGATGCGCTATGCCCTCTGGTCAGTGCCCCCCCCCCAGGCTGGAAATCCATCTCCAACAATCGACGACGGATTGAGGGTGTCTCGAGAATAACCTCCGTACGCGCCTTAGAGGCCGCAAGGAACCCACCCAAGGTACGAGGAACCGCGGCAGCCACACGCCCTTGTCCTATTACGAGAGAACCCAATTGGGGGTGAAGCGAAGCGAGATATGGGAGGCATCACTGAATCAAGGACTCTTGAATTCTGAAAGTTTGCCATGGATTTGACCGTGTGCATCGATTGATAGAGAGACTAGGGCCTCAATTCCTTTTTTTGCAAAAGAAAGCCAGCAACAGATACTCCATCCGTTTCAAAATGTATAACGTCCATTTGTCCAAATATGCATGCATATATACACTAAAACTTGTCTATATGCGTCCATGTTTGGATAAATGCTATTCATATATTTTGCAACGGAGGGAGTATATGAGAGGCGAGTTATCTTCGCTCCAGTTGTAGACTAGCATTTGATCGGTTGGATTCTTTTTATGTGGTCGCGCTTTCGATTTATAGGTGAAACAACCATCCACGCTTATTTATTGTGAATGAAAGAAAAAAAAATCTACCACGGAAAGATCAAGTCCGAATGTAGTTTTTCTGTGTGATTTGTTCGCCATATGATCGCACGTTCGCACTTGGAACAAAATAAACGAGGAGACAATTGTACTAGGTCGACAATCCGTTTATTCATGGGCAGAGTGTAGAGCCTGCGCGTGGCTCGCTGGACGTATGGATCAGGCGCAGCGTGGCATGGGGATGCGGCAGACGTCGAAGAGGCGCCGGGCATTGGGGCTACGGATGTAGGCCCCATAGTTGGGGCTGCGCGCGTACCCGCACAGGCACCCCATCTGATCCCGCAGCGCGCCGCAGCAAGCCGGCGACACCGCCCCGCCAAACAACACCGGCCCCGCGCATGGCGTCAGCTGCGACGGGTTGCACGCCGCCGCCGCTAACTCAGCCTCGACGCTCCCGGTGGCTGCTGCGGCGATCGCCATAAGGAGGACTGCAAGGGCCACCATCGACTTCATCCCGCTGAATAGCGACGTGACGTACATGCCTACCTAGCTACGTGTGTCTCTCACCGATGAGACGGTGCTTGCCGATGTTATATTTATAGCGGCCAGGCCATGGGGCCGTGGTTGGTGAAGGGAGTATGCATGCCCCGTGCATGCGTGGTACGTGTCGACGATGATGCCGGCCGCCTTGGACGCTCCCGCGCGCGCCGCTCACTAGAGATCGGCGAGGCCGATCACCTCGGCACGAATTCGTTATTAGGTGGCCGTTCTCCGATCGAATTAAATTGGGTGTCGTCGAGTGTGAGTGCGGACGATCTGACCAGGGCGGACGCTGCCGCGCCCTATCGAGCCATTGAAAATTTCGCGGGGATGCGCGTCAGTAAATGTGAAAAAATGCATGCATAGCCACAATCTAGGAATACATGTGCATTTAATGGCCGTTGGGCCACCCTAATTAATTGCATTCAATATTTTACTGTGTCGGTCCTGGCCTCTCGTTGCGTGTCTCCTGGACCGACGAGTCAAACAAATGGCAGGTAGGAGTACTAGTTAAACGGAGGGGGTACTAGTTAATTAGTTATTCCACCCAAATACCTTCAAAATATGTTTGAGCAGCAACACAAATATAATCTTATTTTGAATAACACCGGAACATGAAAGAAAATCGTAAAGCATATATATATTTGATACTCCCTCCGTCCACTTTTATAAGGCACACTTCCTAGCATTTCAATAGTAAGAAGTGAGCCTTATAAAAGTGGACGGAGGGAGTACCATTTCTCGTGCAAACACTTAAATATGGCTGAGATGCAAAAGAAAAATGGAATCTTAACATGAGGAACACTACAAAATGGGTATATCTTATGGCGGAGCCACAAAACAAAAACAGAATCTTATTTTGAGGAGCTGCCCAAAATGGGAGAAAATCTGTAACCATATGTGCAGTGCGTTTTTTTTAATGCAAACACCTATTAGAATACGTTTGATTCAGAAAATGATATATTTAGGGTGACAATTCATGTCGCTAGCGTGACACTCACATGATAATTTTAGCCATAATAGCGTAAAAGTAAAGCACAAAATACGGTGATTTGGAGCATGGGCTCTATGCAGTCCTTAAAAAACTGCAGTATTCCAATTTTTGAAAAAACTATCATGATGTACATGTAACGATGAATTTTACTAGTTTGCAAAGAACAATGCAAAAACTTTGTTGTCTAGGCTATGCAAGAATAAGAAAATTTGGGATATGAGGCAGTGAAAGGTGCAAATTTTAAAACCTGCAAACTTAGTCAGATTATGCCATTTTTATATAGTTCGAAAATAAAAGATACTGTGCCATGCAGCATCGACGGCCCAAGTCACCATTGAACAGGAAATAGATCGTATTTCCATACTTAACGTGCAACCAATTTTAACTCATGTACATTTTTAATATGACATGTATTGTTTTTTTAGATGATAAATGAACCTATGGTCCCGATTTTCCCGAAATACATTTTAAACACGATGTTAAACTGTCCAAAAAAACTGACACACAATTCTACGTGTACATTTCCGTAAAATATATGCACGGCACAAAGTTTTGCGGAAAAGTATCTTTTATATTTTGCCTTCGCAAAATAGATAAATTTCACAGATGAAACAAAAAATTACAAGACATTATTTTCTTTTTTCATACAGATCAAAGCAAAAGTCGTTTTTATCCAAACTTTCTTCATGCGAATTTTTTTCTTGAATTAATTGACTACATATATGAACATGGGGCCATCTGCTCATTTTTCAAAAAAGGGATTTCTAATTGTAAATAAATTTTGGAAAAATGGTGGTGTACATATTCACGTTATATGTGGGAGTTTCGAGGAAAAAGAAATTTCGTTTTGGTCTCTATAAAAAAAGAGAAAATAATATATATCGTGAAATTTTTGTTGCACCGAAATTTGTCCTCTTTGCGGGGGAAAACAAAAGGATGATTTTTTTCTCAAAACTTTGTGCCGCCATATTTTATGGAGTTGTACGGTAATTTTAGGCATTTGATATCGCTTTTAAAATTTATTTGTGAAAAGCGCGGATTCAGTCATTGTGATATTAAAACCTCCGAACATTGTGAGATATTTCAAGCTGCAATTTCACATTTGGACAAAATGAAATTTTGTCTTGTGTATAAAAGTCAAAGAAGTATTTCGTGCAACAAATTGTAGCAACAAAATTTCTTGTTTTTACATTGGAAAAATGAAATTCTTTTTGAAAAATGGTGCAGTTGCCCCTGGGTCAAAAACGTCCATCTATTGACACAGTCAACTTTTTTTTGTACTTTGTGGTCCCAATTACTTTGTTAGAATGCTACCGCCTGGAGTTGTATCACGTGATTATTGACACAAAGAACATGTAGGCTAGTACTCTAAAACTAGATGATGCCTCGCACGTTGCTGCGGTAACTTGTTGATATATCTTTGAAAATTTGGGAATGTAAAAGTAATAATGTGAATTTTTGAATGGAGGATATCAGTCAATCTAAAATACTTATGTTTGTTACAGAGAGTTGCAATCTCACGTATATTTATGAATTCGGTAGTCTAAAACAACACTATATCCAGTGTACAAAAAAAAATAAGTTAAACATTGGCAGAATGACACTAAGCCTTAGAAATTGAGCCCTTTTTAGTAAATATCATATAATAATTTCATATATAGTAAGTAGTTTGAACATATATACCATAAAAAATGGTGCCAGGTTGGTCCTGTTGTAAATTAAACTAAACACTTATAAATTTTGCGATATGCTACATTCCCATATTTATTTATCACAATGCAAGGTTACACAATCAGGGCACCATGACGGACTTAACTCGGGCGTTGAGCACGATACGTTCATTTCCACTTGCTAGGTCATTATGCGCCCATTGATTCACAATAGCCATTGTTCCTTAAATGGCATCATTGTTGTTTCTAGTGTATAGATTAGATTGCAAATATTCTCTGAAAAATAGTGAAGCATAGTACAGAAAAACAATAGGAAGCAAGGAAACAGAGTGTAGAAACTTACTCCAGTATGGTTCATCGTTTGTCCAACTTTGTAACACTGTGTGATAAATGATAATCAAATGCTCTGTTCTCAGATCACAATGAGCACTTGCAGTATATATGGTTATACGGTATTACTATCACGGGGCAAATAAGTAATTAAGAATGTCTATCTCACACCTTGAATTTGATTACCAAGTGACATTTTCTCGCTACCAACCTGCAAATTGGTGGAACACATAAGAAAAACAATATAAAATATGGAATAAAATAAAAGTCATAGAAACATGGTATCTTAGAAATTAATGGGTCACAACAATACTTAAATCAGCATCCCACTTTACTGTTGTTTCATATGACCAGAATCACACTGCATCTACAAAAACATGTCTCACACCAAAAAAATTCGAAAAAATGGCACATAATCAAAGGTGCGCTGAAACTTGGGCAATGATTTCAGTGCTACAGAAGGAAGAAATATGTACTATATATAAACCTGTACCCGTAACAGCAGTAACCATACATGAGCGATGCTGCTAGTTAGGAGTCGCCACATCACAGTCCAACATGAGATGGGCTCTGGTCGTCTTTCTTGTGCATGCAAGTGGCATTGGATGCAGGAGAACCTAGACTTAGGAAGACTTGAGTGTGGCCAGTGCGGTGGTTAGAAGACCGAAGAATATGACTCCGGCGGGGAGCGCTGGCATTAGGCGTCGATGGGTGGTAGCGACAATCTTGAATATTGGCGTACTGCAGATCCATAAAGAACAAAATTAGTTGACGAAATAAAGATATTAGATTGCATATGTACCAACACCGATGCAGCTTTAGAGGAGCTTGAAATTTTTTCACGTTAGGAGAGAAAGAGGAGAAGAATGAAGATGCACACCCATACTGGAGGACCATGCGGGCAGGGTCGAGGTGGAGCTCAGAATTTAAGCCGATGGGAAGCTGCGCACACGAACCCTTCATATGCCTCCATGGTGGGGGAGGAAAAGAGAGTGCGCCATCTGGGGAATTCATGAGAAGAGGAAGCGGCAATGGCGCATACGAGCATTGAAGAGGATGGTCGATTGAGTAATGGGCTACAATTTGTGTGGAGTAACGGGCTGCGTTGTTGCAGATGCTTTGTTGAAATAATGAGGTGCCACGTTTGTTGACTTGGGATGCTTTTTGCTGATGTGGCAGGTTGGTGACGTGGGAGGCTTGCATGTTGAGAGAAATCATGTACTGGGATATTCCTATTTAGATATAGAAGATATGTTAATCTTTGGAGATGAAACATTTGCAGTATTAAAGATGGCATAACTTCTTGTTCACATTAAATGTGCCCAGGCTGCAACGACGGTCTTGTCCCTAACATTGGATAAAGTCGGGCCTGCTCAGTCCTGTTTACGGGCCCACTATTTATATTTGGCAAAATTTATACATTTACTATACAACAATTAGTGCTCTGGATTTCCAAACCGTGAGGTGACTTGGGCCGTCAATGCTGCGAGGCAGATGCCGCCCCGGTGAGATATGCATTTTCCTATCGAGTGTCTACTAGTAGAAGGGACAAGGGCTATAGGAAACCAACCTGTGCTTGGAGAATTTCAGGTGCAGAAAACTTGTCTCTACCCCCTTTCCCTTCCCACGCCGCTCCCGTGAGCGACGGGGGGAACCCTAGCGCCGCCGCCGGGAGAGTCCTCCCCTTCTCCCCCCCTCCTCGTCGTCGCCGGTGCGGGTTGCCGGGAAAAGCCCGGCGGCCTCGGCGGCGGTGGGGCTTTTCTTCTCCCTACTACGCAACGGAGGACGGCGCAGGCCGGCCAAGGTGAGAGGTGGCGGCGCACTGTTGTTGGGCGTTGCGGCGCGGAGTCGGTCGCTCGAGACGGAGTCGTCGGCGGCTGTAGCGTGGAGGGTAGCATGGTGACAGCGGTGGCGGCGGCCCGATCTCCCCGATCTGGTCGTTGGTGGTCGGCGTGGTCCTCCTTCGGTCTGTAGGATGGCGCCACTGAGGTGTGTGGAGGACCTCGGCCGACATGTCTTCATCCGCCTCCTCGCGGAGGTTTGGGCGGGGCCGAGCGGTCCGACGACGTGGTGTCGCGGGAAGGGCGGTGAGCTCCCTTGAGGTTGGTGGCAGCGCACGGCGGAGCTACTAGCGGTTGGCGGCGGTGGGTGGTGAGATGTGACTGCAGGTAGGAGAGCGGCGGGGGCAGCCCTCTAGCTGCAGCATGGCGGCGGGGGCTTTACGGGCCCGGCCGGGCCTGCCTGGTCCTGGTGTGCTCCTGCTGCCGTGTCCGTTCGGCTTTCGTCTAGGACGGTAGAGGATGGCCTCCTCTGTGTGGATGTGGTGAGGCCGATGGCAGGACTAGGGACGGTCGGGTCTAGGTCTAGCTGCCGGCGTGCGGGATGCGTCTGGCGGGTGATACGGATGCCGTGTCTGCTTGCCCAGTGCATCTCTGCTGCTCTCCTGCTACGGTTCTAGAGCTCGCCTAACCTCTCCGCTTCGCCGGTCTCGCGGTGTGTTTCTTAGGCCTCGAGTTCGAGTTCACGGTTCCGGGGGCGGCGGCCCTGGTGGTGGGAGATATGGTGCTCGTGGGCTGAGGTCATGTCTCAGGTGCAGGCCGGTTGCTATGGTTGTGAGGGCTGCATGCTGGCTGGTGTTTGACGTTCGATGGGTCTGGTCGTCCTGGCCGCATCATATCGGAATTGGAGTGTGTTTGCCGGGGTGAAGACCTTGTCTGGTTTAGCCAGGTCGATGGCGGCGACGTTCGTGGGCGTCGTCTCCTTCATGAAGGCGTCGTCTTGGTTGTCCTGCTTCCTTCGTCGTACTCCGGGTGAAAACCTTGATCCCTTGGATCAGGAGGTGGTGGCATCCTAGTTTCGCACCCTTCCTGAAGGCGTCGTCTTGGAGTTCATCGCTCGCCGTACGTTTGCACCTTTGTATCTTGCCTTGGGTGCGCGTGGTGTGTGTCGAGTTGCGGTGTCCATCGTGGTGTACTTGGGGTTGTACGGTCGTTGATTTATTTATAAAGGAGGGCGAAAGCCTATTTCGGTCTACTAGAAGGATCTGGCGCGTCTTGCCGCGTCGCTCTTTGCTATTACCATTTAACCTTCTCTTGCAATTTGTTCGCCTTTAACTTCATGCGTGATATTAGATACTCCCTCCAATCCTAAATATAAGTTGTACATAGTCAGCTCATTTCCACCGACACCTTTTTATGGATGGAGTAGATGATATACACATAGCCTTACTAATAGGTTCATATTTATGCAAATAAAACCACTCCCACAGCGAAGTATTACACCTACCATAGAAAACATAAAACAAACTAAATGGTGAATTTGTATACAGAACTAAACTCTGATAAAAAAACGTACTGGTAGAACACTCTATATAAAAACAATAATAGGAACAAGAAATGACAAAGGTAACAATGGACAATTTCCTGGAAACATATATACATGAAGTTTCTTACGAAAATAATTTGCTAAACACCTACACAAAGTATATTATATTCTCCTAGTACTTCTTTGCAAAAGGATTAGCGGTGTGACTGAACAATGCATCAAAGAAGACCCGAGCCCTCCAAGCAACTTGTTCTATAGAAGGGAATATCGGTGATGTACAGTAATATTTGAGCCGAGATAGCTGAACTCTAGAAAATAGAAATGTTACAGAATGTTATGCCGGACGGGCAAACTACACATGTTTATTCTAGCGGAAAGGAAAAACGATAGCTAGCATATTTTCCAAAGATATTTATTTACTGACAACCATATCGTAGATCCCACTGCCTACAATCCCGTCTTCTTGGTCCCTATTACATGCATTAGAATAAATGACATGTCAATTTCTATGGTACTTCATGAGGAGAGAAACAAACATAAATTAAGCAGAAATGGGCAGGTTGAGATTTTAATCACAACAATGGTAAGAGTTATGCCTGCTCGTTGGCTAGCTCTGCACAGACGAAATACCTTCGGTTGAACCCTTTTACCTGCACACATGCTACAACAATGCCCCCAAAAAATACAAAACAAAAATAGTAAATTGTGTTAGATGCGAAATCATTTTGCCAAAGGTTGCATCATTTATTCAATAACCATATTGTTTCTCAAACACACATCCTATTACCTAACACAAAGGAACAAAACTCCTAAAGTAATTTTCTGACATAAAATAGAAATCTTAAGATACATTTCCTGAATCCCAACTGACACATCCACGCTTATCAAATTATGATTTTAGGAAGGCTTCAGATTTGACCCTAGCCCTCCAAGTAACCTATTGTATAGATACGAGGAACATCAGATAGATAAGTGATATACTGTAACTTTTATACCTAACTTTAGAAATCTGAAGACCTGGCACAAAGCCTCAAACAATGAACTGGCATCCTTTAGATACATGGCTTGAACCCCTAGGTTTATTCATGCACAAAGAGATATACTGTAGCCTTGGTTTTTTTTGTGTCAACATGACCTTAAAATAGAAATTACAGGATAACCATTGCAATTTTAAATACATAAATAAGATCATAGCCAACAAAATATATTTACCCCTAATGAATCAGAATTTTATCATGCTTCCTTGAAATGAAACAAACTCAAGGCTTATGTTAACGGAGGCCATCTAATGAGCGAGTCTATAACACGTGAACAACAAACCATATCGATAGGTTGATAGTTTTATGTTGGTATGGTGTGTGGTCAGAACAATCAGCGGTCGTAGCACGAACTCAAGAGTACCTTCATTTTACAACATCTAGAGGTTTCCCAATCCCACCATGATCGCTAGAGCGAGATTCATTCTTTAATCACTACCAGATGAAACATGAGACCAGTTTTTATAAATCATTAATTTCGGCTTTTCAAAGAAGATAGGCCGCTACAAAATAAAGTTAGCAATAAACTCATAAGATGAAAATCATGTAATGAATGAAATGCAGTAACGTCCCCGCCGGTAAGGATACATCATATATCAAAAGTAAAGACACCATTTTTTTGTTCAAAACATCTCGATTTGTGTTACCTTCTAGAAGCTGCAGGGTGTACTAAAGGTTTTTCCTCTTCATGCAACTAAGAAAGTGAGAATAGATGGTTTCTATTTGTTTTACCATTCAGCTGTCATTTTAACCAATTAGCTTATTGTCTAAATATCATGTGAAGAATATATCCACTTATTGTGCACTGTACTTTCAAGCAAAGAAGCTAGTATGCAGTCTAACAAATTAAATTAGATAGTATATTACAAAATAATGGTAACCAAACTTTCACTATCCTAACAAAGTATAAACACATATGGCTCTAATTTACATGCAGGTGATACGTTTCAAACGTATCTATAATTTCAGATGTTCCATGTTGTTTTCATGCCATATGCTACATGTTTCCTATACACTTTATGTCATTTCTACGGATTTCCTAGGACTAACCTATTCACAAGATGCTACAGAGCCAGTTCCTGTTTTCTGCTGTTTTTTGTTTCAGAAATGTTGTTCTGGAAATATTCTCGGAATTGGACGATTCGAAAACCAAAAGTCTTAGAAATATGTCCCGCACATGGAGTCTGGAGGGGACCCAGAAGGGGGACACAGGGGCCCCACACCATAGGGCGGCACCCCCCCCCCTCTCGCCGCGCCCAGGGGTGGTGTGGGCCCCCTGGCCACTCACCAATGTTGCCCTTCCGCTTATTTATACCTCTTCATGGGTTAACCCTAGATACCCGAGCCTTTTCCACCAAAAACATTTGCAGCCGCCGTCATTGTCAACCCTAGTTCGGAGGGTTCCCGGCACCCTGCCGGGAGAGGGAATCATCATCGGAGGCCTCTTCATCACCATGCCTGCCTCTAGAATGATGTGTGAGTAGTTCATCCTTGAACTACGGGTCCATAGTAGTAGCTAGATGGTTGTTCTCTCCTCTTTATGCCTCATGTTTAGATCTTGTGAGCTGCCTAACATGATCAAGATCATCTTATTGTAATGCTACATGTTGTGTTTGCTGGGATCCAATGAATATTGAATGCTATGTCCAATGATTATCAATCTATCATGTTTATGTTATTTATGATCTTGCATGATCTCTGTTCCTAGTAGATGCTCTGGCCAAGTGATGCTTGTAACTCCAAGAGGGAGTAATTATGCTCGATAGTGGGTTCATGCCTCCCTTTTACTCACGCTCGGGTGACAGAAACATAACGGGTGGGGGATGTGATGTTGCCATTAGGGAGAAAACAACAATGCTTTGTCTAAGGATAATTTTATTGTTTACATTACACACTTTGCTTAATACAATTATCTGTTGCTTGCAACTTAATACCCAAGGTTTGATCGGATGACACTCTGAGGGTGGATTATTAGTCATAGATGCAGTTGGGTAACAGTCTGTGTATCTTGTTGTAATGCGCATGAGTCACATAGTAATCATCATGTCATCCATATGCACTACGGTGCAACCTTTATATCTGTCAATTGCCCAGTTGTAATTTGTTTACCCGGCATGTTATCTATCTTGTATGGAGAGACACCACTAGTGAACTGTGGACCCTGGTCCATTTCTTTACACTGATAATACAATCACTGCAACCACTGTTTTCGTACTGCAATTACTGTTTTCTTCACTGCCATCATCGTTCTCTTTTCATTACTGAAAACAAGTACTATTTTCCACACTATATGTCTAATCCTTTGTTTTCAGCAAAACCGGTGAGATTGACAACCTCACTGCTTCGTTGGGGCAAAGTAATTTTATTGTGTTGTGTAGATTCCACGTTGTTGCTGAACCGGTAGTGCGCCCTGCCAACGTCAGCTGTCTTCAACCTTCAGAAGTGATTTCTTTCTCCTACTGGTCGATTCAACCTTGGTTTCTTTCTGAGAGAAACTTGCTATTGTGCTCTTCATACCTTCCTGTTGGGGTCTCCCAACGAGTGCAAGCTCAGATACATGACATGATGACTATTATGATATTCATTTGACATTACAACATGATACATAGACCGTTATCCAACTGTATCTATGACTAATAATCCACTCTCGGGATGTCATCCGAGCAAACTTTGGGTATTAAGTTGCAAGCAACAAATTATTACATTAAGTAAAGTGCGTAATCTAAAAAACACAATTATGCTTAGACAAAGCATTGTTGTTTTACCCCTAGTGGCAACATCACATCCACAATCTTAGAAGTTACTGTCACTCTCCCAGATTACCGGAGGCATGAACCCACTATCTAGCATAAATACTCCCTCTTGGAGTCTGATACGTCTCCAACATATCTATAATTTCTGATGCTCCATGATCATATTATGTCAATTGCTACATGTTTTCTCCCTTATTTATAGCATTTTTATACGTTTTCCGGGACTAACCTATTAACAAGATGCCAAGTGACAGTTCCCTGTTTTCTGCTGTTTTTTGTTTCAGAAAAGTTGTTCTGGAAACATTCTCGGAATTGGACCCCACAAAGCCCGAAGTGCCTATTTTCCACGGAAGCATCCATAAGAACGAAGGAGAGTCGAAAACGGGCACGGGGGGCACACCATAGGGTGGCGCAGGTCCCCCCTAGCCGCGCCAGCTATGGGTGTGGGGCCCCTGGAGCTCCACCGCCTTTGCCCTTTCGCCTATTTTATCCTCCGGGATGGAAAACCCTAAGCACCTGATAAAAAATCCCCGAAAAGTTCCACAGCCGCCGTCACCCACAAACCTAGATCAGGGGGGTTCTGAAGTTGTTTCCGGCACCCTGCCGGAGAGGAGATCATCACCGGAGGCTTCTACATCACCATGCCTGCCTCCGGAGTGCTGCGTGAGTAGTTCATCCTTGGACTACGGGTTCGTAGCTGTAGCTAGATGGTTGTCTTCTCCTCATATGCCTCCATGTTTAGATCTCGTGAGCTGCCTATCATGATCGAGATTGATCTTATGTAATTCTATATGTTGTGTTTGCTAGGATCCGATGAATATCGACCTTATGCCAAGTTGATTATAGTCTTTATTTTCATATGCTATTTGTTATCTTGCATGCTTTCCGTTGCTAGTGGTTGCTCTGGCCAAGTAGTTGCTAGTGACTCCAAGAGGGAGTATTTATGCTCGATAGTGGGTTCATGCCTCCTCACCACCTTGCTCGAGTGAAACAAACGTTAAGGGGGAGGATGTGTTGTTTCCATTAGGGAGAAAACAGCGGTGAGAGTGTCCGCGTGCATAATCATTGCTTACATTACACACTTTGTTTAATGCAGTTATCTGTTGCTTGCAACTTAATACCTAAGGGGGTTCGGATGATAACCTGAGGGTGGATTATTAGTCATAGATGCAGATGGATGTCCGTATATGTATATTGTTGTAATGCCCGCACTAAATATCATAGTAATCATCATGTTATATTGTGCACTACGATGCAACCTCTATTTGTCAATTGCCCAGCTGTAATTTGTTCACCCCGCATGCTATCTTTTATGGAGAGACACCACTAGTGAACCTATGAACCCCGGTCCATTTTCCACACTGTTATACAAACCACAACTATTTACTGCTTTCTTTACTTACTGCAAGCATAAATCATTTTCCACACTATACGTATAATCTTTGTTTTTGGCAAGACCGGTGAGATTGACAACCTCACTGTACTGTTTGGAAAAAGTATTTTGGTTGTGTTGTGTGTAGGTTCCACGTTGTTAATGACACCGGTGAAGCGCCAGCACCACCGTCAGTGGCATCAACCTTCCTGAGACCCTCTTCCTCCTACTGTACTGATAACCTTGGTTCTTAACTAAGGGGAATTTCCTACCGATGTGCTCATCACACCCTCCTCTTGGGGTATCCCAACACACAACATCAAGGAAATTTCTAGCGCCGTTGCTGGGGAGGAAGAAGTCTTCTGGAAAGGGGAGTCTCTCACTCTCAACCTCTTTATTTTGTTCATTGTCTTGTTTTTATTTGTATCTTGTTTTTCTTCTCTATATTAAAAACACAAAAAAAATAGTTTACTTCATAGTTGTTATCTACTTGCTTGCTATTATTCTACTAAAATGAGTTCTTCTGAGAATACTAAGTTGTGTGACTTCACTAGCACAGACAACAATGATTTTATTTGTACACCTACTGCTCCATCTGCTCCTACTGCTGCTTTCTATGAGATTAAACCTGCTTTATTAAATCTTGTTATGAAAGAGCAGTTTTCTAGTATTAGTACTGATGATGTTGCTTGATGCTCGTGATACACACGTTTGTTGGGAGACCCCGAGAGGAGCGTGTGATGAGCACATCGGTAGGTATTTCCCCTTAGTTAGGAACCAAGGTTATCAATCTAGCAGGAGAAATAGGACCTTCGGAAGGTTGATGCCACTGACGGTGGTGCTGGCGCTTCACTGGTGTCAGCAACAACGTGGAACATGCACACAACACAACCAAAATACTTTGCCCAACGGTACAGTGAGGTTGTCAATCTCACCGGTCTTGCTGAAAACAAAGATTAGACGTATAGTGTGGAAAACAGTGGATGCTTGCAGTAAGTAAAGAAAGCGGGAAATTGGTGTGGTTTGTTTAACAGTATGGAAAATGGACCGGGGTTCGTAGTTTCACTAGTGGCGTCTCTCCATAAAAGATAGCATGCTGGGTGAACAAATTACAGTTGGGCAATTGACAAATAGAGGTTGCACCGTAATGCACAATATGACATGAAGATTACTATGGTATTTAGTGCGGGAATTACAACAACATAAAAGTAAAAGAAAGGCCCTTCGTAGAGGGAAGCGGGGATCACTCATGTGCTAGAGCTTTTATTTTATGAAATAGAGGTATTAAAAGTTTGACACTCCTCCCATCCATCTTTCACAAACCATGGCTAACCGAATCCTCGGGTACCTGCCAACAATCACATACCGTGGAGGAGTGTCTATATTTTGGGAGATGTATGCTAATGTCAACGAATGGTAAATAGAAAATACAGTACGTCATAAGCCAACTGGATTCACAAGAGCGGCTCCCATGGTGAAGGACACAACTGGTGTAGAAGGTCATCACTCTTTCTCTTTTGTTTACACAATTATGCTTTGACTGATAAATCAGGGCAAAAATAGTGAAGAGAATTTGTTTGCATTAATTTGGGGTTGGGCACCCCGCTGCCAGCTCTTCTTTCATTTGGATAAGTGGATGAAGCCACTAGTCCAGGGTGTGAAATCCAATCAACAAGTGAGATAAAGATTCTCTATTTACGTCCTCATGAGCAAAAACAGGAACATAAAGCAGGAGTAATTTTGAAGGTTTTTAAGGTAACACATGAGCAATTTACTTTGGAATCGCAGTTAAATACCACATGTAGGTAGGTATGGTGGACACAATGGGGAAAACTTTGGTTTAAGGGAGTTTGTATGCACGAGTAGAGCTCACACTCAGTACAGGTGGAGGCTAGCAAAAGACTGGAAGCGATAAATCAAGAGAGCATAAGAGAAATAATCATGCATAGCGACATAAACATCATTAATTAAAACATAAGCAGTATCACAAGTTCAAAAACTAAGTGTTCATGGAGGCTATTCGTGACTGGTTTGTAGTCATAAACATGGTGTGACCATGCGCCAAGTCAACCAAATAAAACATTCGAAAGAGAATACCATAAATTGATGCTTTACTATGACTACAACAACTCATGCATCTTTCAATATGTATTAAACACTCTCAGATATTTGAGGCTAATCATGCTACTCAATAACCACAAGGATTTAAAACTAAAATAACATTTAGCATGCCAAGAAAAAAGTCCTAGCCACAGTCTATACAAGCTTCTACTAATACTGTTATAAATTCTACTTCAAGCAGCAGTTTTCTTTCTCCCAACAAGCACCATACAAAACTTGCTTTAAAAAAGACTCTTTATGATGCAGAAAGAAAACATGAGAGTACTCAAATAACACTACTAAAACTAACAACTCTAATAAGATATGCATGCAAAACAAGAGCTGAATAAATGCAGCAGCCAAACAGAGACTAAGAATACAACGTATTCTCATGAAAAAGCGGAGCGTTTCACTCTCCAATAAAAGAATGTTGGGGTCCAACCAAGATTATTGAAAAAGTAAAAAAGCAAACTTAAATAAAAAGAAAACTTAAAATAAAAATAAAAGACGCTCCAAGCAAAGCACATAAGATGCGACCGAATAAAAATATAGTTTCACTAGAAGTGACCTGATAATTTGTTGACGAAGAAGGGGATGCCTTGGGCATCCCCAAGCTTAGACGCTTGAGTCTTCTTGGAATTTTCTTGGATGTACCACCGGGGAATCCCCAAGCTTAGGCTTTTCACTCTTCTTTATCACATCATATCATCCTCTTCTCTTGACCCTTGAAAACTTCCTTCACATCAAAATTCTCACAATCTTCATTAGCAACGTTAGTGCAATTGAAATAATAAATTCACATGGTTCAGTTTCAACACAAGTCTAACACTCAAAAACACATTAGCTACTGTCAAAACTTATTTCAAAACTTTTTTTCTCAAAAGAACACCAAAAGAAAGAGATTAAGATGCAAATGCGATAAATGGCAGAAATCTGTCAAAACGGAACAGCGGGTAAAGATCGATTTTTTCAAAGATCTTCTGTTGATAAAATCAAAAGGTGGTCTTATAATAAAGGTTGCGTATATAACTCAGGATTAAGCACAAAAAATGTCAGGTCATTTTGAATTTTCTGTGATTTTTAATGGAATTAACAGTGGACAGCAGAAATCTGTTTCCTGTGCATAAATCCGAAATATAGGCTCAACTTTTCACTAGAGGCTTTACTTGGCTCAACAAAAACACAAAAGAAAAGATACAGATGGGTTTATAAGGAAATAAACAATACCAATGTGCAAAGCACACCAAAGAAAACAAAGAAAAACTGGTTGAAAACAGCGAAATAAAACGGGTTGTCTCCCGGTAGTGCTTTTCTTTAATGCCTTTCAGCTAGGCATAAAAAGGAAACTCAAGTATTTTTGAAGTGAAGAAGTATCAACATCATATTTTTTTTGTAATAATAGAGTCAATGGGTAGCTTCATCTTCTTTCTAGGAAAGTGTTCCAAACCTTTCTTGAGGGGAAATTGATATTTAATACTCCCCTCTTTCATGTCAATAATAGCACCAACAGTTCTAAGAAAAGGTCTTCCCAAAACAATAGGACAAGAAGCATTGAATTCAATATTCATAACAACAAAATCAACAGGGTAAAGGTTATTATTAACCATAATAATAACATCATCAATTCTACCAAGAGGTTTCTTCTTAGCATTATCATCAAGATGAACATCCAAATAACAGTGTTCCAACGGTGGTAATCAAGCATATTATAAAGCTTTTGAGGCATAACAGAGATATTAGCACCAAGATCACACAAAGCATTGCAATCAAAATCATTTAATTTTATCTTAATGATAGGCTCCCAACCATCATCTAATTTTCTAGGGATAGATGTCTCAAGTTTCAACTTTTCTTCCCTAACTTTCATGAGAGCATTGGTAATATGTTTAGTAAAGGCCATATTCATGGCACTAGCATTGGGACTTCTAGCAAGCTTTTGTAGAAACATAATAACTTCAGAGATATTGCAATCATCAAAATCAATATTATTATCATCAAAAGTAATAGAACTATTATCTCCCACATCTCTAAAAATTTCAGCAGTTTTATGAGGAGCAATTTCAGCAGTTTGAGGCAATTTAGCACGTTTCACCAAAGGAGTAGCGACTTTATTAACACCAACTACTTTACCATTGATAGTAGGAGGTTTACTAGCACTTGGAACTTCAGTTTTACTAGTGGTTGTGATAGTACTAACTCTAGCAATATTATTCTTTTTAGCCAGTTCATCTTCTCTTTCCCACCTAGCACGTAATTCAGCCATCAATCTAACATTATTGTCCATTTGAACTTGGATGGAATTCAAAGTTCTACTTTGTTTAACATCTTGTGGAAAAACCTTTAGTTTTAGAAAATCAACATCAATAGCAAGGCTATCTACTTTAGAGGCAAGAACATCTATTTTACCAAGCTTTTCCTCAACAGATTTACTAAAAGCAGTTTGTGTGCTAATAAATTCTCTAAGCATGTTTTCAAGATCATAGGTAGAGCTTTTATTATTATTGTAGAAGTTTCCATGAGAATTAACATAACCATTATTAGGAGGATAGGGCTTATAATTGTTTCCACCAAAATTATTTCTATAAGCATTGTTGTTAAAAAAAGTATTTCTAATAAAGTTTGCATCAACATGATCTTCTTGAGAAACCAAAGAAGCTAAAGGAACATTATTAGGATCAACTTGAGCTTTACCATTAACAAGCATAGACATAATAGCATCGAGCCTTTCACTTAAAGAGGAGGTTTCCTCAACAGAATTTACCTTCTTACCTTGTGGAGCTCTCTCAGTGTGCCACTCTGGATAATTTATCATCATAACATCAAGAAGCTTTGTTGCATTGCCCAAAGTGATGGACATAAAGGTATCTCCAGAAGCTGAATCCAATAGGTTCCTTGATGAGAAATTCAGTCGTGCATAAAAGGTTTGTATAATCATCCAAGTAGTCAGTCCATGAGTGGGACAATTTTTCACCATAGTTTTCATTCTTTCCCAAGCTTTAGCAACATGTTCATTATCAAATTGCTTAAAATTCATTATGTCACTTCTTAGGGATATAAATCTTAGCAGGAGGATAATATTTTCCAATGAAAGCATCTTTACACTTAGTCCATGAATCAATACTATTTCTAGGCAAAGATAGCATACATTCTTTAGCTCTTCCTCTCAAAGAGAAAGGAAATGATTTCAGTTTAATAATATCTCCATCCACATCTTTATATTTTTGCATATCACATAGTTCAACAAAATTATTAAGGTGGGCAGCATCATCATCAGTACAAATACAAGAAAATTATTCTTTCATCACAAGATTTAATAAAGCAGGTTTAATCTCATAGAAAGCAGCAGTAGGAGCTGGTGGAGCAATAGGTGTGCAAATAAAATCATTGTTGTTTGTGCTAGTGAAGTCACACAACTTGGTATTCTCAAAGGAACTCATTTTAGCAGAATAAAAGCAAGCAAATAAATAACAGCTATGAAGTAAACTATTTTTTTTGTGTTTTCAATATAGAGAAGAAAAACAAGACAAAAATAAAAACAAGACAATAAACAAAAAAAAAGAGGTTGAGAGTGAGAGACTCCCCTTGCCAGAAGACTTCCTTCTCCCCGGCAACAGCGCCATAAAATATCCTTGATGCTCGTGATACACAGGTTTGTTGGGAGACCCCAAGAGGAGGGTGTGATGAGCACAACAGTAGGTATTTCCCCTTAGTTAGGAACCAAGGTTATCAATCCAGTAGGAGAAAGAGGACCTTCGGAAGGTTGATGCCACTGACAGTGGTGCTGGCGCTTCACCGGTGTCAGCAACAACGTGGAACCTGCACACAACACAACCAAAATACTTTGCCCCAACGGTACAGTGAGGTTGTCAATCTCACCGGTCTTGCTGAAAACAAAGATTAGACGTATAGTGTAGAAAATAGTGTATGCTTGCAGTAAGTAAAGAAAGAAGGAAATTGTTGTGTTTTGTTTAACAGTGTGGAAAAATGGACCGGGGTTCATAGTTTCACTAGTGGTGTCTCTCCATAAAAGATAGCATGCTGGGTGAACAGATTACAGCTGGGCAATTGACAAATAGAGGTTGCACTGTAGTGCACAATATTACATGAAGATTACTATGGTATTTAGTGCGGGCATTACAACAAGAGACATAGACCGACATCCATCTGCATCTATGACTAATAATCCACCCTCAGGTTATCATCCGAACCCCCTTAGGTATTAAGTTGCAAGCAACAGATAAATGCATTAAACAAAGTGTGTAATGTAAGCAATGATTATGCACGCGGGCACTCTCACCGCTATTTTCTCCCTAATGGCAACAACACATCCTCCCCCTTCACGTTTCTGTCACTCGAGCAAGGAAACAAGGAGGCATGAACCCACTATCAGGCATAAATACTCCCTCTTGGAGTCACTAGCAACTACTTGGCCAGAGAAACCACTAGCAACGGAAAGCATGCAAGATCACAAATAGCATATGCAATAAAGACTATAATCAACTTGGCATAAGGTCGATATTCATCGGATCCAAGCAAACACAGCATATAGAATTACATAAGATCAATCTCGATCATGATAGGCAGCTCACGAGATCTTAACATGGAGGCATATGAGGAGAAGACAACCATCTAGCTACAGCTACGAACCCGTAGTCCAAGGATGAACTACTCACGCATCACTCCAGAGGCAGGCATGGTGATGTAGAAGCCTCCGGTGATGATCTCCTCTCCGGCAGGGTGCCGAAAACAGCTTCAGAACCCCCTGGTCTAGGGTTGACGGTGACGGCGGCTGCGGACCTTTTTCGGGATTTTGATCAGGTGCCTATGGTTTTCCATCCGGGGGGCTTAAATAGGCGAAAGGGCAAAGGCGGTGGAGGGCAGGGGGCCCACACCTATAGGTGGCGCGGCTAGGGGGGACCCGCGCCACCCTATGGTGTGGCCCCCTGTTGCCCGTCTTCGACTCCTCTTCGGTGTTCTGGATGCTTCCGGCGAAAATATGAACTTCGGGCTTTGTGGGTCCAACTGCGAGAATGTTTGCAGAACAACTTTTCTGAAACTAAAAATATCTGAAAACAGGGAAATGGCACTTGGAATCTTGTTAATAGGTTAGTCCCAGAAAACGTATAAAAATGCTATAAATAAGGGAGAAAACATGTAGCAATTGGCATAATATCATCATGGAGCATCAGAAATTAGGGATACGTTTATGACGTATCACTGCTGCCCACCTTAATAATTTTGTTGAACTATGTGAGATGCAAAAATATAAAGATGTGGATGGAGATATTATTATACTGAAACCTTTCTCTTTGAGACGAAGAGCTGAAGAATGGTTGCTATCTTTGCCTAGAAATAGTATTGATTCATGGACTAAGTATAAAGATGCTTTCATTGGAAAATATTATCCTTCTGCTAAGATTATATCCCTGAGAAGTGACATAATGAATTTTAAACAATTTGATAATGAACATGTTGCTAAATCTTGGGAAAGAATGAAAACTATGGTGAAGAATTGTCCCACTCATGGACTGACTACTTGGATGATTATACAAACTTTTTATGCAGGACTGAATTTCTCATCAAGGAACCTATTGGATTCAGCTGCTGAAGATACCTTTATGTCCATCACTTTGGGAAATGCAACAAATCTTCTTGATGAATTGATGATAAATTATTCAGAGTGGCACACTGAGAGAGCTCCACAAGGTAAGAAGGTAAATTCTGTTGAGGAAACCTCCTCTTTGAGTGAAAGGCTTGATGCTATTATGTATATGCTTGTTAATGGTAAAGCTCAAGTTGATCCAAATAATGTTCCTTTAGCCTCTTTGATTGCTCAAGAAAAGCATGTTGATGTAAACTTTATTAGAAATAATAATTTTAACGACAATGCTTATAGAAATAATTTTGGTGGAAACAATTATAAGCCTTATCCTCCTAATAATGGTTATGTTAATTCTTATGGCAACTCCTACAATAGCAATAAAAGCTCTACCTCTGATCTTGAAAACATGCTTAAAGAATTTATTAGCACACAAACTGCTTTTAATAAATCTGTTGAGGAAAAGCTTGGTAAAATAGATGTTCTTGCCTCTAAAGTAGATAGCCTTTCTATTGATGTTGATTTTCTAAAACTGAAGGTCTTGCCACAAGATGTTAAACAAAGTAAAACTTTTAATGCCATCCAAGTTCTAATAGATAATAATGTCAGGTGGATGGTTGAATTACATGCTAGGTGGGAAAGAGAAGATGAATTGGCTAGAAACAATAATATTGCTAGTTTGCACTATCACAACCAGTAGTAAAACTGAAGCTCCAAGTGCTAGTAAACCTCCTACTATCAATGTTAAAGTAGTTGGTGTTAATAAAGTCCCTACCCCTTTAGTGAAACGTGCTAAATTGCCTCAAGTTGCTGAAACTGCTTCTAATAAAAGTGCTGAATTTTTTTAAGATGTAGGAGATAATGGTCCCATTACTTTTGATGATAATAATTTTGATTTTGATGATTGCAATATCTCTGAAGTTATTATGTTTCTAGAAAATCTTGCTAGAAGTCCCAATGCTAGTGCCATGAATATGGCCTTTACTAAACATATTACGAATGCTCTCATGAAAGTTAGGGAAGAAAAGTTGAAACTTGAAACATCTATCCCTAGGAAATTAGATGATGGTTGGGAGTCTATCATTAAGATAAAAATAAATGATTTTGATTGCAATGCTTTGTGTGGTCTTGGTGTTAGTATCTCTGTTATGCCTCAAAAGCTTTATGATATGCTTGATCTACCACCGTTGGAACACTGTTATTTGGATGTTCATCTTGCTGATAATGCTAAGAAGAAACCTCTTGGTAGAATTGATGATGTTCTTATTGTGGTTAACAATAACCTTGCCGCTGTTGATTTTGTTGTTATGAACATTGAATGAAATGCTTCTTGTCCTATTGTTTTGGGAAGACTTTTTCCTAGAACTGTTGGTGCTATTATTGATATGAAAGAGGGGAGTATTAAATATCAATTCCCCCTCAAGAAAGGTTTGGAACACTTTCCTAGAAATAATATGTAGATACCTTTTACCTCTATTATTGAAAGATATGATGTTGATTCTTCTTCACTTGAAAATACTTGAGTTGCCCTTTTATGCCTAGCTGAAAGACGTTAAAGAAAAGCGCTACCGGGAGACAATCCGTTTTATTTCTCTGTTTTCAACCCGTTTTCTTTCGTTTTCTTTGGTGTGCTTTGCACCTGGGTGTTGTATATTTCCTTAGAAACCCCGTTGTATCTTTTCTTTTGTGTTTTTGTTGGGCAATGTAAATCCTCTAGTCGAAAGTTGAGACTATATTTCGGATTTCTGTGCAGGAAACATATTTCTGCTGTCCACTGTTAATTCCGTAGAAAATCACAGAAAATTCAACATGACCTGAGTTTTTTTGTGCTTAATCCTGTGTTATATATGTAACTTTTCTTACTTGAACACTTTTTTATTTGATCAACAGAAGATTTTTGAAAAAAATCGATATTTACCTGCTATTTTGTTTTGATAGATTTCTGCCATTTATTGCATTTGCATCTTAATCTCTTTCTTTTGGTGTTCTTTTGAGAAAAAAAGTTTTAAAAGAAGTTGTGATATTAGATAATGTGTTTTTGAGTGTTAGACTTGTGTTGAAACTGAATCATGTGAATTTATTATTTCAATTGCACTAACGTTGCTAATGAAGATTGTGAGAATTTTGGTGTGAAGGAAGTTTTCAAGGGTCCAGAGAAGAGAATGATATGATGTGATCAAGAAGAGTGAAAATCCTAAGCTTGGGGATGCCCCTGTGGTACATCCCAGCAAATTCCAAGAAGACTCAAGCATCTAATCTTGGGGATGCCCAAGGCATCCCCTTCTTCATCAACAAATTATCAGGTCACTTCTAGTGAAACTATATTTTTATTCGGTCGCATCTTATGTGCTTTACTTGGAGCGTCTTTTTATTTTTGTTTTCAGTTTGTTTTTGTTTTTGCTTTCAGTTTGTTTTTTACTTTTTCAATAATCTTGGTTGGACCCCATCATTCTTTTATTGGAGAGTGACACGCTCCGCTTTTTCATGAGAATACATTGTATATTTAATCTCTGTCTAGCTCTTGCATTTATTTAGCTCCTGTTTTGCATGCATCTCTCATTAGATCTGTTAGTTTTATTAGTGTTATGTGAGTACTCTCATGTTTGCTTGTTGTATCATAGAGAGTATTTTTTGTTAAAGCATGTTTTGTATGGTGCTTGTTGGGAGAAACACAAAACTGCTGCTTGAAGTAGAATTTATAACAGTACTAGTAGAAGCTTGTATAGTCTGTGGCTAGGACTTTTTCATGGCATGCAAAATGTTATTTTAGTTTTAAAGCCTTGTGGTTATTGAGTAGCATGATTAGTCTCAAATAGATGAGAGTGTTTATTATGTATTGAAAGATTAATGAGTTGTTCTTGTCATAGTAAAGCATCAATATATAGTATTCTCTTTCGAATGTTTTATTTGGTTGACTTGGCGCATGCTCACACCATGTTTATGACTACAAACCAGTCACGAATAGCCTCCATGACCACTTAGTTTTTGAACTTGTGATACTGCTTATGTTTTAATTAATGATGCTTATGTCGCTATCCATGATTATGGCTCTTATGCTCTCTTGATTTGTCACTCTCAGTCTTTTGCTAGCCTCCACCTGTACTAAGTATGAGCTCTACTCGTGCATCCAAACTCCCTTAAACCAAAGTTTTTCCCATTGTGTACATCATACCTACCTACATGTGGTATTTAACTTCCACTCCAAGTAAATTGCTCATGTGTTACCTTTAAAACCTTCAAAATTACTCCTGCTTTATGTTCTTGTTTTTGCTCATGAGGACGTCAATAGAGAATCTTTATCTCACTTGTTGATTGGATTTCACACCCTGGACTAGTGGCTTCATCCGCTTATCCAAATGATAGAAGAGCTGGCAGCGGGGTGCCCAGCCCAAATTAATACAAACAAAATCTCTTCACTATTTTTGTCCCTGATTTATCAGTCAAAGCATAATTGTGTAAACAAAAGAGAAAGAGGGATGACCTTCTACACCAGCTGCGTCCTTCACCATGGGAGCCGCTCTTGTGAATCCAGTTGGCTTGTGACGTACTGTATTTTATGTTTACCATTTGTTGACCTTAACATACACCTCTCCTAAAATATAGACACTCCTTAGTGGTATGTGATTGTTGGCAGGCACCCGAGGATTCGGTTAGCCATGGTTTGTGAAAGATGGATGGGAGGAGTGTCAAACTTTTAATACCTCTGTATAATAAAATAAAAGCTCTAGCACATGAGTGATCCCTGCTTCCCTCTGCGAAGGTCCTTTCTTTTACTTTTATGTTGAGTCTCCATCTTTTAACTTTATGCACAGTTGAGAGAGCATTTTTGCCATTATGATATCTATGTGTCCCATACACATCAATAATTACTTCATAATGTGGTATTATTTGTTCTTAAATTATTTGCTCTAGTCTTCCTCATGAACTTTGAAGGTGTCCTGGCATTTATGTTTTGCCCCACTCTTAAGGACTAGCGAAATATTACTTTGCCATGCTTTCTCTATACCTGAAACAAACGTCTACCATTATTTGCATTATTATTCATGATCCTTTATTTGAGATACTCTTCGTGATGCAAAGTAATTACCTATGCTTTATTACTAAAGTTCTATTTACCATGTTTGTGTTTTAAGTTCTATGATCTCAGCGTGCATATGCTTTTACATTAGATTGATCAAGTTTATGTTAGTAGCATGTCACCTCAGAAATTATTGTGTTTTATTGTTCACATACTCGAGGATGAGTAGGAACTAAGCTTGGGGATGCTTGATTCGTCTCCAACGTATCTATAATTTATGATGCTCCATGATCATATTATATCAATTTCTACATGTTTTCTCCCTTATTTATAGCATTTTTATACGTTTTCCACGACTAACCTATTAACAAGATGCCAAGTGCCAGTTCCCTGTTTTCCGCTGTTTTTGGTTTCAGAAAAGTTATTCTGGAAATATTCTCGGAATTGGACCCCACAAAGCTCGAAGTGCTTATTTTCCCCGGAAGCATCCGGAAGACCGAAGGAGAGTCGAAGACGGGCACTAGGGGGCCACACCATAGGGTGGCACGGGTCCCCCTGGCCGCGCCAGCTATGGGTGTGGGGCCCTGGAGCTCCGCCGCCTTTTCCCTTTCGCCTATTTAATCCCCCCAGATGGAAAACCCTAAGAACCGGATAAAAAATCCCCGAAAAGTTCCGGAGCCGCCGTCACCATCAACCCTAGATCAGGGGGGTTCTGAAGCTATTTCTTGCACCCTGCCGGAGAGGAGATCATCACCGGAGGCTTCTACATCACCATGCCTGCCTACGGAGTGATGCGTGAGTAGTTCATCCTTGGACTACGGGTTCGTAGTTGTAGCTAGATGGTTGTCTTCTCCTCATATGCCTCCATGTTTAGATCTCGTGAGCTGCCTATCATGATCGAGATTGATCTTATGTAATTCTATATGCTGTGTTTGCTGGGATCCGATGAATATTGACCTTATGCCAAGTTGATTATAGTCTTTATTTGCATATGCTATTTGTGATGTTGCTTGCTTTCCGTTGCTAGTGGTTGCTCTGGCCAAGTAGTTGCTAGTGACTCCAAGAGGGAGTATTTATGCTCGATAGTGGGTTCATGCCTCTCACCACCTTGCTCGAGTGACAGAAACGTGAAGGGGGAGGATGTGTTGTTGCCATTAGGGAGAAAACAGCAGTGAGAGTGCCCGCGTGCATAATCATTGCTTACATTACACACTTTGTTTAATGCAGTTATCTGATGCTTGCAACTTAATACCTAAGGGGTTCAGATGATAACCTGAGGGTGGATTATTAGTCATAGATGTAGATGGATGTCGGTATATGTATATTGTTGTAATGTCCGCAGTAAATATCATAGTAATCATCATGTTATATTGTGCACTACGGTGCAACCTCTATTTGTCAATTGCCCAGCTGTAATTTCTTCATCCGGCATGCTATCTTTTATGGAGAGACACCACTAGTGAACCTATGAACCCCGGTCAATTTTCCACGCTGTTAAACAAACCACAACTATTTACTACTTTCTTTACTTACTTCAAGCATACATCATTTCCACACTATACATCTAATCTTTGTTTTTGGCAAGACCGGTGAGATTGACATCCTCACTGTACTGTTGGGACAAAGTATTTTGGTTGTGTTGTGTGCAGGTTCCACGTTGTTGCTGACACCGGTGAAGCGCCAGCACCACCGTCAGTGGCATCAACCTTCCTGAGATCCTCTTCCTCCTACTGGATTGATAACCTTGGTTCTTAACTAAGGGGAATTTCCTACCGTTGTTCTCATCACACCGGGGTATCCCGACACACAACATTAGAGTCACAAGCATCTACTTGGCCAGAGCATCTACTAGCAACAGAGAGCATGCAAGATCACAAATAACATATATGATAGATCTATAATCAACTTGACATAGTATTCAATATTCATCGGATCCTAGCAAACACAACATGTATCATTACAATAAGATGATCTTGATCATGTTAGGCAGCTCACAAGATCTAAACATGATGGCACAAAATTGGAGAAGACAACCATCTAGCTACTGCTATGGTCCCGTAGTCCAAGGATGAACTACTCACGCATCGCTCCGGAGGCAGGCATGGTGATGAAGAGCCCTCTCGTGATGATTCCCCTCTCCGGCAGGGTGCCGGGAAGAGCTTCAGAACCCTCCCGAACTAGGGTTGACAAAAGCGGTGGCTGTGGAACTTTTCGTGGATAGAGGCTCGGGTACCTAGAGTTTTCTCGCGGAATACAATATATAGGAGGAAGGGCGATGTCGATGGGATACTGATACGTCATAAATGTATCCCTAATTTCTGATGCTCCATGATGATATTATGCCAATTGCTACATGTTTTCTCCCTTCTTTATGTCATTTTTATCGATTTTCTGGACTAACCTATTAACAAGATGCCACGGAGCCAGTTCCCCGTTTTCTGTTGTCTTTAGTTTTAGAAAATTTGTTCTGTAAATGATCTCGGAATTGGAAAATTCGAATCCCGGAAGTCCTATTTTCCCCGGAAGCATCCAGAAGACCGAAGAGGAGCCGAAGAGGGGCAGCAGGGGGCCACATCATAGGGTGGCGCGGCCCCCCTAGCCGCTCCAGCTATAGGTGTGCCCCCCCCCCCCCCCGTCCTCCACCTCTTTTGCCCTTTCGCCTATTTAAGCCCCCCGGATGGAAAACCCTAGGCACCTGATCAAAATCCCTCAAAAAGTTCTGCAGCTGCCGTCACCGTCAACCCTAGATCAGGGGGGTTGAAAGTAAAGTATGGGCACCTAGAGGGGGGTGAATAGGTGCTACGACGAATTTTAATTTTTCTTTCGATTTAGGCTTGACACAAAGGTAAATTCTGTATATAGTGCAACTAAGGTGAATTTACCTATATGACAAGGATAGCAATAAATGCAACTAGTACAAATGAGTAAAATATAAGGGAACGAGGTAACCGATGGGGGGACGCGGAGACATGATGTATTCCCGAGTTCCTCCTTGTTAAGGGAGTACGTCTCGTTGGAGGGGTGTGAGCTCGCCACGAAGACCTACTCAACGCCATAAAGGCCTCACCCTATTCTCCGATGAACTCCGCCACAAAGGCCTAGTTCACCTTCCACTATTGAACCCCTTTGAGGCGGGGATCGAGTCCTTTACAAACAAGTTTGGTGCACACACCCACAACCAAATTGGGGGCTCCCAACACTCACAAATCACCAAGAGTAGCAAGAACCCTAGGTTCTCCACAAGAGGAAACCCTAGGCAAAGATCCCTCAAGCAAAAGATAGGGGAAAAGAAATCCGGTTGGTGAAGACGTAGATCGGGGCCTTCTCCTTCAATCCTCCAAAGATCAAGGCTTTTGGGTGGAGGGATTGGGAGATCTAGCAAGGTGGGGGAGCTCCAACCATGGTGACTTTAATTCTGGACGAGCTAACCCAAGGTAGGTGGAGGGGAGGGGGTATTTATACCCCTCATAAAGTCTTGGATCCGTTGGAGCATTTCTACCAACTTCACACCGGAGACTCCGGTGTAAAGATGGAGACTCTGGTCTGAACATTTCGCAGAACCACCAGGCCGGAGACTCCGGACAGTCTCTGGTGTCCCTCCGTACTGGATGCAGCAGGCAACACCAAGTGCGCAACATTTGGAAAAGCTCCAGGAATCTTCAGTGCGGAGACTCCGGTCTTGGCGTTGCGGTTAGACCTGGAGAGTGTCTGGGTCGAGCGGAACCAACAGAACCTAGTCACACCGGAGACTCCGGACAGTCTCCGGTAAGACTCCGGTGCGAGTACCACAGGCGACACCAGAAAGTCCTTAGCCATTTCTTCAGAGGTAGCTCCCACACCGGAGACTCCGGACAGTCTCCGGTAAGTCTCCCGTATGGATGCAGTGGGCGACACCAGAAAATCCAGAGACAAGGCGCTGGATAAATTCTTCACACCGGAGACTCCGGCCTGAGAGTCCGGAGACTCCGGCCTGGAGAAAACTCCAGCAGACATAATTCCTGGTGTTTTGCCCCTTTTTGCAACACCACACCACCATATCAAATATGTTGTTTATGCCCTGAAATACATCAACACACTTAAGGATACATGTGTTGTTAACAAACACCAAAACAAGATGATTTAAGCGTGTTTGCACTTTTAGGGGTTCTGAAGCTGTTTCCGGCAGGCTTCTACATCACCATGCCTACCTCTGGAGTGATGCGTGAGTAGTTCATCCTTGGACTACGGGTTCGTAGCTGTAGCTAGATGGTTGTCTTCTCCTCATATGCCTCCATGTTTAGATCTCGTGAGCTGCCTATCATGATTGAGATTGATCTTATGTAATTCTCTGTGTTGTGTTTGCTGGGATCTGATGAATATTGACCTTATGCCAAGTTGATTATAGTCTTTACTTGCATATGTTATTTGTGATCTTGCATGCTCTTCGTTGCTAATGGTTATTCTGGCCAAGTAGTTGCTAGTGACTCCAAGAGGGAGTATTTATGCTCGATAGTGGGTTCATGCTTTCTTGAGTTCTTGTTGCCTTGCTCTAGTGACAGAAACGTGAAGGGGGAGGATGTGTTGTTGCCATTAGGGAGAAAACAGCGGTGAGAGTGCCCGCGTGCATAATCATTGCTTACATTACACAGTTTGTTTAATGCAATTATCTGTTGCTTGCAACTTAATACCTAAGGGGGTTCGGATGATAACCTGAGGGTGGATTATTAGTCATAGATGCAGATGGATGACGGTCTATGTATCATGTTGTAATGCCCGCACTAAATAGCATAGTAATCTTCATGTCATATTGTGCACTACGGTGCAACCTCTATTTGTCAATTGCCCAACTGTAATTTGTTCACCCAGCATGCTATCTTTTATGGAGAGACACCACTAGTGAAACTATGAACCCCGGTCCATTATCCACACTGTTAAACAAACCACAACAAGTTCCTGCTTTCTTTACCTACTGCAAGCATACACCGTTTTTCACACTATACGTCTAATCTTTGTTTTCAGCAAGACCAGTGAGATTGACAACCTCACTGTACCGTTGGGGCAAAGTATTTTGGTTGTGTTGTGTGCAGGTTCCACGTTGTTGCTGACACCGGTGAAGCGCCAGCACCACCGTCAGTGGCATCAACATTTCGAAGGTCCTCCTTCTCCTACTGGATTGATAACCTTGGTTCTTAACTAAGGGGAAAACTCCTACCGCTGTGCTCATCACACCCTCCTCTTGGGGTATCCCAACGAGTGCAAGATCTGCACCATCAAGAACTTTTTCCGGCGTCGTTGCCGGGGAGAAGGAAGTCTTATGGCGAGGGGGGGTCTTCTGGAAAGGGGGGTCTCTTCTGGCAAGGAAGATCTTCACCATCAACGACCTGGAGAGTGTCTGGGGTCGAGCGGAACCAACAGAACCTAGTCACACCGGAGACTCCGGACAGTCTTCGGTAAGACTCCGGTTAGAGTACCGCAGGCGACACCAGAAAGTCCTTAGCCATTTCTTCAGAGGCAGCTCCCACACCGGAGACTCCGGACAGTCTCCGGTAAGTCTCTGGTATGGATGCATTGGGCGACACTAGAAAATCCAGAGACAAGGCGCTGGATAAATTCTTCACACTGGAGACTCCGGCCTGGAGAAAACTCCAGCAGACAGAATTCCTGGTGTTTTGCCCCTTTTTGCAACACCACACCACCATATCAAATATGTTGTTTATGCCCTGAAATACATCAACACACTTAAGGATACATGTGTTGTTAACAAACACCAAAACAAGATGATTTAAGCATGTTTGCACTTTCAATCTCCCCCTTTTTGGTGCTTGATGACAACAAACATATTTGCAATAAAATCACAGTTAGGCTATGTTTGAAAAAGATAGAGCACTCACAATGTGAGCTCCCCCTATATTTTACAAACAAAGCCCTCTTGAACAACCACTAGTGAACAATAATACATACATGCATAGAGACAATAGATAAAGCAATAATAGATAATAATATGAAAGGATAGCTTCACCACGTGTTCTCAACACACACAAAACATCCATTGTTTACTAAAAAAGCAAAGCAACTATGATAACGGGAACACAATCCATAAAAGGCAAATCAAGTTCAAAGACTCGTGTTCTGAAGCAAATAAAAGCAAAGCAACCCATGCAAAGCCCGGAGAAGACAAAGCTACTTCTCCCCCTTTGGGATCGAGACACCAAAAAGGGCAAAGAGCACTACGCAACCCAAGGGCTCCGTCATCGTCCTCATAATCATCGTCTTCATCATCATCCACCGGGTCCGTTGCCTCCTCATCATCATCTCCGTCTTCATGTTCCTCATCATCTTCAGCATCAGAACCAGTGTTGAAGAACCCAAGGTCCTCATCCTCATCCTCAGGCTGATCCTCAAATTTTTCCTCTTCCTCAGTCACAGGAGCCCTGGCACGGTGGGTCGAAGAGGAAGGAGCTGAGGTAACATCCTCAAAGTCACCCCAAGGGAACTGATCAGTGTTCCACTCCTCATATGACATAGTCACAGAAGCGATGGGAGGAGTGGGAGGCGTAGTGGGAGGGGTACCCATAGGAGGAGTAGCTCCAAGCCCAGCGTGGTCATGCAACTTGGAGATCATCTTCTTCAGCTCACGCCTCTCCTTATAGGCCACATGGTTCTCCTTGTGCACTACAACAGTCATGCACAAAATGTTGCGCTGTAACCAAGAAAGCTTCTTCATCTCATCCTGAGTCTCCTCCCTGCTAAAGAGGCAAGAGGGAGGATCGGCATTCTTCCTCCTAGAGCGAGGAGGCGCCTCAGCGTCCCCCATGGGTGTGTCACCATCAGGAAGGTGAGAGGACAGAATCTGGAGAGAACCCACTAGGTGCTCAGTCTCGGTAGCCAAGCCAGGAAACTGATCAAGGATGAGCTTCATCACATAAGGAGCATACACGGGCACTTTCTTGATCTCGATCAAAGCTGAGTATATCTCCTCCTTGATGAAATGCATAACATCAATCTCGAAACCCTCTCCATCAGGACCAGCAAGGTGACACTAGAAGGCCTGGTAGAGAAGGTTCACAAGGCCACCACGAATAGCATCCACATTCCCGGCCTTGGGAGCAATGTTGCAGCGAAAGAGGCGAAGACAGATGTTGTAAACCCTCCTGAGATCCTTAGCGGTGCCGGTGATAGATAGCTTCTCATACATCGGATCCATGCGCTTCTTGTCATAGGCCACTCCGTGAATGTGCATGCGGTGGCCACTCCCTTCTCCCCAAGGGTACTCAAGAATCTCAGCAAAGCGTCTCATAGAGGACTCACACTCAACAGACCCAGACATCCACTTCAAGGTAACATCATCATCTTCACCAAAAGTGACAGTGGCAAAGAACTGCTGAATGATATAGGCATTGTAGTTCTGCTGAATGCCAACAAGATGCTCAAGACCAAGTTTCTTCGTGATCCAGATAGCCTCCTCAAAGTACTGAGAACTGCCGAGAGCCTCTAAGTCTAGAACTTTCTGGGGACATACATGCTTCCTGAACTGGGAGTAGATCTCACGCATGATCAACTCAGACTCCCTCGACCAATTATGAGAAGTCTCAGCAGTGCGTGCCATGGTGAAGAAAGGTCGAGCCCGCATAATCCTGTACTCCTTCTTGCTCAGGGAAACCACATAGGTGATCCTGTCATACTTGGCCTTCTTCGCCAGTTCACTCCTCTGCCTTGCCTCATGCCTCTCTTTCTGACGCCTCTCAGTCTCAAAGGTGTTCTTCTGACCAACTCTACCTGTGGCTTCATCAGTGACATGATAGTTGCGGGAGTGAGTACGGTAGGCACGCTTGTTGGGGTTGGAGGTCGTTGACTTCACCCTTTTCCCTGAAAGCACACACAAAAACCAGAAACACAACAACAGAGAAACCAAATGATCATACATGTCCAAAAAAAATGCAGAAACAAAACAGAAACAACAAGAATCAGTTCTGGGAGATTCACACCGGAGTCTCCGGTCTGGCAGACCGGAGTCTCCGGAGTCTCCGGACTGGGCGTCAACAGCAGATATGAATCTGACACAACTAGTTCCTAGGATGTTTCTACCAGTTTCTACCAGGGATCAACAGGCTAGGGTGATGGTACCAACAGCAGGTACTATCTCTCCACAAAAAAATACCTAGTCATTAGATCTATATGAAAAACCCAACAAAAGGGGAGAGGAGATGGTGTACCCTTGTCACCCTGGCCTGTCATTGAGCCTCCCCCAGATGGGAGAGGCAAGGGGAGGCGATTTCCGGCGGTGGGAAACGGCCGGGGAGGAGCTCCTGGCGGCGGCGCAACAATGCATTGGGGGCGTGGGGGAAGTGGGGAATGAAACCCTAACTTCCCTCAGCCCCCAGTTTTTATACTGCGAAACCCCACACCGGAGTCTCCGGTCTTAACACCGGAGTCTCCGGACTGGATGGAGATTCCGGTGTGGCAGACCGGAGTCTCCGCACCTACGCCAGAAAAACCCCCCAAAAAGGACATGATATGCAAAAGCCAATAAAACTTGTCTAAAAAGGTAGGTTTTGGCAAGGAAATATAAAACAATATCGGGGAGGGAATTTTATACTCAAGAAAGTCTAGAAAGCATTTGGAAATCAAATTTTGAGTATATCATCCGAAAATGCCAAAACCTTCAATTAAGAACCAACTCTTCAAATAAGAGGTTGGTGGCCTAGGCCACCATGTAAGAGTTCATGGTATGCAACCGCGAAGATATATCTTGGGGGAATTGCCATTACTCAACATTGAAGCTCACAATTCAACATTAGAAAAAGAGAGATAACAATGAATTTTTTGCTTTGGGCATAATGGGGGGAGAGATAACCCAATGTGTTAGGATAACACTCCCCCTATGTCCATGCCTACACCTAAACTCGAACATGTTTCATCTATAGGGGTGTGTGCAAGATCTTCAAGTCAAACTCCTAGAATCAATGACATTTAGTTCATTCCTCAAGAACAAGAACCTTGCATCATCAAGTGGCTTCGTGAAAATATCCGCAAGATTGTCCTTGGTGGGCACATAAGATAGTGAAATATCCCCTCTTGCCACATGATCTCGGATGAAATGATGGCGAATCTCAATGTGCTTCGTTCTTGTGTGTTGCACGAGATTGTATGCGATCTTGATGTCACTTTCATTGTCAAAGAAAAGAGGCACCTTATCCAAATGAACTCCATATTCCTTGAGAGTTTGCCTCATCCATAGCAATTGAGTGCAAGCACTTGCGGCGGCTGCATACTCGGCTTCGGCGGTGGAGAGAGATATGCAATTTTGCTTCTTGGAAGACCAACTCACCAAGGACCTACCAAGAAATTGGCAAGCCCCGAAAGTAGACTTCCTATCATCTTGATCACCCGCCCAATCGGAATCCGTGTAGCCCTTGAGAGAAAATTGTGCCCCCTTTGGGTACCACAAACCAAACCTTGGGGTATGAACCAAATAACGAAAGATCCTATGGACCGCCATCAAATGGCTTTCCTTAGGAGCCGCTTGATACCTTGCACACACACCTACACTCAAAACGACATCGGTCCTAAATGCACAAAGATAGAGCAAAGAACCAATCATAGAACGATACAACTTTTGGTCCACATCTTTACCCTTCGGGTTACGTGATAGGTGACACTTGACTTGCATGGGAGAAGACTTGATTTTTGCATTTTGGAAGTTAAACCTCTTGATCATGTCTTGGGTATAATTGGCTTGAGAAATGAAAGTTCCACGAGCCAATTGCTTGATCTCAAAGCCAAGAAAGAATTTGAGCTCTCCCATCATAGACATCTCGAACCTGTCAGTCATAAGCTTAGAGAACTCATTATTGAAAGCTTGGTTAGTTGAGCCAAAGATGATATCATCCACATATAGTTGGCATATGAAAAGCTCTCCCTTTACTCTCTTGGTGAAGAGAGTGGGGTCAATCTTCCCAACTTCGAAACCACGGTCATCTAACAACTCCCTAAGGTGCTCATACCAAGCACGAGGTGCTTGTTTGAGACCATAGAGAGCCTTGTCAAGTTTGTAAACGTGGTTAGGAAAGTTGAGATTCTCGATCCCCGGAGGTTGCTTAACATATACCTCCTCTTTTAGTGGACCATTCAAGAAAGCACATTTAACATCCATTTGTTGCAATTTGAAATTATGCGAAGATGCATAAGCAAGGAGGATACAGATGGACTCAAGGTGAGCCACGGGTGCGTAGGTTTCATCAAAGTCAATGCCTTCAACTTGAGTGTAACCTTGAGCAACCAATCTTGCCTTGTTCCTTATGACAATGCCATGCTCATCTTGCTTGTTCTTGAAAATCCACTTAGTGCCAATAACATTGTGGCAATCTTTGGGCTTCTCAAACAATCTCCAAACTTTGTTGCGCTCATCATGCATAGATTCAACCCAATCGGAGTCCTCAAGAGCTTCAAACACTTTCTTAGGATCCACCATAGAGATATGAGCTTGATGCTCACTAAAATGTGCCAATTGCCTTCTTGTGGATCTTCTAGATTGAATATCCTCCAAGACCTTGTTGTCTTGGGCATCAATATGCTTCAAAGCTCTTCTTATCCTTTTGACACGACGGGCTTCGATCTCCGCATTATTGCACGGAGGAATCACTTGATCATCTTGATCATTTTGGTCCCCATCTTGACAAACTTGGCCTTGATCATCATCATCATCATCATCATCAACAATATCTTCAACACTTGCTTAAACTTGAGGAGAGGATGAAGATGATGGTTGATCTTGGCCTTGACCTTGAATCGCATTAGTGGTAGGAGTGGGTACGACTTGTGTAGTGTCTTGGTCAATGAGAGGAGGGTCTTGAACATGTTCTTGGTTAGGTGTAATACTTGGCTCCTTGGCTTGTTCTTCTATTGTGGAGGAGGGCTCCACTTGAGTAGAGCATAGTCCTTCTCGAGTCGCCATAAGGTGTCCCTTAATGGGGTGGAAAAATCCCACACTCATCCTTCCTATGGCTTCTTGAGGTATTTCAACATCTACATTAGAAACATGAAATTGCGCCACTTGGGAGCCATCATTTTACTCGAAAGCCACACTACAAGATTCTATGACAATCCATGAGGCTTTGTCAAAGACTCTATAAGTGTGGGATTTGGCACCGTAACCAACAAATATACCCTCAATACTTTTGGATTGAAATTTAGACAACCTAACACCATTGATCAAATAAAATCACTTACAACCGAATACACGGAAGTAGGATACGTTGGGCTTGTTTCCGGTGAGGATCTCATATGGAGTCTTGTACAAGCCGTTGCGGATGTAGAGGCGGTTGGAGGAGTGGCATGTGGTGGATATGGCCTCGGCCCATAAATATTGGGGAGAAGTGTACTCTGCCAACATGGTCCTTGCCATATCCAAGAGAGTGCGATTCTTCCTTTCGGCAACACCATTTTGTTGAGGAGTGTAAGTGGCGGAGTATTGATGAAGAATGCCTTCTTCACTAAGGAATTCATTCATAGTGTAGTTCTTGAACTCCGAACCATTATCACTCCTAATATCCATGATTTGCACATTGTGTTGACGTTGCACTTTGTTGGAGAAGTCGATGATGGTTTGTTGAGTTTCACTCTTGCACTTGAAGAAATAAACCCAAGTGTATCTTGAATAATCATCGACAATCACCAAGGAATACTTCTTGCCACCAAGACTTGCCTCGGGCACGACACCAAAGAGATCAACATGGAGAAGCTCCAAGATCCTCTTCGATGAAATGATAGTCTTGGCCTTGTGTGCCTTATCATGCATCTTTCCTTCAACACACGACCTACAAACGCGATCCTTTGAAAAAGAAACATTTTCTTTTCGTCCGACAATAAGGCCACCTTTGTGAATAATTTGCAAAGTTCCCATATTGACATGGGATAAGGGGCGATGCCACAACCATCCCACGTCCGCCTTTCCGAAAATAAACATTGTTTGAGAGTTGGTAGACTTCAAAAAATCCACCACGAACAACTCATTCTCAACATGTCCCACGTAAGTGACCTCAAGAGTCTTGCTCCTCAAAAGGACCACAATATCAACATAAAAAAAGACGGAGAAACCCATCTTTCCAAGAGAGCGGACGAGAAGTAAATTGTAACCAAGGGATTCTACAACCATGACGTTCACGATAGTGATATCGGGAGCGACCACAACCTTGCCGAACCCGGATACCTTAGACGAGGATGAGTCTCCATAAGTGACGGTTGCTTGTATGTCATTTGGGCGCAACTCCGTCACAAGTTCTTTGCTTCCGGTCATATGGCTAGTGCATCCACTATCAATTATCCATTTAGTCCCACCGGAAGCATAGTCCTGCAAGAGATCATTGACTAGAGTTAGGACCCGAGGAGGGTCCCTTCATGTTAGCAACAAGGGTCTTTGGAACCCAAATAGTATAGTCAATGAAACCCTCAATAGGACCAACATATTTAGCTTGCACAACACCATAATAATCAACATATAATAAATGGTGTGGATTGTTAGTTCCCGCGGAGGTGCTACGAGTAGTGTCGTCCCTCATGACACTACTACTCGAGGCAATATTGTTTGCTTGAGCGGGTGTGCTAAGAGTAGTGTTGTCCCTAATGACAATACCACCTGAAGCACCATTGTTGGTCTTCTTCTTGTTCTTCTTCTTCTTGTTCTTCTTCTTGGCTACATAGCCAAGACCTTGCTTTCCCACTTGTTGCCTTGGAGCACTCAATTGTGGTCTAACAATGACCACGTTAGAGCTAGGGGCAACCACTTGTGGGGTGGGAATCACAACCTTCTCAATTTGAGGGCCTTTGCCCTTGAGCTTTGCTAGCTCATCCTTCAACCTAGTATTTTCCTCAACAATATTTGCATGATCACAAGAAGAAGTAGAGGTGCTAGGGTGGTTAGGTTGATTAATTTGAGTTTTAAGTTGTTCATGCAACTCTTTGAGGGAAGAGTGTTGGATTTCCAAAGCTTTATGAGCCTCAGTTAGCTTTTCAAACTCCTCGGTTAGTTTACCATGACCAACCCCAAACTCAACCTTATCCTTTTTAGCCTTTTTATATTTAGCAATAGCAAGATCACGTTCCTCAGTGATGTTAGAGACAAGTTCATTATGAGTTAATTCAATAGATTCAAGTTCATCCTCTAGAGAAACTCTACCATCATGCTCTTCCTTAAGAGTCATAGAGAGGGATTCAATTTCATCTGCATCCCTTCTTTAAACCCCACCTTTCTTCTCAAGAGCATCTTGGGCCTCTCCCAATTGCCTCATGAGATACTCAAAGTACTTCTTGGTCTCCCCTTGCATGTTATACATAAAATGTTCCAAGGAGACCCTCTCCTGTTCTTCTCTAAGACTAGCAAGATGTTCTAGTTCACTAGGGGTTTTAGAGTTGGAGGAAGGTGATGCCTCCGTGGCCTTAGCCATGAAGCACTTGGCATTTTGTTGAGGAAGATCGTCATTGGGGGATTCAAAGAGGGATGAAGATGATGGAATAGAAGAAATAGCAAGAGCGTCCACTTCACTTGTGGTTTCTTCTTCTTCGTCACTCCCGGAATCATACTCCTCTTGAGTCAATAGCACAAACTTGGTGGGAGATTTCTTGTTGAATGGTTTCTTCTTGAAGTGAGGTTTCTTGTACTCAACCTTGGACTTGTCCTTGCGAATGAGCTTCCCACTATGGAGCTCTCTATTCTCACAGGGACACTCCGCAATGAAGTGGTGCTTATCTTGGCAATTGAAGCAAGACCTCACTTTTTGAGCCCCATCATTTCCATAACGATACTTGGTCTTCTCCTCAACAAATCTCTTGCCCTTGGGAGGATTGTTCCAAAACTTTTGCACGGTGAGAGCAATGAGATCCTTAAGCACGGGATCATAGTCTTGTTCCTTCAAGGGAGGCAATGCCTCTTCTCCTTCTTCTTCATACTCAACCTCTCTTGACACAACCTTGGCCTTCAAAGCAACGGATGCTCCTTGATGCATTCCAATGGCCCTAGCACGGTTGTCAAGAGCATTCTTGGTTTGCACTTTATAGGAGCACATTTCTTGCATCACTTGAGTTGAGGTCATGGAAGAGAAATCATGTCTTCCTTGAATGCTCTTCATGTCCACACCCTCAAAAGGCATTATGGAAATCATGTACTTCCTCTTGATCCAAGCATCATCAATGTACTTGGCACCAACATTTTGAGAAAGCGGTGGCAAGAGTCTTGAGTCTTCGGTACATGTCCACGTGATCCTCTCCATCATGCATATAGAACCCTTCGTCCTCATTGGTCAAGGCATCATATCTATTCCTTTGCATGCTCTCATTGCCCACAAACATGATGACAAGAGTGTCTCATGTTTCCTTAGCGGTGGAATATTGTTGAAGATGCGACATGTGGTTAGGACCCACGGCTTGTTGAAGAATGGACAAAGCGGTGTAGTTGAGTTGGCAATCTACGGCTTCTCTTCTTGTTAGGTTCTTGGGATCAAATGGCTTGTATCCATCACGAGTGATCCTCCAAAGATCTATACAAGAAGAGTTCAAGTGAGTCTCCATGTAATATTGCCATTCGCGAAAAGAAAAGGCATCAATTTTAGGTGGATCTCCTATAGGGATTATATGAGGACGTGGGACAGGAGGATCGGTAGTATAACTTCCGGGAACGGCGTGAAATTCTACATCACCTTCCGTACCCTTCTTAGTGAAGTTTTCGATGGAAGCATGTTTATGTGGTTCACCATCAACCCCTTTCTTAGCGCCCTCCGGAATTGTTTCCGGAGGAGAAGTCTCGGATACCTCCGGTCCTTTGGCTTTGAGGATTTGCGACAAGACTTGACGCAACTCATCAAATTTAGAATCTATGGATGAGGTCAATGAATTTCTCGACACATTGAGATCCTCCATGGACAACCTACCCTTGGACGATTCGGTATCCGATTCTTCCGCCATACTTAAACTCTTAGGCGGTTAAGCCCAATATAAGAGTCGAGGCTCTGATACCAAATGAAAGTAAAGTATGGGCACCTAGAGGGGGGTGAATAGGTACTACGACCAATTTTATTTTTTCTTTCGATTTAGGCTTGACACAAAGGTAAATTCTCTAGATAGTGCAACTAAGGTGAATTTACCTATATGACAAGGATAGCAATAAATGCAACTAGTACAACAATTAATGCAACTAGTACAAGTGAGTAAAAGATAAGGGAACAAGGTAACCGATGGGGGGACGCGGAGACACGATGTATTCCCGAGTTCCTCCTTGTTAAGGGAGTACATCTCGTTGGAGGGGTGTGAGCTCGCCACGAAGGCCTACTCAACGCCACAAAGGCCTCACCCTATTCTCCGATGAACTCCGCCACAAATGCCTAGTTCACCTTCCACTATTGAACCCCTTTGAGGCGGGAATCGAGTCCTTTACAAACAAGTTTGGGGCACAGAACCACAACCAAATTGGGGGCTCCCAACACTCACAAATCACCAAGAGTAGCAAGAAGCCTAAGTTCTCCACAATAGGAAACCCTAGGCAAAGATCCCTTAAGCAAAAGAGAGGGGAAAACAAATCCGGTTGGTGAAGACGTAGATCGGGGCCTTCTCCTTCAATCCTCCAAAGATCAAGGCTTTTGGGTGGAGGGATTGGGAGATCTAGCAAGGTGGGGGAGCTCCAACCATGGTGACTTTAATTCTGGACGAGCTAACCCAAGGTAGGTGGAGGGGAGGGGGTATTTATGCCCCTCATAAAGTCTTGGAGCTGTTGGAGCATTTCTGCCAACTTCACACCGGAGACTGCGGTCTGAACATTTCGCAGAACCACCAGGCCGGAGACTGCGGACTGGATGCAGCAGGCGACACCAAGTGCGCAACATTTGGAAAAGCTCCAGGAATCTTCAGTGTGGAGACTCCGGTCTGGAGGACCGGAGACTCCGGTCCTGGCGTTGCGGTTAGAACTGGAGAGTGCCTAGGGTCGAGCGGAACCAACATAACCTAGTCACGCCGGAGACTTCGGACAGTCTCCGGTAAGACTCCGGTGCGAGTACCGCAGGTGACACCAGAAAGTCCTTAGCCATTTCTTCAGAGGAAGCTCCCACACCGGAGACTCCGGACAGTCTCCGGTAAGTCTCCGGTATGGATGCAGTGGGCGACACCAGAAAATCCAGAGACAAGGCGCTGGATAAATTCTTCACACCGGAGACTCCGGCCTGAGAGTCCGGAGACTCGAGCAGACAGAATTCCTGGTGTTTTGCCCCTTTTTGCAACACCACACCACCATATCAAATATGTTGTTTATGCCCTGAAATACATCAACACACTTAAGGATACATGTGTTGTTAACAAACACCAAAACAAGATGATTTAAGCGCGTTTGCACTTTCAGGGGTTCTGAAGCTGTTTCCGGCACCCTGCCGGAGAGGATATCATCACCGGAGGCTTCTACATCACCATGCCTACCTCTGGAGTGATGCGTGAGTAGTTCATACTTGGACTACGGATTTGTAGCTGTATCTAGATGGTTGTCTTCTCCTCATATGCCTCCATGTTTAGATCTCGTGAGCTGCCTATCGTGATCGAGATTGATCTTATGTAATTCTCTGTGTTGTGTTTGCTGGGATCCAATGAATATTGACCTTATGCCAAGTTGATCATAGTCTTTACTTGCATATGTTATTTCTGATCTTGCATGCTCTTTGTTGCTAGTGGTTATTCTGGCCAAGTAGTTGCTAGTGACTCCAAGAGGGAGTATTTATGCTCGATAGTGGGTCCATGCTTTCTTGAGTTCTTGTTGCCTTGCTCGAGTGACAGAAACGTGAAGGGGGAGGATGTGTTGTTTCCATTAGGGAGAAAACAGCGGTGAGAGTTCCCGCGTGCATAATCATTGCTTACATTACACACTTTGTTTAATGCAATTATCTGTTGCTTGCAACTTAATACCTAAGGGGGTTCGGATGATAACCTGAGGGTGGATTATTAGTCATAGATGCAGAAGGATGACGGTCTATGTATCATGTTGTAATGCCCGCACTAAATAGCATAGTAATCTTCATGTCATATTGTGCACTACGGTGCAACCTCTATTTGTCAATTGCCCAACTGTAATTTGTTCACCCAGCATGCTATCTTTTATGGAGAGACACCACTAGTGAAACTATGAACCCCGGTCCATTTTCCACACTGTTAAACAAACCACAACAAGTTCCTGCTTTCTTTACTTACTGCAAGCATACACCATTTTTCCACACCATACATCTAATCTTTGTTTTCAGCAAGACCGGTGAGATTGACAACCTCACTGTACCGTTGGGGCAAAGTATTTTGGTTGTGTTGTGTGCAGGTTCCACGTTGTTGCTGACACCGGTGAAGCGCCAGCACCACCGTCAGTGGCATCAACCTTCCGAAGGTCCTCCTTATCCTAATGGATTGATAACCCTGGTTCTTAACTAAGGGGAAAACTCCTACCGTTGTGCTCATCACACCCTCCTCTTGGGTATCCCAACGAGTGCAAGATCTGCACCATCAAGGACTTTTTCTAGCGCCGTTGCCAGGGAGAAGGAAGTCTTCTGGCAAGGGGGGTCTCTCACTCTCAACCTCTTTATTTTGCTTACTGTCTTTTTTTTATTTTGTCTTGTTTTGCTTCTCTTTGTCAAAAACACAAAAAAAAATAGTTTACTTTATATCATAGAAAGCAACTCAAGTATTTTCAAGTGAAGCATTCACTTGCTATTTTTGCTTTATCATGCTTGCTATCAATGTTTGATGTCTTTGAAACTAGATATTTTAGGCAAGGTGGGTTCACGTATGAACAACAAAAACATTATAAGGAACACCGATTGCCACAAAAAGGGATACACTTATGGGAGCAAGTTAATAAATTGCATGACTATGCTAAAAACTTGTGCTCTACTTATAATGTTACTTATTGCTTTGATAAATCTTGTCGCTGTAGGAGGCATAAACACCTCCCTTTTCAACGTGAGTATAATGATAATGTTACTATATCTTCTTATGTTAAGGGAAATTATGAATTATATGATGTGGAACAAATTGAAGAATTTATTGCTTGGAAGGGTGCATTCGAAATTGCCTATTTGCTTGAAAGTATTGATGATGCACCTTATAAATATGAGATTTATGCTATACTTGAATATTGCTTTGATAATTACAAGGATCGTAGTTACTATATAATGGAATATATTAATAAATGCTCTCAACCTAAGGAAGAGACTAATGCCTTGCAGGAGCCTATGGAAGAAGAAATTGCTGAATGTGGAAGCCATTGGATGAAAAAGAGGAGGAGAGTGATGATCAAGAGGAGGTAGAATGGAACCCATGTCAAACTCCCAATGGTAGTAACTCTTTAACTCATACATTATTTGATGAAATTGATACTTGCTATACTTGTGACCTTGATACTACTATGAATGAAACTTGTGAGAATGATATTGCTACTGTTATTTATGATAATCCATGCTATTTGGATAAATCTTATGATAATGCTCTTGATGATGGTCCTATGTTATTTGATGTTATAAATCATAATTCTACTGAAAATAGGATTGCTATAATGTGTCCTATACCTTTTAAGAGTGACCAATTATCTTGTTTTGCTATTGCTAAAAGTTGGGGAAAAGAAGAGCTGATTTTAAATTTTGATCCCACTATTTTTGAGCTTGATATGAATTGTGTGCTTTTAGACCATGACAAACATGCTTTATGTGATAATTATATTGTTGAGTTTGTTCATGATGCTACTGAAAATTATTATGAGAGAGTAAAATATGGTTGTGGTAATTTTCATGTTACTAAAACACCTCTCTTTTTGTTGAAAGTTTTGAAGTTGCTCTTGTTCTACCTTCCCATGATTTCTAGTTTGAGCTTCTTTAATTTATTTCTTTACAGATTCCTATGCATAGGAAGTGGGTTATACTTAAATTTGTTTTATTATTGCTTCTTGATGCTCTCTTTTGCTTCAATTCATACTTCTTATGTGATAATCTACTTGAGTTGATTTTCTATGCCTAGCTGAAATGCGTTAAAGAAAAGCGCTACCGGGAGACAACCCGTTTTATTTCTCTGTTTTCTTTCAGTTTTCCTTTGTTTTCTTTAGCGTGCTTTGCGTCTGGGTGTTGTCTATTTCCTTAGCAACCCCGTTGTATCTTTTCTTTTGAGTTTTTGTTGAGCCAAGTAAAGCCTCTAGTGGAAAGTTGAGCCTATATTTCAGATTTCTGCGCAGGAAACAGATTTCTGCTGTTCACTGTTAATTCCGTTAAAAATCACAGAAAATTCAAAATGACATGAGATTTTTTGTGCTTAATACTCAGTTATATACGCAACTTTTCTTAGAAGACCACTTTTTGAGTTTAGAAACATAAGATTTTTTAAAAAATCGATCTTTACCTACTGTTCTGTTTTTGACAGATTTCTGCCATTTATCGCATTTGCATCTTAATCTCTTTCTTTTGGTGTTCTTTTGAGAAAAAGAGTTTTGAAAGAAGTTGTGACAGTAGCTAATATGTTTTTGAGTGTTAGAATTGTGTTGAAACCGAAACTTGTGAATTTATTATTTCAATTGCACTAACGTTGCTAATGAAGATTGTGAGAATTTTGATGTGAACTAGTTAAATGCCCGTGCGTTGCTACGGGTGAAAATATAGTATTAAAAAATTAAAAATATGATCAAATGACGTGATAAGGTCGATGAAACCATGTCCTCTCATAAAATGAATTGTTCAACCTAAGTAAATAACTGCCTTAGATATTGCAATGCTTGTAAACTCATTAGTGTTATTATTAGTTTTAAGAGGGAGATGTTTTGGTTCGTTTTTAGACTTGTGTTGGCTGGTGGTTTCTATATCAATATAAGGGGCTAAAAGCTATTTCGAGGTTCTATGTTGCCAATATTAGGAATACAATGAACTTCTATTTAGAATTTCATATGGGCTGAGATGACAATATCTAAATTTACATAATCATTCACATGGCCCAGTTTGTTCCCACAATCAATGCATGTTCAAAGCCTGTTCAAGCTATAGGCACAATGATTTGGAAAAGCAGAAATTTCCATACACTGATGTACGGTATTATGCATGTTCTGCATATGGTTACCTTACAGAGATTAATCAGTACCTTCAACATAGAAAGGTAGAACTAAAGTATGAAAACATTCATATATACACCACCTTAGTCTAAGATAATGAATTATATGATAACCTTGTCACATTGTTAAAAAAATACCAATTTATGAAGTCACCCAAATTTTAATATAAAATAGAACAACCTAAGTACGCAGGAAACATACATGTAACACAACAATATATTCGCAACAAAACCTTGTTTCCTAGTGCTACCCTTTCTACTTTACTTCTGATGAATCCTGGACCTGGATCTGAAACAATCAAAGCAATGGGTTCAGTAAAGGAAAAAAGGCACCAGATGCACCCTTATTGCAACTTACAGTATGTTATTCTGAATGTGCCTTTATAAGTGGTGGCTTACAGTGTATTAGTTATGTACTTCAGTTATCTATTGTTATCGAGTCGCATACTTGCTAGCTCGCTCTCCCTTTTCGTCGAGCACCCCCTCCACTGCCTACCCACGGCTGGCGACCATAGTGCACTTCTGCCTCCTTGTCGTTCGATGACCGGCCCACCACTCCCTGCCTCCCCCGCCCATTTGATGACCTGAACTATCCTCGCCGCTCCAGACATAACCTCGTGCTGATGACACGACCCTGCTCTTCTCGATCACTTGCATCAGGACCATCCATCCACGCCAATGGAGGTGGAGTGGCCGACTTTCTCTTTACCGGATCCGCAGTGGCGGGCAGAACGCGTTAGATGGGACCACATCATCTTCCTCCTTGTCCCATGGGTTTCAGCGGTGAATCGGAGCGAGCTCTGAAGACACCCCGCTCCGGCAGGCTGGAGCAAACTATGCAGTACAAGTACGCCAGGCTCCTAGAGTGGATGGTCGACGCCCTACGACTGGTAGTTGGTTCCTCCTCATCTCAATTCAGTTAGATTATCATATGACAGTTTTTATAGAAGACGTCAGTGTGTGATAATTTGTAGTTTTCTGCATGTGAGTTATTTCTTTGAAGGAAACATGAAAGCGGTTAGTATATAGCAAAATGTGATGGTTGGATTATTGCACTGTAGAAAGATGAAATATTCCGCTTGATCTACTACAGGTTTCATACAACTAAAAAATCAAATCCCTATTATATCACTGCTTGCAAATTACGATCAATCATGTTGCATTCCAAAAGTGACGCCTGAAACCTCAAATTCCACAAATATGACTATGAATTGCATCCATGCGGGCGGAAGTACATGAAACTCACAACTTTCATTATCTCCATCTGAAGCTGTAAAGCAAATTCTCTGATTGATTACTCATAGCTTTCATTATCTCCAAGCTTTTGCACTCTCTGCATTGACTACACAAAATTGTTTATAAAAATAAGATTACATAAATGTTATAATTCGTACTTAAAATAATGGATTCCTTGTCTCATTATCACTGAAATAAGAAAAATTAGACGATGGGAAATAGTAGATACAAATCTATAAATGACCCAATAAATAGAATTTGTTTATGAGTACTAATAAGTAAAGACCAATGAAAGCAACACTTCACTGTCGCTTATACTTTTGTACAAGTTGTGGAATATCGTATTTTCACTAACTTGTTTGAGTGGTAGCAAAACCCACTGCTACCGAGAAGCTCATATTTGTTCCTGGAGGGAACCACATGAATACTTGCTATCAAATTATATGTGAGATGTCTAGAAAATCACCATTCAGGAATTTTCATATTTATCTTATGTTTATTCTTCGTAAGAGAGCTCGGTGCCTCAATATAATAAAACAATACAATACTTGACGGTGCTAAATTTTCACCTACTTCTTTTCTACGCGTTGTGAATTTATTTCCACCAGTGCTCAAAAGATTTTGTCTAGAATACAATTTTTATCAGGATTTCATGGCTCTGGTGTAAAATTAAGAAATCAGTCACAAGATTTGGAAGCGCAAAGGATAAAGTTTCAGTACTTAACAAACTGTAAATAAATAAGTTTTCAGTAGAAGGACAATTAAGAGATAAGAGCATAGCTCGAAAAGAATGTGTTTCAAAACATAACCAGTCCACGTATTAAGTACTTCAACAAAGCCTTTTCTTCAGCTCCAATTAGATGAGCTAAAGCTGGAATGTCCTTTTCTGAAAAATCAGATACCACAAACTTGGCAAGCTTATCATAAAGGTAGTTGTCATTCACGATTTTGACCGGCTCAGGAAAATGCCATCCGTACCACTCACGATTTTGACCAGCTCAGCAAAATATATATGAGACGGAAGTGTAATGAAGAAATGTAAAATAAAACACCAATACCTAAGATATTATAAGAAGTTCCACATACGTGCACACAGATAAAAAATCAAGGTGAAAAGTGTTGACACGACATTTAAACTGGCGCATAGAAAAGACTAAATTAAGAAAAAGATGAGGAACAAAACTCACTCTCATGGAAAAGGAATTGGCCTTCCTTACCAAGTGTATCCAACAGATAGATCGCTTAAATCACCATGTTATCCAGAGGATTCAAATTGAATTTAATCTTTGCCTGCTATAACTATGCCAGATCCAAGCTGAGCCTTCTCCATGTCAGATGGCTGTAATGACATAACCAAAAGGAATAAACAAACAAACATAACACCGTTGATAAACTAATGATGCATAGTGCATACATAATAGTTGTAGGGAAATGAACATGCAAAATATGAAAGAATCAAATAGCCCACCTGCAATTTTTCAAACAACTATTTCAAAATAAAGACGAAATTACACAACCAAATGTTGTATCAAGCACTAAGAAGTAAATATGTACATATGCCATCAGATGTATAGTGTGACCAAATCCATGCAACCGTTTTTTTTAGATGGACATCAGAATTTATGATATACAGAGTGTTGTTTCACCAGGACTACAACTTCTCCACTGCTATGGAAATCTCTAATAACAGAGCGCACAAAAGACAAGATACCATGTAACATAGTAATAAACCTACTAAAGTTTCAACTTCCTATTATGGTCAGTTAAGCATTTCAATCATACAATAGAATTAAGCACAACAGTAAATCTATCACATTGAGTTGTGTCGTGGGATAATCACGGCAGACGCTACCGGGGGTAACTGATCTTGGGGCAAGACGACACAGGCGTTTGGGAGAGGGTTTAGCTCAGAGGAAAACATGATGGTAATCGATCTGGTAGCCGGCAATCAAAGTCGCCAAGTCTCCGATCTTAATATAATAACTCAACTCTCGGGTTACACTGGATGCTCGATATCAAGCGATATTGCTAGGGTTCTTAGATCTCTCTCAAACAATCCTAGGGGTCGGTTTATAAAGCACCCGTACCCCCTGGCTTACTCTCCAAGGCGCAACCTGGATCCTACCCGGACACGGCATACGAACCCTAACCTTCCTTTACCGTAACCCACAATCCGGGTTACTGGGCCTGCAAGCTTGGGCCTTCCGAAGGTTTCTTTATCCTTAGCCGGATCCTGCGCAGCGTCCTTTGGGCCGGGTTATACCTTGGAGTTGGCCTACCGGGTTATTATCCCTCCATCAGTAGTCCCCAGAATAGCTTGGGCTTCACGGATCCTTCCTTGAAGCGCTCGCTATTCCCTGTAAGAATATCAAACACACAAGTATATGGAGGCCGGGTTAAGGTGCTTTGATAGATAGCTAGGCCTTACTCCATGGTGGCCATATAGTAACCCGGCCTTTCCCCAAAATACCTGGCTTAACTTTCCAAGTCTAAACCCTAATAAAAATGTCAAGATTCTATACTCGATAATTGACCCTGATATCACGGGATGGATCTCCTTCTCTTTTTCGTCCAGATACCTTGCTCAATACTTGGAGCATTTCTCGTAGGATCCGCGCGGATAACCATTCCCCCTAATTTCCGACTTCCAGCCGTTGAGATAGGCTCACCCTTGCCTTATAAATAGCGTTCAGGGGATGACCTAAAACACAACGCCTCACTCCATCCTCTCCTTTCCTTCTTCACTCCTTGCGCCCTCGTAACACCACCGCAGGAATTTCGTGCTCGCCGCCGGGGGAAAGCCACCGCCGGCCGCATCCGCTTTCGAGCCATCCCGCGCCGCCGCCAAACTTCATCGCCGCGCGCTAGCCCCGCTTGCCAAGAATCGCAGAGGGGCACTCGAGCCACGCCGTCCACCGTCGTCGCACTAAACTCCAAGATCTCCCAGTAAGTTCCTTGTACTTGTTTAATTTAGCCTCGCAATTTCTCGATTCATCCCAGATTGGATCGAGGTCAACCTGTGGGCCGTTTTCTTCGTCACACCGAATTTGGACGGCTTAGATGCTTGCTAACTTCTTCAACAACCTGTTTAATGATCACACATCACCCTCCTACCATTATTAATCACCAATCTCTTCGTAGAATCGTTCGCAAGTTTTCCAATCTAGATCCATTTCACCTCAATTTTCCGCACATAACATTGACACCCGGAAAATCCTCCTTTTCCGGCTATTTTGCTTGCAGTAGATACATGGGCAACCATCCGTCCTCCCCAAACACTTTTCCATACGTGAGTGACCCATAATCTCCATAGTTATACTTAATACCCGGACACCTTGCAATCTCCACTTCATGGCGTGATACCCGGATAGTTCTTAGTTTTCACGCTTTCCTGATACCCCAATACTTCCGAGTCTTATTTCCTGTACCTCTTTTTCTTGTGTTTTGCAGGTCGATCCCATGGCTCCCAAAAGGCAAGGGAAACAGCCGGCCCAGGCAAAGACAACCCAATCCATATCCGCCAATTGGGGGCGATCTACTGTCACCAAGGCCAAACTGGAAGAATTGGCCGAATTAGGGGTTCTTCCCCCTCAGAAGGACATTCACTGGAGGGCGCCGGGTGACGAGACCCGGCCTACTCCCGCCGACGGCGAGGTAATCTGCTTTGTAGAGCACGTGACCCGGGGATTCCGCCCTCCGGGTCACCCTTTCTTTCGCGAAGTCCTGAGCCACTACGGCCTCCGGGTGTTCGACATAGGGCCCAACTCTATGTTGAATATTACCCACTTCATTGTCCTATCCGAGTCATACTTGTGCACTCCGCCAAGTTTGACTCTCTTCATTGAACTGTTCCAGTGCAAGCCGTGCCGCGAAAGCGGCGACGGAGCACTTCTCACATGCGGCGGGGTATCCATCCAACGCCGTAAAAACTCCCCAATGCCAACCCTTAATCTGAACTCTCATGTCAAACACTGGCAATTATCCTTCTTCTACTGCCATGACACTTCTCCACCCGGCGAGAAGAAACTGCCGGGTTACTCGGAGGGCCTCCTCAACACTTCCGAGAATTTCAATGCCTTCGCCCCTGACTCGGACAGGGAGGCAATCATACCTTTAGTGGCTAAGATAGCCGTTCTCTCAGCCCAAGGCCTTCTTGGGCTCAACTTAGTAAAAACTTGGGTTGACTTTCGTATCCAACCTAACTCCATCCGCACCAAATTGATGTGCGAATACTCGGGGGCATACCACAGACGCGCTCCGATATTCCACCAAGAGCTTTGCCGTCGGGGATACCAACAAAACTATCAAGGGTTTCTTGACGGAGAAGCTGGAGGTGATAAAAAACATCGCCGGATTACCCCCGTTCACTCGGGAAAACCCGGCCCCCGCAGTAAGACCCAATAATCATAAGTTTATTTCCTTATCTTGACTCGATACTGCTTCCCACTCTTATTTTCGTCTTTCTGTCTCAGGCCGGTGATCCTTTCTGGACAGTTGAAACCGCCCCCCTTCCAGAGACCCGGAAGATGAAGACGAGCCGGTTGACGGTGATGAAGGTACTCACCCGGATCTTGTATTATCTTTACTTGCATCATTTTCCCCCCATTTAATTTTTCCACGAATACATACTTGGTTCGCAGGGCTGGAGGACGAAGATGAGAAGGACGAAGATGACCCAGAAGCTACCGAATCCGACCAAGAAACAACAGTTGGGACCAAGAGGAAGGCCAGAGGGGTAGTGTCCAAGGTTCCTTTCTCTTTTATATCCTCTGAACCTTATTCCTTCGATGTCATGCGACAACTTAATCATCAATTATCGAACTCGTCGTACTTGAAGGATTCTCTTCCATCCAAGCGCAGAGTGACTCGGAGTTCCCCGGGCGAGGATCCTCTTAACCCGGGCATCTCCACCTCCCCCGTCCATCGTGCCAGTGCTCCTCCGCCTCGCCCTTCCAACTCTCCTCGACGCCACCCTTCTCCTAACCATCCACGTGCCGGGCAATTCCGGGTTCCGCTAGTGGTCCCTGTGGCGACTTCGTCTGCTTCCAGCGGCGAGCTCCCGCCGGATTACACCGTAAATACCGGGTAAGTTTTTGCTATATGGCATCTTTTGATGCCTGACAATTTTCAATCACCACTGCTAACTGCCTCCTTTCGTCTTTCTTTTAGCACTCAAGTCGCCGTCAGTGACCCGGAGAATGTAGAGACGGATAACCATCGGACAGAGGAATCGACTGGGAACGCAGATGCCGCGACTGGCGTTGATACTGAGAATAACAAGGAACAAGGCCCCTTGGGCGATCCACTTCACCGAGCCACCGGGTCTCCTTCCTCATCGGAACCAGTGGACGAGGAGATCGAGGTTCTGGATACGAGGATGGGTTCTCCCAACCCGGATACTCAAACTGTCCGGGTCTCGACCCCAAGGGCGGGGAGAGCTCACCCACCAGGCGACCAGGCCGCCGGCTCTTCCGGTGCCCGGCCCGAGGACCTGACGTTTACTCAGATGCTCGAAACCCTGCGCACTTTGAGGGCTAATGAAGAAAACATCTTGGGGGCTTTAATAGCCAAACACGAGGTAAATCCGACTAACGTTGCTTGTGTCCTTATCCAGTCCCCAAGTTCCGAGTGAATTGATTCATAATTTGCTTGGGACTTTTATGATACAAGCGACTGATAACTTGCCCCTTTACCCGGCCAGCGTGATTGCTGACGGCCTGGATGTTGATTTCCTCGTTCCTGCATATGATGCTGCTGGTGAAGCGGTTAAGTCGGATCTTCCCGAGCCGTATGATATGTTGGCTCGGTGGAAAGAGGAAGCTGCTAAGTTGAGAGCGGAGGCTGCCAAAAAGCAAGCTGAAGCCGGTTCTGCACCCGCTACCTCAACACCAGTCGTTCCACCTCCTACGCGGGCTGGTACTACTGATCCGGGTGCTGCTGCTACCACCAATGATGGCAAGGGCAAGGCCAAGATGGACGCCGAGTGATACCTGTTATTTGATGCCTCTTCTTATGCGTTAGTCGGCCTATGTGCTGTTTAAACAATTATATTTTGGATGGTGCGCCTGTGCACCTTTGATATATTTCATAGGGATTTTGTAATGTTCGCTAAGGTCTTTATATACTCTATGCCTCTTCTGGCCTTTTAAATTTATCCATTTTTGAACTCATCTGCTCTCGATATCCAGCTTTCTTTATTGTTTCTTTTGTGAGACTCGGTTTCCGGGTCTCATGGGCGTTGACAAGCGGACTTGCTGCTAAGTCCCCAAGCCCCCAAGACTCGGATTTTTGGATTTTTGAACTTTAACAATCAAACAATTTTTCTCGCTTTCGAGATCCCGAGCCCCCAAGACCCGGATTCCGAGTCTAGGAAACGTGATCTTTCAAGGAGAACGTATTCGCTTGCTGCTAGGTCCAAAAAGCCCAGAGCCGTTTCACATAGGTTTTGAAGTTATGCTTAATAATCGTTGAGTTTCCGGCTATCAGCCCTGTACTCTGCATAACTTGTGGTTTAGATGACCCTTTTGACTATCTGATACTATAAGCCGGCTTTCGCATGGATATCATGTTGTTACATCTGTACGAAACAGGGTCAACCAAGTCCCATTGGGCTTCATGGCTGATTGTAATCGTAAGCGAGCAAATCATGCCATTTTAGTGCGAGTCACATCGAGCTTAAGTAAGAAAAGTCAAGAAAATTTGCCTCCTTTGTCCGGTTATAAGATTGTAGCCGTACTCGTTTGCGAGTAACCGGCCCTTATAACTCATAGGCATCAAGGCCGGGTCTTTGAGTTTTCAACTGTGCTATTCAAGCAATTAGCCCCCAAGACCTATATATATATGCGACGTGCTGAGAGTGAAGAACATGAGAATAACCACCTCTTTACTTGATATGAAAAAATTAGGTCAGCAAGCCGCCTCATTAAAAACCCATCTAGTCCCCAAGGGTACCCTGGATAGGAAAAGAGTACGTCTGAAACCTGCTGCCTGTTACACCGTGCAATTCCACTTGCCAATATAATCTTTACTAAGTATAATACGGACGTAGCTGCGCCACGTTCCATGGTCTGTCTCTTTCTTGCATAGATGAAGTGGTATGAGCGGTGTCATTAACTGTAGCCGACTCTTCCCTTGCATCTACCAAGTAATATGATCCGTTATGCAGATTCCGGCTTATGATAAACGGTCCTTCCCATGGCGGTGATAATTTGTGTTTTCCTTCGTTTGACTGTACCAGGCGCAGAACCAGGTCTCCTTCCTGGAAGACCCGGGTTTTCACACGTCGGCTATGATACCTCCGTAAACCTTGCTGATAAATGGCTGATCTCTCCAGGGCTTGTTCCCTTTGTTCTTCTAACATATCTACGGCATCCTGCCGGGTCTTTTCGTTCTCCACTTCGACGTAAGCTGATATTCGTGGTGAATCATGAATAATATCACTCGGTAGTTCCGCGCCATAGACCATGAAGAAGGGTGTCATTTGAGTGGACCTGTTAGGTGTAGTGTTGATACCCCAAACCACAGAAGGAAGTTCTTCGACCAATGCGCCAGCGGCCCTGATACAAGGGACTCGCAATCGTGGTTTTAATCCGCGAAGCAATTCTTGGTTTGCCCTCTTCACTTGTCCATTGGCCTGCGGATGAGCCACTGATGCAACATCAAGCCGGATTCCATTGTTGCCACAGAACTTCTCCATCTCACCAAGGGACATGTTGGTTCCATTGTCGGTAATTATGCTGTGGGGATACCCGAACCGGTAGATAATCTTTTTCAAGAACTTGACTGCTGTAGCTGCTTCACAATTAGTAACTGGCATAACCTCAACCCACTTGGTAAACTTATCAATAGCCACCAAAAGATGTGTCTTCTTGCATGGTGACATATGAAAGGGGCCAACCATGTCCATACCCCATACAGCGAACGGCCAAGTTAACGGGATGGTCCGTAACTCCATAGCCGGCACATGGGTTTGGCTCTTTAGGACCCGGGGCCGCTAGTACTGGTGCTTCAGATAACTGCTTTTTTAGTGCCTCGAACGCCTCATCCGCCTCCTGATCCCATACGAATTTGTCTGACTTTCTCAAGAGCCGGTACAAGGGTATTGCCTTTTCTCCGAGTCTTGATATGAATCGGCTCAAGGCTGCCACGCAGCCCGTGAGTTTTTGAACGTGCTTCAAATTTTCTGGCTTTTTCAGATTTTGGATAGCTTTGATTTTATCCGGGTTTGCTTCAATTCCTCTCTCGGAGACGATAAAGCCGAGTAATTTTCCGGCCGGAACTCCAAACACGCACTTTGTCGGGTTAAGCTTCATCTGGTACCTTCTTAAGTTCTTGAACGTTTCCTTTAGATCATCGATAAACGTCTCTGCCTTCCTAGTTTTGATAACCACATCATCCACATAAGCATGGACATTACGTCCGATTTGGTCCTCGAAGCACTTCTGAATACACCGTTGATAAGTTGCGCCAGCGTTCTTCAATCCAAACGTCATGGTTTTATAGCAAAAGGCCCCAAAGGGGGTTATAAACTATGTTTTCTCCCAATCCTCCCTCTTGAGCTTAATCTGATGATACCCGGAATATGCGTCCAGAAAGCATAATAGGTCACTTCCAGCTACTGCGTCTATAATCTGATCTATCCTTGGTAGTGCGAATGGATCCTTTGGGCAATGTTTGTTGAGACTCGTAAAATCAATGCACATCCTCCACTCATTGGTCTTTTTCATCACTAGAACTGGGTTTGCTAACCAATCCGGGTGAAATACTTCCATGATAAAGCCGGCTGTCAATAGCCGAGCGATCTCTTCGCCTATAGCCTTCCTTCTTTCCTCATTCATTTTCCTCAAGCCCTGCTTCACGGGCCTGGACTTGGGATCTACATGCAAACTGTGCTCGGCCAGCTCTGTAGGGATACCCGGCATGTCGCTAGGTGTCCAGGCGAACACGTCTGCATTTGAACGAATAAACTCCACAAGTGCCTTCTCCTGCTCTTTTCCCAAATTAGACCCTATGGTAAATTGCTTAGTGGAATCACCTTCAACAAAATCTATCTTCTTGGTGTCTTGTGCTGCCTTGAATTTTGCTCTCTCGTCCTCAGTATTCGGCTTTTTCAAAGCTGTTCTATCATCCGGATTTACTTGAGACCGGTAATACTCGAGTTCTTCTTTTCTGCACGCTTGCTCGGCCATTACTGAATCTCCTTCGTCACACTCAGCCGCTATATCCCGGTTCCCATGTACGGTGATGGTCCGTTTAGGACCCGGAATCTTTAGCTGCAAATACACATAACACAGCCTAGCCATGAATTTAGCATAAGCCGGTCTTCCGAACAGCGCGTGATAAGGACTGCGCAATTTGACCACCTCGAACGTGAGCCACTCAACTCGATAATTATCCGTCGATTCTCCGAAAGCAACCTCCAAGGTGATCTTTCCCTCGGGGCTCGCCGAGTGACCCGGCACGATCCCATGAAAGACTGTCGAACTTTTCTGTAGCTGGGACTCTTTGAGACTCATGCGTAAGAAGGTTTCCCAATACAGGATGTTAATGCTACTTCCACCGTCCATCAGGACCCTTTTCAGCTCGTAACCATTGACCTGTGGCGCAACCACCAATGCCAAGATTCCTGGGCGCTCTATTCTTTCCGGGTGATCTCTTCTACTCCACGTTACCTCTTGTTCCGCCCATCTCAGGTATCCCGGCACGGCCGAGGAAACCGAGTTTACCGCTTGCTTTAACGTCTCTTTGCCCCTGCTAGAAGTTCCTGTAGTATGCACATGATATTGTCCCTTTAAATCAAGCGTACGTACCATACCGATGAAGATGTTGATCTGGCCGATCGTCACAGTAGATCCGGACTCGAGGTGATCTGACTCTGGCCCCCAGCCGGAATCGTCCACCATCTTTTCTCCTTTGTGGTCGATGTAGATCTCGCCGACGACAAGATTCTCCATGTTCTTCCGAGCTTCTCCCGTGATGTAAACACCTTTGGACGCAGGCCCCACGGTGGGCGCCAACTGTCGTGGGATAATCACGGCAGACGTTACCGGGGGTAACTGATCTTGGGGCAAGACGACACAGGCGTTTGGGAGAGGGTTTAGCTCAGAGGAAAACATGATGGTAATCGATGTGGTAGCCGGCAATCAAAGTCGCCAAGTCTCCGATCTTAATATAATAACTCAACTCTCGGGTTACAATGGATGCTCGATATCAAGCGATATTGCTAGGGTTCTTAGATCTCTCTCAAACAATCCTAGGGGTCGGTTTATAAAGCACCCGTACCCCCTGGCTTACTCTCCAAGGCGCAACCTGGATCCTACCTGGACACGGCATACGAACCCTAACCTTCCTTTACCGTAACCCACAATCTGGGTTACTGGGCCTGCAAGCTTGGGCCTTCCGAAGGTTTCTTTATCCTTAGCCGGATCCTGCGCAGCGTCCTTTGGGCCGGGTTATACCTTGGAGTTGGCCTACCGGGTTATTATCCCTCCATCAAGTTGGTTGAAATGCATCTGCACTGCATTAATCATTAGCTGCACATACTCGTTTGAGTGCCAGGGGATTCCAGCGGATGGGCTTCGCGTCACCCTTTTTTAAACACTATCATGCAACCTTATAACTTGGATGCAAAAAAAAGGAACAATATGATACACCTCAATACTCACGTTAGTTTCCTCCAAATTTGCAAATGGAGAATATGCTCCTTCTGTTAAGGATCACTAACACCGTATCACAATTTACAAGCAGTAGAAACTTGAAAATCGTTTGTCAACCATGCACAAGCAAGAGGCGGAGAGGAGCTTACGGATGGTGTCATAGACAGGGAGGATGAAGCATTGTGCGATGAGGATGGCGACATGGGCAGTACTTACGGGCAAATTTGATAAATATAAATAAAGTAAATCTGATACATTTTTTCTTATGAAGTGAAACAGACTATGTCAAGGCCTAGCAAATTTACATCTATTCAGGCATGTGCAGCAATGTCGTTTGAAGAATTAGACATAACTGAAAAACCAATTGCAATCGTATCAGCAGGGAGCCTTGCTATGCACCCTGAGAGTAGAGAGTAGACATGTACCTTGGGGAGTGGAGGAATCCGGCATCCGGAAGCCGTAAAGGGTGTTGTATGAGCGCGGGGGAGGCGGATGACTCGATGAGGGTGCTAGCATAGAAGGAGGCGACGACGAGGGCGACGCCCAGCAAGAGCAGCTGCATCGACAACGGCTCCGGCGACAACCACACGACAACCACCGTCCCAATTACAAACTGCAGAAAACAACTATGTCAGATAAACACACGGGTAAGGGATGGTAGTGACGAAGTATGGGGCCGGTGACTGCGCGAGGCAGCGTTGGGGGCGTCTTCGACAACGGTGGCGAACATGGCCTGGGTGCGGCGGCGTTGTGGGCTTCGTCAGCGACGGTGGCGGACGAGGCCTGGGCGCGGCGGCGTGGGGGCTTCGTTCCCAATCGGCGCGAAGGGTGTCATAATTCCTAGTTCTAGAGGGCCTAGGCGTCGGCGGCGGAGGGGTTAGGGCAGGATCTTGGAGGCGCTGATGGGGGAGAAGGAAGCGGAGGAGGAGCGCAAGGTGAGGGAGCAGTTTGCGTGGTATCTAATTAGGAGGAGATGATTATGGAATGCTACTAATTAGGATATGCAGTGGAGGCAGGTAGCGATGGACCAAACCAAACTACAGGATGCGATTGTTGACGGTTGAAGGAACAAAACTTTTCTTTTAGATAGGAGAGAAGAAGTTTTCAAGGGTCAAGAGAAGAGGATGATATGATGTGATCAAGAAGAGTGAAAAACCTAAGATTGGGGATGCCCCAGTGGTACATTCAAGCAAATTCCAAGAAGACTCAAGCGTCTAAGCTTGGGGATGCCCAAGGCATCCCCTTCTTCATCAACAAATTATCAGGTCACTTCTAGTGAAACTATATTTTTATTCGGTCGCATCTTATATGCTTTACTTGGAGCGTCTTTTATTTTTGTTTTCAGTTTGCTTTTTTTTTTTTGCTTTTAGTTTGTTTTTACTTTTATAATAATCTTGGTTGGACCCCAGCATTCTTTTATTGGAGAGTGACACGCTCCGCTTTTTATTGAGAATACGTTGTATTCTTAGTCTCTGTTTGGCTGCTGCATTTATTCAGCTCCAATTTTGCATGCATCTCTTATTAGAGCTGTTATTTTTAGTAGTATTATTTGATTACTCTCATGTTTACTTGCTGTATCATAAATAGTATTTTTTGTTAAAGCATGTTTTGTATGGTGCTTGTTGGGAGAAACAAAAAACTGCTGCTTGAAGTAGAATTTATAACAGTACTAGTAGAAGCTTGTATAGACTGTGACTAGGACTTTTTCATGCCATGCTAAATGTTATTTTAGTTTTAAATCCTTATGGTTATTGAGTAGCATGATTAGGCTCAAATAGCTAAGAGTGTTTATTATGTATTGAAAGATTCATGAGTTGTTCTTGTCATAGTAAAGCATCAATATATAGTATTCTCTTTCGAATGTTTTATTTGGTTTACTTGGCGCATGATCACACCATGTTTATGACAACAAACCAGTCACGAATAGGCTCCATGACCACTTAGTTTTTGAACTTGTGATACTGCTTATGTTTTAATTAATGATGCTTATGTCGCTATGCATGATTATGGCTCTTATGCTCTCTGGATTTGTCGCTCCCACTCTTTTGCTAGCCTCCACCTGTACTGAGTATGAGCTCTACTCATGCATCCAAACTCCCTTAAACCAAAGTTTTTCCCATTGTGTACACGATTCTTACCTACATGTGGTATTTAACTGTCATTCCAAAGTAAATTGCTCATGTGTTACCTTTAAAACCTTTAAAATTACTCCTGCTTTATGTTCCTATTTTTGCTCATGAGGACGTAAATAGAGAATCTTTATCTCATTTGTTGATTGGATTTCACATCCTGGAATAGTGGCTTCATCCGCTTATCCAAATGATAGAAGAGTTGGCAGCGGGGTGCCCAGACCTAAATTAATACAAACAATTTCTCTTCACTATTTTGCCCCTGATTTATCAGTCAAAGCATAATTATGTAAACAAAAGAGAAAGAGGGATGACCTTCTACACCAGTTGCGTCCTTCACCATGGGATCCTCTCTTGTGAATCTAGTTGACTTGTGACGTACGGTATTTTTTGTTTACCATCCGTTGACATTAGCATACATCTTCCAAAATATAGACATTCCTCCACAAATGTCAAACTTTTAATACCTCTGTTTAATAAAATAAAAGCTCTAGCACATGAGTGATCCCTGCTTCCCTCTGCGAAGGGTCTTTCTTTTACTTTTATGTTGAGTCTCCATCTTCTAACTTTATGCATAGTTGAGAGAGCATTTTTGCCATTCTGGGTTCTATGTGCATTTATCCCATAAGCATCAATAATTACTTCATGATGTGATATTATTTTTTCCTAAATTATTTGTTCTAGTATTCCTCTTGAACTTTGAAGGTGTCCTGGCATTTATGTTTTGCCCCACTCTTAAGGACTATCGAAATATCACGTTGCCATGCTTTCTCTATACCTGAAACAAACGTTTACGTTTCTTTGCACTATTATTTATGATCCTTTATTTGAGTTACTCTTAGTGATCCAAAGTAATTGATATGCTTTATTATTAAAGTTTTATTTATCATGCCCGTGTTTAAATTTTTATGATCTCAGCGTGCATATGCTTTTACATTAGATTGATCAAGTTTATGTTAGTAGCATGTCACCTCATAATTTATTGTTTTATCATTTACCTACTCGAGGACGAGTAGGAACTAAGCTTGGGGATGCTTGATACTTCATAAACGTATCCCTAATTTCTGATGCTCCATGATGATATTATGCCAATTGCTACATGTTTTCTCCCTTCTTTATGTCATTTTTATCGATTTTCCGGACTAACCTATTAACAAGATGCAACAGAGCCAATTTCTTGTTTTCTGCTGTTTTTAGTTTCACAAAAGTTGTTCAGGAAATATTCTTGGAATTGGAAAGTTTGAAGTTCGGAAGTCCTATTTTCCCCGGAAGCATCGAGAAGACCGAAGAGGAGCCGAAGAGGGGGAGCAGGGGGCCACATCATAGGGTGGCACGCTCCCCGGCCGCGCCAGCTAAGGGTGTGGGCCCCCCCGGCCTCCACCGCCTTTTCCCTTTCGCCTATTTAAGCCCCTCGGATGGAAAACCCTAGGCACTTGATCAAAATCCCCGAAAAAGTTCCGCAGCCGCCGTCACCGTCAACCCTAGATCACGGGGGTTCTAAAGCTGTTTCCGGCACCCTGCCGGAGAGGAGATTATCACCGGAAGCTTCTACATCACCATGACTGCCTCCGGAGTGACGCGTGAGTAGTTCATCCTTGGACTACGGGTTAGTAGCTGTAGCTAGATGGTTGTCTTCTCCTCATATGCCTCCATGTTTAGATCTCGTGAGCTGCCTATCATGATTGATATTGATCTTATGTAATTCTCTGTGTTGTGTTTGCTATGCCAAGTTGATTATATTCTTTACTTGCATATGTTATTTGTGATCTTGCATGCTCTCCGTTGCTAGTGGTTATTCTGGCCAAGTAGTTGCTAGTGATTCCAAGAGGGAGTATTTATGCTCGATAGTGTCTTCATGCCTCTTTGTTGCCTTGCTCGAGTGACAGAAACGTGAAGGGGAGGATGTGTTGTTGCCATTAGGGAGAAAATAGCGGTGAGAGTGCTCGTGTGCATAATCATTGCTTACATTACACACTTTGTTTAATGCAATTATATGTTGCTTGCAACTTAATACCTAAGGGGGTTTGGATGATAACCTGAGTGATGTAGCCCACCCAACTCCACCAAGTGCACCGATGACAAGATCACGCGCAAAGCCATCCAGGATAAGGTGAACTCGCTCCTCTCGTTCTATGCTTTCGGTCACGTGGAGGATGGTGCGCTACCTCATGGTTCCACACTTTGCGTGCTCAGGTTCAAACCCACCACGGAGACCCCGGAAAGCACCAAAAACGATGCGCGAGAAGATACGAAGGAGGGCGGAAGAAACGGCATCGCAATCGGAGTCCCGGCGGAGAAGATGGGGGGAAAGGAGCCCCCCCCGGCCTCGGGAGCCGGCCAGGCCGGCCTCCCCCACCTCCAGGCTGGGCACCCCACAGAGGGGCCGGCCTCCTCCCCCCCAAGCCGGGCCCCCAACAGAAGGGGCCAGCCTCCAGGCCGGCCTACCTCCTTCCCACCCTGGCCCCAGGCCGGCCACCCCTCCAGGCCGGCCTCTGCGCCCCACCCTGGCCCCAGGCCGGGCTCCAGGCCGGCCCCAGGCCGGCGTGGGCCTGGAGAGCCCTGCTGCCTCCACCCCGGCCCCATGGCCGGCCAGGCCGGCCCCCAGGCCGGCGTGGACCCAAATTGCACGCAAATGACGCCTTTTCGACCCCGTTTTCACCTGCTTTGACCCCCGGCTATATAAGGACGACCCCGAGCTAGATCTAGGTTTTTAGAGTTGAATTTAGAACATTTGGAGCTCAGCTCTCTTGTATCCCTCTTTGAGGAACTACTCCTCCGGTGTGTACCGAGGAACGTATCAAGGCTACTCCTCCGACTTTGTCGAGGATCGTATCAAGGCACATCCCAACTACTTGTCCTCTCCCTATCGGGTTTCAGTCAAGAGTTGTCCAATCTTCCTCTCGTTATCTTGAGGTTCTATTGGCGTAGTGGTACCGGCTACGGGTGTGAGACGGTTTGTATCAAGGTGAGTTCAGTTGGATCGATTGTTCCGTAGGCGGCCCTCGGGGCTTAGTTGACGGGAAGTTGGATCTTTCGGTTCTTGCGATTTATCCCGATTTGTGTGTTCCCCCCGTTCCCCCACGTCCCCCCTCGATTCCCCATCTCGTGTTCTTACCGTTCTTCGTGTTCTTCGTTCGTTCTTCGTCGATTCGTGAAGATCGGGCCAATCTAGGAGTCCAACTCCATATCATCTGGTATCCAGAGCTAGATTGACACGAATCCGACACCCCATCCCCTCCCCTACCACCAATTTTTCTTCTATCCACCATAAATTCAAAAAATTCACAAAAATAGCCACAAAGGGATTTCGACCGATCTGTTGACTCGTTGAGTTTTTCGTGGTTTTGCTTCACAGATTTGTTGCCAAATACCATTCCCCATCTTTCCATTAGCCACTTTTCCCAAATTCGCCCAAACTTTTTCTTGATTTTGAAGGAATTTCGAATTTGAGCCAAAATCTCAGAAAATCTCAGCTCTTCGATTTCCCGACAGATTTTGAAACTTGTTTTTCTTTGTCGTTTTTTATCCGAATTGAGTGCAACAAAGTGCTACGCGACGCCCACGACATCACCTACGCTTCCACATCAACGGATCGCCACGACATCGACTCCCCCACAGCCGCAAGTCCGTGATCAGCAATAAGAGAGGTATAACTTGCTTCCGCTTGAACCACCCCACCCCATTGTGTTACTTACCTATTCGGACTAGTTCTTTTTACACCGCTTGGCATCGCATTTGTGGCATCGAGAGTGCGAGCTTAGCGCTTGTGAGAGATTAGCTACGAGTAGGCATTGGCACTTTGGAATCCATCAAAAAGAGAAAATCAAAAAAAAAAAAATAGAAAAAGAAGCAAAAGGATCGGTGCCAATTGCTTTCCATTGTAGGAACGTGTAGCATTGCGCCGCAAAAGAGAAAGAGTGACCGATTGCCACGGTGCGAATCTTGTTGCCTTCTCAAATTTGCGGTTTGAGCTAGCGTCCTCCTTGAGTTAGTGTGGCATTGAGCACTAGTCTACGTTAGGTCCATTTCGTTCTTCGCTCGTCCATTGGTCGCACTAACCACCTTTTTTCCCTTGCGTGTATGTGTTCCACCATATTTCCATCCTTTAGGTTTGGGTTTTGTGCTAACTTTTCTTTGAATCTTTTCCACGATTGACAACAAACTTTTCTTCGGTTTTGTCGATTTTTCCTCGCCACTTTCCTAACCTATTTGCCTTCCATATAAAGTGTGTGTGTTGTCATTTGCGGTTTCTTTCGATCTTTTTGGATTCGCTCTTGACATACCGCCCTACACCTAGGCTCGTCCACTAGCCTCAATACGACCAAGAAAGGTAACGTTGGGTAAGTGAGGCCTCCATTTCTTCAATATCACCCTTGTGTGTGTTTTTGAGATGGCCAGGGAAGGAGTATTCACAAGTCCGAGCTCGGAAGACGAAGGCAATCCATTCTACAACGACAATGCTTACGCCAACTTCGTCACCCACAATGACCACTTTCAACTCCGTGAACTCGTCAAGGACGGGTTGCAACGCTATGAGCGTCGACTCCAAGAGCAAGAGGCTCGATTGAATGATCAAATGACGCGCATCAACATCAACTTGGCTAATCTTGCCAATCGCCGTCATTCATCATCGTCCTCAAGGTCTCGTCGCTCAAGCCACCACAATCAAGATCTTCACCAACCTCGTCGCCATGATCGCCATGATCGCCATGACGTGGAGGAGGGTGGACAACCTCAACAACCACCACCACCTCCTCCACAACCTCAACAACCTCCGCGACGAAATTGGTATGAGGATAGCTCGCCATCACCACCACCTCGACATCGCCAAGGCCGTGGTGACCCTCTTCAACAACCGCAAAGCCCGGACCTTCGACAACACCATCATCCTCCACCTCCACAAGGCCACGCTCAAGACTATGGCCACAATGATTTCGTGGAAGATGCTCGTCAACATCGAAGGCCACTTAGGCGCCATGCGCGTCCCAACAACAATGACCGCCAAGAACATGATCATCCTCAACACCCCCGCGATGAACAAGTGCTTCCGCAACACCCTCGCCAAGAACAAGAACGTCCTCGACAACAACACAATGGCCATGATGATAGTGAACGTCGTGAAGCTAGGCCCCATCACCACCAACAACCACCACCTAATGACCACCGGCGTCATCCTCCCTCATGATCGCCATCGCCAAGACAATGAGGATGACCCCTATGATGATTCACCTCCCATTTATGATGAAGACCCCCATGAGCGCCAACATGAGCGTCCCCATCGTCCACAAGAGGACAACAACATGAGTGCTCTTCGTTTCAATGTCCCCAAGTTCAATGGTGAGAATGATCCCGAAGAATATCTTGCTTGGGCTCTAAAAGTTGACAAGATCTTCGGCATTCACAACTTCACCGACAAGAAGATGGTTGCTCTAGCATCTTTGGAATTTGAAGGCTATGCACTCTTATGGTGGGATTGTCTACAAGCCGAACGAGTCCGCAATCGCATTGCTCCTATTGCCACCTGGAATGAGATGAAGCAATTCATGCATGCTAGATTCGTTCCTCCTCACTACAAGCGTGACCTCTTCAAGAAGCTCCAAGAACTTCGTCAAGGTGTGGAGTCCATTGATGAGTATTACAAGGAAATGGAAACATCCTTGATTCGAGCTCATGTGATAGAATCTCAAGAGCAAACAATGGCCCGCTTCCTCAATGGCCTCAACTATCCTATAAGGAAGATCGTCGAGTATCAACCGTATGACAACATTGTGGCCCTTGTCCACCAAGCTCTGAAGGCGGAACGCCAAATTGCAGAAGATCTCAAGTATAACAAGCAAAAGGCTTTGTTCAACTCAAGACCATCATCTTCGTCTCCTATGACACAAGTTCCTCCTCCAACTACCACCAAGAGCAACACTCGAGGCTCTAGTGCTCCCAACAAGTCTTCCCAACCATTCAAGAAGCAAGTGCCTCCCACCTCATCCTCAATTGCTCCTCAAGTCAAGTAAAGCACTATTACTTGCTTCAAGTGTGGTGGTAGTGGACACAAGTCCTTTGAATGTTCCAACAAGATGATCATGATTGTCAACCAAGACGGTGAACGTGATTCTATGAGCGAAGGCGAATACTATGCCTTGCATCAAGTTGATCTCAACTCTTTGGACGTGCCCAACGATGATGAAGAAAGTGTGTATTGCGATGAGGACAAGAATCCATCGCTAGTGGTAACAAGAGTCCTCACTACTTCTCCTCAAGATGAGCATGATCAACGGTGCAATCTCTTTCAAACTAGAGCCGGTATTGATGGCAAGTCAATCAAGGTCATCATCGATGGTGGAAGTTGCCACAACTTGGCTAGCAAAGAGCTTTGCGACAAACTCAAATTGCCTTACAAGCAACATCCTCATCCATACCATGTCCAATGTCTTAGTGACTCCGGCACCTTCAAGATTCAACACATGGTCTCCGTGCATTTCAAGATTGCTCCCTATGAAGACACGGTAGATTGTGACGTTGTTCCTATGACCGTGTGTCATCTTCTTCTTGGTCGACCTTGGCAATACGACAAGAGTGCTATCCATGATGGGCGTACAAATCACTATAGCTTCAGGTGGAATAACAAGACATTTGTGCTTCGTCCCATGTCTCCTAGCCAAGTGATCGCCGACAACGCCAAGACTCTTGCACGTAAACAAGGAGAGCTCAAAAATCATGAGACGAGTGGTGAGAGAGTGATCCACCTAAAGGAGAGTGAGAGCCACAAGCCAAATATGAGTGGAAAAACTCCGAGTGTTCCCAAAGGCTTTGCCTTACTTGCCACCAAAAGAGAGATGCGAGAGTTACGAGATGACCCAACCATACTTCACTTTGTCCTATTGTGCAAAGGGGAAGCACTTGAAACTAACGACATGACAAATCTTCCTCCATCCTTGTTGCCTTTGTTACAGGAATTTGAAGACGTCTTTCCCGATGAGCTCCCTCCGGGCCTTCCTCCCCTACGAGGAATCGAGCACCGCATTGACCTCATTCCGGGCGCGCCCCTTCCAAACCGCACTCCTTACCGCACCAACCCCGAGGAGACTAAGGAGATTGAGCGCCAAATCCAAGATCTACTCGAAAAAGGTTTCATTCGCGAATCTCTTAGCCCTTGTGCCGTGCCGGTTATCCTTGTTCCAAAGCAAGATTCTACTTCCCGCATGTGTATGGATTGTCGCCCTATCAATGCTATCACCGTTAGATATCGACATCCTATTCCTAGGCTCGATGACATGCTTGATGAATTCAGTGGTGCTACTATCTTTTCCAAAATTGATCTTAAAAGTGGTTACCATCAAATTCGTATGAGTATAGGTGATGAATGGAAAACGGCTTTCAAAACAAAACTTGGTTTATATGAATGGCTTGTTATGCCCTTTGGTCTTTCGAATGCCCCATCTACCTTCATGCGCCTCATGAATGAAGTTTTGCGTCCTTTCATTGGCAAATTTGTTGTGGTTTACTTCGACGACATTCTCATTTATAGAAAATATTTGGAAGATCACCTTGATCATGTTTCACAAGTATTGTTGGCTCTTCGCAACGCAAAACTTTTCGCCAATCTTTCCAAATGCAATTTTTGCACCAACAAGCTTGTTTTCTTGGGTTTTGTGATCTCTTCCAATGGTATTGAAGTAGATAACAAGAAGATTGAGGCAATTAGGAATTGGCCCAACCCTACCTACGTGGGTGAGATAAGGCGCTTTCATGGCCTTGCCGGTTTCTATCGCCGCTTTGTCAAAGATTTTTCAACTATGGCTTGCCCTTTGAATGAACTTACCAAAAAGAATGTACCTTTTGTTTTGGGAAATGCGCAACAAAAAGCTTTCGACACACTTAAGAAATGCTTAACCGAAGCTCCTTTGCTTGTCTTACCGGATTTTGAGAAAACTTTTGAGATTGAATGTGATGCTAGTGGTATAGGAATTGGTGGCGTTCTCATGCAAAACGGACGCCCCGTTGCTTACCATAGTGAAAAACTAGATGGCGCTAAACTAAATTACCCAATCTATGATAAGGAACTTTTTGCTTTGGTTAGAGTGCTAGAAGTTTGGCAACACTATCTTTGGCCGAAAGAATTTGTCATTCATTCCGATCACGAATCATTAAAATACTTGAAAAGCCAAACCAATTTGAACAAGAGGCATGCTAAGTGGGTAGAATTCATTGAATCTTTTCCTTATGTCATTAAGTACAAGAAAGGTAAAGAGAATGTGGTAGCCGATGCCTTGTCTAGGAAAGAGTGCCTTCTTACACGTCTTGACATCAATGTGATTGGTTTGGATGAGATCAAAGACTTATATGCTTCCAATACTTTCTTTGATCCTATCTTTGAGAAATGCTTGCCTAACCGAGGTTTTCATGATTACTATCTTCACAAAGGTTTATTGTTTAAGGCTAACAAATTGTGTATCCCCGAGTCCTCTTTTCGTTTGTTGTTATTGAAGGAATCACATGAAGGAGATCTCATGGGACACTTTGGACGCGACAAGACCTATGCCATGCTCTCCACCAACTACTATTGGCCCAAGATAAAGCATCAAGTTGAGAGACACGTCAAGAGATGTTCTACATGCCTCCGAGCTAAGTCCACTTCCAACCCCCATGGTCTTTACATGCCATTACCTATCCCACATGCACCTTGGAGTGATATTAGCATGGATTTTGTGTTAGGCCTCCCACGAACTAAAACCAACATGGATTCAATCTTTGTAGTTGTGGATCGTTTCTCTAAGATGGCACATTTCATTCCTTGCAACCGAACCGACTATGCTTCACATGTTGCTACTTTGTTTTTCAGGGAAATTGTGCGTTTACATGGTGTACCTACTTCCATTGTCTCGGACCGCGACGTCAAGTTCACCTCCTACTTTTGGAAGACGTTGATGGCCAAGCTCAGCGTCAAGCTACTCTTCTCCACCGCCTATCACCCACAAACGGATGGACAAACCAAGGTCGTCAACCGCACACTCTCTTCACTACTTCGAGCATTGATCAAGCCCAACTTGAAGAATTGGGAGGAATGCATCCCACACCCCGAGTTCGCCTACAACCGTGCTCTCCATCAAGCTACCAAGAAGAGTCCCTTCGAGATCGTCTACGACTTCAACCCCAACACCGCCCTCGACATACTCCCTTTGCCTCTACGCGAGCGAGCAAACATGGACATCGACAAGCGCACCGACTACATCAAGAAGCTACACGACTCCACAAGAGCTACGCTTGAGAAGCATTCCGAGCATCGAGCCTCTATCATGAACAAGGACAAGAAACCCATGGTGTTCCAAGAAGGTGACCTCGTGTGGCTACACTTGCGCAAGGACCATTTCCCCAAAGAGCGCAACTCCAAGCTCAAGCCAAGAGGCGACGACCCCTTCAAGGTCATCAAACTCATCAACAACAACGCCTACAAGCTCGACTTACCGCAATCCAAGTACCTCGTCCACAACTCCTTCAATGTCAAGGACCTCTCTCCCTTCCATGGATACCCAAGTGATGAAGATGACGCCGAGTCGAGGTCGACTCTTTTTCAAGGGGGGGGGAGATGATGTAGCCCACCCAACTCCACCAAGTGCACCGATGACAAGATCACGCGCAAAGGCCATCCAGGATAAGGTGAACACGCTCCTCTCGTTCTATGCTTTCGGTCACGTGGAGGATGGTGCGCTACCTCATGGTTCCACACTTTGCGTGCTCAGGTTCAAACCCACCACGGAGACCCCGGAAAGCACCCAAAACGATGCGCGAGAAGATACGAAGGAGGGCGGAATAAACGGCATCGCAATCGGAGTCCCGGCGGAGAAGATGGGGGGAAAGGAGCCCCCCCGGCCTCGGGAGCCGGCCAGGCCGGCCTCCCCCACCTCCAGGCCGGGCACCCCATAGAGGGGGCTGGCCTCCTCCCTCCAGGCCGACCTGCCTCCTTCCCACCCCTCCAGGCCGGCCTCTGCGCCCCACCCTGGCCCCAGGCCGACGTGGGCCTGGAGAGCCCTGCTGCGTCCACCCGGCCCCATGGCCGGCCAGGCCGGCCCCCAGGCCGGCATGGACCCAAAATGCACGCAAATGACGCCTTTTCGACCCCGTTTTCACCTGCTTCGACCCCCGGCTATATAAGGACGACCCCGAGCTAGATCTAGGTTTTTAGAGTTGAATTTAGAACATTTGGAGCTAAGCTCTCTTGTATCCCTCTTTGAGGAACTACTCCTCCGGTGTGTACCGAGGAACGTATCAAGGCTACTCCTCCGACTTCGTCGAGGATCGTATCAAGGCACATCCCAACTACTTGTCCTCTCCCTATCGGGTTTCAGTCAAGAGTTGTCCAATCTTCCTCTCGTTATCTTGAGGTTCTATTGGCGTAGTGGTACCGGCTACGGGTGTGAGACGGTTTGTATGAAGGTGAGTTCAGTTGGATCGATTGTTCCGTAGGCGGCCCCCGGGGCTTAGTTGACGGGAAGTTGGATCTTTCGGTTCTTGCGATTTATCCCGATTTGTGTGTTGCCCCGCGTTCCCCCATGTTCCCCCTCGATTCCCCATCTCGTATTCTTACCGTTCTTCGTGTTCTTCGTTCATTCTTTGTCGATTCGTGAAGATCGGGCCAATCTAGGAGTCCAACTCCATATCACTGAGGGTGGATTATTAGTCATAGATGCAGATGGATGTCGGTCTATGTATCTTGTTGTAATGCCCGCACTAAATAGCATAGTAATCTTCATGTCATATTGTGCACTACATTGCAACCTCCTTTTGTCAATTGCCCAGCTGTAATTTGTTCACCCAACATCCTATCTTTTATGGAAAGACACCACTAGTGAAACTATGAACCCCTGTCCATTTTCCACATTGTTAAACAAACCACACCAATTTCCTGCTTTCTTTACTTACTGCAAGCATACACTGTTTTCCACACTATACGTCTAATCTTTGTTTTCAGCAAGACCGGTGAGATTGACAACCTCACTGTACCGCCGAGGCAAAGTATTTTGGTTGTGTTGTGTGCAGGTTCCACGTTGTTGCTGACACCGGTGAAGCGCCAGCACCACCGTCAGTGGCATCAACCTTCCGAAGGTCCTCCTTCTCCTACTGGATTGATAACCGTGGTTCTTGACTAAGGGGAAAACTCCTACCGCTGTGCTCATCACACCCTCCTCTTGGGCTATCCCAACGAGTGCAAGATATGCACCATCAGCGACCAGGGGCCTACACCACGTGGCCGCACGACCAGGGGGCGCCGTCCTATGGTGTGGCTGCCTCCCTAGCCCTCTTCGAGTCTCCTTCGGACTCCGTGTACGTGACAGAAAAATAGGGACTTGGGCTTTTGTTTCGTCCAATTCCGTGAATATTTCCAGAACAACTTTTCCGAAATACAAAAATAGCAGAAAACAGGAAATGACACTGTGGCATCTTGTCAATAGGTTAGTCCAAGAAAATGCATAAAAATGCTATGAAGTGTATAGAATACATGTAGCAATTGGCATAATATCAACATGGAACATCAGAAATTATAGATACGTTGGAGACGTATCACTCCTCGGTGGCCACTTAGGCACCTTGGATTTGAGGAGGCGCATAGAGTAGGACAAAGAGTTCATCATGCGACCAGGAGGCGGGGGAGAGAGACAGTAGGCAATACAATTAGTATACTCTCCCATCATTATGGGCCTCCAACTCCTTGGGGCATGAGGGAACTATGAAAAACTAAATCTACCGAGAAATGGACTGCCAACAACAACCATGGCAGCCAAGAAAGAGCCGAATCAAACAATAATCCCAAACAAAAACCAAAATATACCCAAATTGTCGGAATCCGTAGCCGCACGAACCCTAGACCAAGGTTCTGACCATAGCAACTGTTCATTGGAGAGGATTGTCCATGTCTTCGATGAGATAGGGGTAAGATAGTAGAACGACGGAGATCACTACCGTCATCCGAGAGAATTCAGAGGCCGTTGGCGGTGGTACAAAGGAGGTAAGGTTGCTGGTCTACATTCCATAATTTAAATTTTTCCCTACATGGTTTGCCAAAATCACTATCCAGATATAGAGGCATGCCCATACATGCAAGGATCAGAAACATGACTCACCGGGCAACAGATTTGATGTAGTCGTAGAAGAGATCTGAACAATCGTAGATTCTCACAACTAGGCCTAGTTGCAAGGATATCGCTAAGTGTTCCCTCATGGAGGATCACACGTGTAAGCCCTCTTATTGTGTGCACGCGTACGCTCGTGTCAACCCGTCATCGCTCAGTCGTGCAGGACTCAGCACCGACGAAGAGAGACTAGCCTTCTAGCGATGCTAATTTGTAGCTCTAATCAACTGTGATTAGAGCTATTATGAATCTGAAGTTCTCAACACATGAGAGAAAACTAGAATTAAAGTTAGATCTAATCGGGGGACAACACTCAAAACCCAATTAGAAGATGATCTAATTCAATTAGAGGAGCTCTAACTAGAAGCTCTAATTAAACCCTAAAATTCTACTAGAGACAGAGGTTTGAGAGCCAATTTTGTGTTTTGCTTTGAGCCTTAGGGTGCTTAACAAAGTGGAAGGGAGGTGTAGATTTGCTAAAGGGAGAGGGGAGTCCTAGTTGAACTAGGAGAGGTGGCCACACCCCTCCTTCCTAGGCCAACTCGGATTGGATGGTGGAGTCCAACTCCACCTCCCTCTCCTTTTTTTTTGTTCTTTTCCCCTTTTTTTCTTTTCTCCTTTTCTCTCCAATAATTTCAGGAAAAATGTCGGGATGATGAGTACCAACTTGTGAAGACACTAGGGCCCACATGAAAGCCCCCTAAAATAGGGTGCAACCATGAGGGGGAAATCTTCCCCCCTCCGGCACTCCCCCTTAAGGAAAGTTCTCGAAACTCCTCGGAACCACTTAACCCCTATAGATAAAATCATCGATATTATCTATCGATGTTATAAACACATTTATAGCATATAACCAGTGTGTTTTTTCATCTGAATCTGGCTGGTTTCAGTGATGTAGTTGAATGTTCCTCTAAAGTTTTTTTTTCCTGTTTCTATTAGTTTCTAGATGAAACATGAGTTATTAAGATCTCTCGTATGGTAGTTTTACATGAGCTGATAAAGTATTTAAATGAGACTATGACGGTACATGCCAGTGGTAGTACTATCAACGATTATTTCACCTATATTAAAGTTAAAGTCCCAAGAACAAGAGGAAGCATGAAAATGATGGAGATGCTTGGATATAGCTATGATTTTTCAGTAAAGAGTCTGAAGAAACCGATAAAGCTGCATAAAACTTGATTTATTCTCTCAAAAGAGAGTTCAAGTTTAAAGTTGATGATATGAATTGGTGTACATGAAATTAGTATGAGCAAGATGAGATTTATTTGCATAACGGGTGGAGAAGTTGAAGAAGGAGAAAATTTCATTGAAGCACCTCATAAGATCGCTTGTAGATGGATGACAGATTCAGTTTCTAGCATGACAAATACAATATGCTTATCTGTGTTCTCTGGTTTTGGTCTTGTTGGATTTAGTGTACCTGCTAAACAAGACATATCTAATACAAAGAAATTTCAGGATTTTGCAAAGTTGGCTTGGTCTGAAGGTGCCAAGGCTCTGAGTAGAGTGCTCAATAGATGAGCATATTAGTTGACATGTGGGAGACGTTTGTATCTTTAATGACATGGTTTACGTATTGTAGTTTGTTTGCACTTTAATTTTCTCGTAATGTTATTGGCCAAGTCGATATTAGTTATTACTTTTTTGGATTTAGGGTTAGAGAATCTCCACTCACACCCCCACGGCGTCCCCAGGCCACTTTTTGGCAATTTTTTGCGCCGGCGGAAGAAAAATCGCTCACTCGCCCCCATCAGCCCAAAATTCGCCGGTTTGGGCCGAGAATAGTGCCGGCGAACCCACTGCGCTGGGGGCAGCTGGGGTGGTGGGTGGAAGAAAAAACACGGGAAAAACGCCCGCGCCATTTTCCCCACTAGTGGGCCCTCGCTGCAGTGGGCGAACACGTTGTTGCCCCGACGCCTCGCTTTCCTCCCGGCGTAATGGCGACCGCCAGTCAGTATTCCTATGCGAGTAATGGTGCCGACGCACGCTCCCGCCCCTTCCTTCGTCACCTTTAAAAGGCCACCATCGCACCTCGCCTCTCCACACAACTACTCTCGCCTTCTCCCTCCTCGCCTCCCACACTTGTTCGCTGGAGATCCCGAAGCTATGGCGAAACGTTTCCCCGGAGCTGGCGCAGCGGCCAACGGCTTCGGCCGCCGTTGGTTGCAGGAGGAGGAGCTTCGCCTCCTGTACGAGGCGGGGTACCCAGTCTCGTCGGACACTCGCGTCCATGGCGGATGGCGGATCAGCGCGACTGGCTACCCCGTACCGTCCCTTCCGAAGATGGACGTGCTCTAGACGGCGATCCAGGACGCGCGCGCCGCCATGATGCCGGAGCAGCGTGCCAAGCCCGCCATGCACCATTAGAACTACGCCTGGTGGCGCGCCTTCTTCCGCGACCGCCGCGAGGAGCAGCTCGCCGACTACCACGGCCCGCTGCCGGCGCCGGTCAACAAGAACTCGACGTGGAGGACGCGCTGGTGGAGCGGAGATGGGCGCACCCTCACCACCTTGCTCAACCAAATCGAGGCGGGCAACACACCACCTCTGGGTTAGCCGGAAGCACCCGCCGCCCCTCTCTAGCAGCGACGCCCAGGACATCACCGAGGGTGGCTGCGTTGGCGTCATCTTCTTCGGCGTGCTCCGCCGCCTCTGCACTGCTAGCGAGGGTGAAGACGAAGTGGGCCAGGCCCCCCACCGCGGGCGCACCACGGAGGCAACCTCATCATCGGCGAGCCCCGAATCAAGCTGGAGCCTTTCGTCGCCGTGAAGAAGTAGGGCGCAGTCACCTCGCCGGAGGAGTATGACGCCATGGCCGCGGAGCTCGATGACCGGCTCGCCTAGACCAGTGGCTGGCCGACGAGATGGCGCGCCAGAAGGCCGCCATGGAAGAGTTCGAAACTCGTCGCCGCGGCCGTGACGTGGGCGACATTGTCATCCTCAACGACGACGAGGACGAGGCGCCGCCGGCGAAGAAGCCCTTCCGCACTGACGACTCGGGTCAGGGCTCTAGCCGCGCCTCGAAGGACGAACCGCCCATCGACGACAAAGACGGCGATGCCGGCCGCGACTACGACAAGGCCATCTACCGCAGCCTCGGCATGGATTAGTTTTTTTTTTAATGTTTTTAAGTTCGAGTTTGTATCGAACTGACCTATATTCGGCTATTTATGTTACAAAGTTAAGTCACTTTGGGTTTAAAATTTGAATTTATCATATTTTGGCCGAAACTTGTTGTTTTTCGCCGGATGGCTTCGGTCTAACGAATGAGAAGGATCGCTTCCAGGCCAAAAATTGCGCCGGCACGCCCCCAGACGATGGTTTTTTGCGACAAAAAAATGCGGGGGAGGGGGCGAACGAGTGGAGATGCTCTTATTGGCCAAGTCGAGATTGGCTTGGTATGGGTGTATATTAAGTTCGTAATATGTTGTTACTTTTTAGCTGTGTGGTTGTCGTAGACATTGATGAAATAGATTCAAAAATACGTTTTTTGACAGTGTATATTTCGGACCTATTTGGATCACAGGGTTGAAAAACATAAGAATCTCACAGATTTGTATGCGTAAATCAGAGAAACCGAAAACCGAGGAAAACGGCAGGATTAATCGTTTGGACGAAATGCGGGAAAAACGCAGGAAAAGTGCCTCGAACCTAGGCACTTGAGTCTAAAAAGAGGTTGGAGTGGATGTTCAAAATACTACGGATTTGAGACATAGGAATCCAATCCATAGAAATTTAGATGGTACTATTCTTTTGATCCAAAACAATCCATAGAAAATAATCCTCAAAAAATCATACGAAATTCCTAGAGCCTTCGTATGCATCATTTTGCAATATCCTCGGCCGGTAGATTCCCAACCAACTGAGCGACCGCACGAGGGGCAGTGGGTCTTCTGACAGGCAGCAGATCCTGCCCGTCCTCCAACCCTATCCACTTCCGACAGCTGTCTCCGTGCTCCTCGTCCACAATCACCGGGGCAACTAGTCGCCTCGCTCTCTGCCCCTGCTTCGCGGGCCCGGCCTGACGACCTGACTGCAACGTCACCAGGGGCGCACGAACACCGGGTCTCCCCCACTGCAGCGCCCGTGCTCCGCAGACAAGAGAACATCACATGTACACCCATGGAGGTTACCTAAATTGCATAAAGAGACCTCTGCACCAATCATTGTTTGTCTCCCGTCGCCCCGAAGCCAGCACGAACTTATATGCGAACACATAATCGGTTAGGGGGTCGCGTGTAAATGTTGCTTGCTGCAGTAGAAAATATCCTTTTCTTCCCCAACTCGCCCACCCCACTCTCGCCTCGCCCCTCTTCACTTCCCCCCTCGGCTTCGAGGGTTTTTTTTTTCTTTATTTTTCTTTTTCTTTTTTTGGTTCTTCTCCTTTTTTTCATTTCGATTTCCTTCTTCCTTCCGTCTGGGTTGGATTATTCCCCGACCCAGACCCTAATAATCGATCTCCCTGACCCGGAAGGCGGGCCGGGGATCGATCGCCATGCAGCAGCGGATGAAGCAGGCGGCGGCGGTAGCGGCGCAGCAGCAGCAGCAGCAGATGATGCAGCAGGCGCTGCTCATGCACCAGCAGCAGCAGCAGCAGGCGGCCGCGGGGCCGCCCATGTTCCCGACGCACCATCCGCACCCGGGCCTCCTCGCCGCGCCGCAGGTCGGCTCCTTACTTTCTCCCCCGTGTTCCTCACCTTGATCGCTCTCGTCTGCGCTGTGTCGGTGGTTTTCGGAGCTGTACGGGGTTCGATTTGAGGGTTCTCGCGTCGCGGGGTTGGTGCGTGTTTGGGGTTTCGGTGGCATGGCTCATCTTCTAGAGGGTTGAGGTATTTCGATTGGATTATTAGGTTCAAATGTTGCGGATGTGGGCATGTGGCTGCTTCGATGCTGGCATTTGCCCTTTCGTGTCTTCCTATCGGGAGTTCGCGAGTTCTCTTCATTCGGAGCGTGCCCGTGCGGGAATTTGGTTCGTTTTTTTTTTGGGTATGATTTGTGGAACTATAAGAGGTCATTCTGAGTGGATTTCAGATCTTCTCTGGTATTCTAAGCTAAGTAGCTAGAGTGTTGTTCTTTCGTGAACTTATGCCTACTCCGCGTGGAATTAGGTGCATGTCGCTAACTGCGTGCGGTTGTGACTTACAATTACTTGTTAATCATTACAAATGAGATTGTGGACATGTTCAATCAATGAGTAATATGTTTGTGCAGGAGTTTTAGGTGATATTCTTAGCGACGTAGTGCTACATAATTTCGCGCTTTCAGTGTTAGAGCAACTACAGCGGATGCAGCTTTTTTAGAACCTCTGAAGCTGCATCCTCTATGTACTTTTTTCACATATGTGTGCATATTATTTAAACCCAAATTCTACATCAATCTAGACCAAAAGCAACACTTCCTACTCAAATGTGACATACAAAACATAATTCAAATTCAAACATACCGTACGAAACATATTTCAAATTGAAATGAACATAGCATAGTTCAAATTAAAACATCACATAGCATACTACTCCTCCTTCTACTTCTATCCTTCTTCTTGAAGGAGTCGGGATATCGCTTGTACTCCCGGTATCGGACGATGTCCTTTGTACCTAGGATTGGCTTACTGTCGTCGTCGTCCTTGATGATGGACTTGCCCTTCTTGTCCTCGTCCTCCTCGTCCTCATTGGACTCCATGAACGCCTTTTGACAGACCTCGGCAATGAAAGCAGTGAGCGCGGTCTTCACTGTTTTCTCATCCTCGACCTTTGCCTTTGTAATGGTGATTGTCTTGGCCAGCTGGGCGTCATCGTCCTCATTTGAGGATTATGCGAGCTTGTCCCAGTCAATGGAGTCCTAGGACGTGTTCAACATTAGGGTCGTTCTGGTTTCGTATTTCTATTTGATCATAAATAAGTGCATATTTAGTGTTGACTGACATCTGAATGTACCATAAGTATGCTTTTATTTTTATTCCTTTTCTTGCCCTGTTGATCAGTTCAGAGTGCACTTCAGTCCTGAGTCTTAGTGCATAGCTTGCATTAATGCTCAACCCCAATATTCTGTTAATACTTGTATCATTTGGTTACTTATACTTGTAGCTGTTCTGAGTGCTAGCTAGTGAATATGATTGCGTCTTTTAGGAGTAAGTTGTGCAAAGTTCTGCTAAACATGTTCAAATTAGATGCATTTGCAGTAGTGCAAATACTGCCTTTCATTGAGGACATTCAAGTGTTCGTGACATGCCGATAGTATTTTATAGCTTTTCTTTTCAGCTTGTCTCCGCTAATAATTCAGTCATTGAGTAAATCTACAGTAGTTAAACTTTGTGACTGCTTTACGTATGGAGGGTCATACCTGGAATCATACATGTAACAAGCTAACAACATATTGTACATCTGCATAGCTTTCCTGAATCATTTATCCTTTGGGCAAGGGGACTAGCTTGATATCCGTTGCGTACCTTAATGCATTCATATTGTGTCATTTGATTTTGATGTTGATTTAGATATATTTACTTTAACTGTTTATTTAAAACCTTTTCCCTTCATAATGTTTGGGCTGTATTGTGTTTGTGACACCTGTAATTTTGCAGATAGAGCCTATCGTTAGTGGAAACCTGCCTCCTGGCTTCGATTCAAGTACATGCCGCAGCGTGTAAGTGTTAATTATTTGAACCTTACATTTATCTTATACCCTAAATGTGTCAGTAAGAAATACTATGGGTACTTTATATAAACAAGATACTTATCTGTAAAATGTAGGCTCTTTGTTTACATTCTCAAATTGAGCATGTTCTTCAGATCACCTGATTATGTCGATCAAGTTTTCTTCTGTTTATTTTTACGTCAAGCTGCACACATTGTCTCTTTATGGCACTATAATCATTAATATTCTGAATAGGTATGTTGGCAATATCCATCTTCAAGTCACGGATTCATTACTCCATGAGGTTTTCCAAAGTATTGGTCCAGTAGAAGGGTGCAAGCTCATCAGAAAAGAAAAGGTGACTCCTGCTCTTTCAAACAAAACTAACTGAGTTTTTTCTTTTCTATCTAGACAATGTGTTCCTTACAATATACACCATTTCTTACTTTGTAAATGGTGCTAGTTTAAGACATTCGTCTAATAGTATGTTGCATTCTGACATGACATAGACAGCTAGCCAGATGCATGTTCTCAAACAAAAGGGTTTATGTTGTCAATAGTGAATATTTGACTTATCGGTATAATAGTGTTCACTTTTGCACATTATGGTTGTGATTTGAGAATCCTACTGGGTGAAGCTTTAAGTGACTCTTTTGTAGTATTTTTTTGGATTGACATGGTAGATAAACGCCATGAAACCTTGTTCTGAGCAACTACCGCAACGAAGCTTTCAGATGTTTGTTTGACTAACAAATGTTCACATGTGGCGGATAGATACATAACTTAATTGACCTCTTGTTATGACCATTAGCTTTCTGTTTTAGTGATGCCTGTCTTCTTTCTCTTTATAAATTTGTAGCATGCTGCATTTTTGTGTGTCCTTCACTTGGTCCACTACTATATAGTTATTTGTTGTTACTTCTGTTAAATATGACATTCACCTTGGCGCTTTTAAACTTGCAGTCATCTTTTGGGTTTGTTGACTATTATGACCGTAGATATGCTGCACTTGCGATTGTGTCACTAAATGGTAGACAACTGTAAGTGTTCGTTTTTCAATATTAATTATCTATGTACAGACACCCGCCTTTCACATCAATATTTCTCATGATACTGAATAACCAGGTTTGGCCAGCCAATAAAAGTCAATTGGGCATACACAAGTACCCAGAGAGAGGATACATCAGGTTTTGAACTGAAAGACATCTAAATGTTCTATTGTATTTAATTATTCTTTTACAGTGTGTGTGTGCATTGTCATGCATATGACTGCAAGAATCTTGAAACTGAGGTGTAATCTGTTTATTCTTCCAGGTCATTTTAATATCTTTGTGGGGGATCTTTGCCCCGAGGTCACGGATGCTGCTTTGTTTGCTTTTTTCTCGGCATATTCTACCTGCTCGTAAGTGTTTGATAACAAGGTTTGCTTTTTTCTCGGCCTATTTGCACATTATATTCAGCTGTATCACTTTATCTTGGTAACCTGTGCAGAGATGCTAGGGTTATGTGGGATCAGAAGACTGGACGATCCCGAGGGTTCGGTTTTGTTTCTTTTAGGAACCAGCAGGTAGTGTTACTATGTCAACTTAAACATTAGTCTGGACTCCAGAGTATCGTTAATCTTACTTGAACTGCTATTTAATCATCTTATTTTGACCATCAACAGGATGCACAAACTGCCATAAATGAATTGAATGGTGCGCCCCCTTTTGCTTATTGCTAGCCAGGTCTCATTCTGGAGTTACAAATTAGGTCCAGCCAATGATGTGATGATAATGGCCGTTTGCTTTTCTTGTGTTCAGGAAAGTGGCTTGGCAACCGTCAAATTCGTTGCAATTGGGCAACAAAGGGTGCTAATGCTGGTGAAGAGAAGCAAAGTACAGACTCCAAGGGTATGGTAGAGTTGATAAATGGAACATCAGGTGAACACTGGATTTTTTGTTCTTGAGGTCCTTGTTTTAGTTTAATATACTTTACATGATTGCATAATATTGAACAAGTTGACGAGAAGCCTAGTTCTGGCTTTACTTCGTTTGTTATTCAGATTCTTAGGAGAAATGCTAGATTTTGTGGCTCACTGTCATGCCAAGTTCGCTAGCACGCATATTGGAACCGTGAGTCGGCTCATATTGAGTCCTAGTTTTCTTGTAAGCAGCCTGCAGGCTGACTGTACCAGAACTCTGATTGAATGAAACCTTCCGACTTTCTTGCAAAATAAATAAATAATTTGACCCTTGGAGTTGAATTTGCTTTACAAAGTTCTGTTACATTTGAAACTCCATTTCAACATAACTGTTCCATTCTTAATCTTTGATAGACTAGGAATTAAAATATGTTTGCTTCTCACAGAGTCCATCTACATAAATTTTTGAAACCCCGTGTGTGGTACATTCAGTCACGATCTAGAAACTGACTAGCAAAGCATTTTCATTATTCCCGTTTTACAGAAGCTGGCAAGGAGAATGCAAACGAAGATGGTCCTGAAAATAACCCACAGTATACAACTGTTTATGTTGGCAATCTTCCCCATGAAGTAATATCTACTTTCCAATTCAGTTTTGCTTTGTTCCTCTTGGTTTTGCATATTGTGTGTTTCTTGTAACCTCATGGCTAACTTGTTGGCTCTTGTTTACTAGATCAACAGCAATGACGTACATCGATTTTTTCATTTACTCGGGGCTGGCTCAATTGAGGAGGTCCGTGTGACACGCGATAAAGGGTTTGGCTTTGTGAGGTACAGCACCCATGAAGAAGCTGCACAAGCAATTCAGACGGGTAATGGCCAACTTATTGGCGGGAGGCAGATCAAGGTACTTTTGTCTTCAGATATTGCCTTACCCATAAATACGATATCAACTTTTCATCCAGAATTTCTATTTCTGTTTAAATGTTGCAGTGCTCTTGGGGAAGCAAGCCAACTCCACCAGGGACGGCGTCTGCGCCTCTGCCGCCTCCGGCATTAGCGCCATACACCCCTGGCGTGTCGGCAGCTGACCTCTTTTCCTACGAGCGATCCCTCGCTCTGAGCAAGATGGCTGCCAACCCGGCTCTGATGGGTCAGCACGCCGCTCTGAGGCAGGCTGCTATGGGTATGGGCGCCGGAACCAGCCAGGCCATCTATGACGGTGGCTTCCAGAGCGTCAACCCTCAGCAGCAGCAGCAACAGCAGCAGCTCATGTACTACTGAGTGGCTTTGTGAAGCAAGTATGACGGCGACGACGACGATAACGCCCTCCCCTCCTAATATATACATAGTACATGAAGCCTCACCAGGGCCTTTTCTTTTTCTTTTTTATAAATCTTTATTATCCCCATGTAGTAATATTTACTACCCTTCGCTGCTGTTGCCTTTGGTTACCGGGTCGCCCGGCTATATATATATTACGACTGTAGAACATATGTATTCCTAACGTGTCAAGAGTTTGCGTAATTCCCTGGCTTATACTTTCCCATGCCTTGTTTGCGTTCTTGTCGATGGCTTTCATGGAGGCATTCTGTCAAACTGTTTCATAAGCTGCTGCACTGTGCGGCTCGCATATAAGTAGCTGATATAAGTCGTCTCTGTCTGGCATTTTTATTTTTGTGTGCGAGTGCATATTTCAGGTCAGCTGCTAGAGTGTCGTTCTGCACATTTTCTACACACCAAGAATGTGTGGCATTTTGGAGTCGATATATCATCGGATGCCGAAATACAGGGAGAAGTTACGCGCTCGCACGCAATTCGACTTGTGCACGGTACGAACTCAATTGACCAGCCCATGCTAGGATCAGAACTCAGAAGATATCGCGGGCCCAAATTATAGCCCGGCCCTCCCTAATAGAAGAAGGAGGAGAAAAAGAAAGAAAAAACCCAAACTCTTCTGTCTTCTCCCTTCGCCGCCGTCGCCGCCGCCGCCGCCGCCATGTCCCGTTTCATGCGGCGCCTTGCCAGCCTCCCGTGGCGCGCCATCGCCGGGGGTGCCATCTCCCGCGGCGTCATAGTCTTCTGCGGCGTCAGCCTCATCGACGAGCGCGTTGTCAGCCTCACATACGTACGCCTCCTGTCTCCCCCCCTTCTATCCGCGCGCTCCTCTCGTTGTCCTGACGCGCTCTGTCCATCTCTCTGCCCTCGTTGTTACAGCCACGGGGCCCGAGCATGCTGCCGGCGTTTAACATAGCGGGGGATGTGGTGGTCGCCGACAAGGTCAGCGCACGCCGCGGGTGGGTGGCGCCCGGGGACGTCGTGCAATTCGTCTCGCCAGAGGACCCTCGTAAGACGGTCATCAAGCGCGTGCACGGGATGGAGGGAGACTCCGTCACCTACCTCGTCGATCCCGGGAACAGTGATGTCTCCAAGACCGTCGTGGTAAGTACCTGATCCAAGTAAAAACCCTTTGGGTCTGAAACCATCATGAGCTTCGAATTTGATGCCGTTATTATAGGAAGACTTTGAATTTGGAAAGCATAATGTCAGTGTTGTTCTGCTGTCTTCTATAGCAGAATTACTGCTGTCTTCTGCAAACTCGTGATTTCAGATTTCCTAGAATTATAGCGACTCTGTATCGAATCCCTATAGCATACGTTGCTACCCTTAAAGGAGAATCACTGATGGTATTTTTGGATAAGGGCATGGTCTTGATGAATTAGGATGTGTGGACAAATTTACGTGATAATAAGAATTTCCAGCACTTTCAATCTGTCAGAAGATGCACTTATCCTTCAGATGATCAGTAGCACAAAATTCGGCTTGTTAAATGTGTCTATTAGTTCTTCTGTTTATGTTCGTTGCAGTTTAAGTGAATTCTAGGTGAAGGTTTGCAAAATGACAAGTTCAATTCTTTGTTCAGTCTCGAATTCCTTTTGTTATGGCTATTTTATTCTCAAATTTCTTACTTTCAGTGCTACATAATTGTAGGTACCACAAGGTCATATTTGGGTGCAGGGTGACTATATTTATAATTCTAGGGACTCGAGGCAGTTTGGACCTGTGCCTTATGGTCTTGTAAACGGGAAGATAATCTGTCGGGTATAACATGTTCTTCTCTGCTTTGCTTCCTCATTAATAACTTCATAAAAGGCCGATGGAAGCTTTGCTGCGATGCTGTACCTTGTATTGAGATTATGTGTGCAGTTTAATAATGTGCCCTTTGGCATCTACTTAGGGGTCAACCTTTGTTGTTGGCAACTTCATCTAGTGATGATTTAAAATTTCGTTTTTGAGTAACCAATTTAAAACTGTAACTGGCATGTTATAGCTTTACACTGCATGCTATGATTTTTTGAGCAATTAGTGATAATTTATTTTTGTCCAAAACTGAGTTTCAAGTCTCATGATGGTCTTCTTATTTTTCCACGTTTAATTAGCAAAGTCAGGGATATATCGACCAAATTCACCACTGTCTATTACACTTTTTGTAAGCTGCACAGTTGTACCAGTACAGTCAAAATCACTTAGATAAAATCAGAGGTTAGGGTGTTTGTTTGATCCTGAAAAATAATTCTATCAGCTATCAATGTTATTTAGGTACTATGTTGTCAATGTTATTTAGCTATCAACTTGGTACACTGGATTCTGGATATCAGTGTATACGTGTAATTTCACTTGAAGCTCATAAGCCATAAAGATTAATTTTGCATGATCTGGAAGTTGAACAATGTATTGTTTACTCACTCAGTGTGGACTGGGGCTTATCTTGCTTGTATTTTACTAGTGATGTTTTATGCCTTTATGGCAGGAAACCCAACATTAGGCTCCAGTTCGTTTTTCTGCTACTAATTATTTAACGCATTAGTCAAATGAGAAATACGACAAAATTGGCATGAGAACTGGGTCTTCCTTCTAGAGTTCTACTACCTCGGTTCCTAAATATAAGATGTTTTGGTAGGTCATTTTAGCCTACCAAAACGTCTTATATTTTGGAACAGAGGTAATATCTTTCTAAGTTTTCTCCTTGCTGATGAAAGAGTGAGTACTGACAGGGTGTTTAATCTCAGATTTTGCCACTAAAAGGATTTGGTTTGATTGATTCAAAGGTTTAGCACAGAGGTAATTTGAACTCTTGTTGCCTCTTATTTTGAATGTTCCTGCCTCTCCATATCTTCCTTTTTTTTTATATATTAACTTTTGTTTGCCATTATTTTTTCCAGAACCATTGAAGTAAAGAGATATAGGCGACCATATCTGGGGATTCATACAATGTAATGCTGCGCTGCATTTGTGGGTGCATCTGATGTCTACAGTTTGACGTTTCACAGTTTTGATTCTGTCATAATTTCATTTTTCTTGCACTCTTGTTGTAACTCAGTGACTCTTGTAAAGTAAAACCTGATGGAACTACAAGTTTTGGGCGTAGTTGATGAGCCATCATCTCAACATTGAGATTGCACTAAACTTTTTGGTTTGCTGGAACCGATCTTGATCAGTTGTGCATTGAATCATTTGCTTGTTAAGGCCATTTAAGCTGAATGAATTGGAATTATCTGTGAGTGCTATTTATGCGAGGTTACCGAGATGGATCCAAGTTATTTGAACTGAACGAGTGAACAAGTGGTGTATTAGACAAGGAGCAACCGTCGAATCACAGTGGAATTGTGCAATGGAGATCTTAAATGCCAGTAAATCTTTGAACGAAACATATGTAAATCATTCTGAATAACTGAGCATTCGAATTTGACAAAGCAAGAATAAATGTAGCAATAATTTGAGATACTGAATTCTCATGATAATAACTAGTCCCACTCTATTAAGCTCTCCTAACAAAGATGGAACTTGTAGGCTCAAGTTAGCTAGCACTAGCAGGATGGGAGATTTTGAGCCAGCTCCTTGTGGAAAGAAGGGCAGCTTTTCATGCGAGGTTACCGAGATCGATCCAAGTTATTTGAACTGAACGAGTGAACAAGTGGTGTATTAGACACGGAGCAACCATTGAATCACAGTGGAATTGTGCAATGGAGATCTTAAATGCCAATAAATCTTTAAACTAAATATATTTAAAGCATTTGAATTTGACAAAACACGAATAAATGTAGCAATAATCTGAGATATTGACTTCTTGCGATAATAACTAGTCCCGCTCTTTTAAGCTCTCCTAAGAAAGATGAACTTGTAGGCTCAAGTTAGCTAGCACTAGCAGGATGGGAGATTTTGAGCCAGCTCCCTGTGGAAAGAAGGGCAGCTTTTCATGAGATGCCCAAAGCCGTCGCTGGCCATGACTGCCTTGAGGTTTCCTGGAGACCTGAGGAAGTTGAAGCATGCTTGCTTGAGTCCGGGGCAAGCATGCTGCTCGGCTAGCGCCAATGTAGTCGCCGTGGTGGTGGTGTCCATGAAGCGGCGCAAGGTGGCCCTTGCAGATGGACTTGAGCCTTTGGAGGTTAGGCTGGTGCCAATGCATCACGCACTATTCACGGGCTATAGCCCCGCCACGTCGCCTTTTTTCACCACTCTCACGCCACTCTCACGCCACTCTCACGGCACGGTGCCAGTGCACGGGCTATAGCCCGGGCTATAGCTTCTCTCTCTGCCACATCAGCTTTTCTCTCTCCTCCACGTCAACACATATTTTTGAAACGAAAACATTAAAAAAAATAACATTAACATTTCCACTTTAATGATTATTAGTTTTTATATTTTAAAAAAATAACATTACATGATATTAATAAATCACTTATGTCTTACAATTTTATTATTTTATATTTTGGAAATAACATTAAACCACTATTAAGAAATTATTCAAACTTCAAAAATATAAATATGTGGAAAATTTTACAAAATGGTACTGTTGGAAAGTATGTGAAAATTCAAGTTTATAGAATTTTATTTCAAGTCATTTGTGGTTATAAAACAAAATTTATGAATTAATCATTAAAACAGAAAAAAAAAACGGATAGACGCTGTCGCCCGGCCCTCTCGCCTCGGCCCGCTAGTGCGTCGCCTGGCCCTCTCGCCCTCTCGCCCCCCCTCTCGCCCCGGGCCCCCGCTATCGCCCCGCCTATGCGGGCGGTAAGCCGGGCGGTAGCGCCCTGTCGCCGGGCGAGCCTGCTGCCGCCCGGCCGACGCCTCTCGCCCGCGCTCTCGCCTGCTATCGCCCCGCTCCGGGCGATAAGCCTCCCTACCGCCTCCCTTCTCTACCGCGTTGGCACCAGCCTTATACCTGTCCGCCGCTGCAAGCAAATGCTGAGCCATCACAACTGCATCGTTGCTCTCTAAATGTGGCAGCGAGTCTGTGTAGATGAAGTGGAGCATGTCCTTGAAGACCGTGGCTTCCATATCCTCGATGCGAACACGAGCGTCGGTCTTCTCCTTCATGGAGCCGTGGAACTCCGCTTTGAAGACCGACGACCGAGCAGCGAGCACGCACCTGTGCGCACCAAAGGTCTCTGTGCCGACCTCCAGCGTCACGTCCGTCCTGTCACCATCGGCGAGGAGCTGGCCGAAATGCAGCTGCATGTCGCACGGTGGCCCGGGCTGGGCGAGCTTAGCGAAGATGGTTAGCACGGTGAGATCGCACCTGACGCTGAAGACATCATCCTTGAGGTAAACCGAGTTCTCCAGCAGTATCGGTCTGATGAGTGCATGCGAATCTTGCGGTGGCAGTTTCTTGGAGAAGGTCCTACGTGTACGCGTGGAGTAGGATGACACTGGTGTACCGTCGTGGTCGAGCAGACTGACCTTGAACTGCGCGGTGACCTCGCTGTCTTCGTCGTTGTCGTCGAGAAACAGAATAAAGCTTACCCAGCCGTTGTCGGAAGGGCAACATCCGTTGGGGTAGTATCTCAGACACCAGCGATGGCCTCCCACGGCGACGGCTTCAGATTTGATGAATTCGCCGTTGCCGAGCACCTTGGTTAGGGAGTACCCTTTTATCTTGAGGTCATGCGACCCCTCTACGGACTCGACGACGATGGCCGACGACGATCTCGACGGCGCCCCGCCGCCGCCGTTGTTCCCATCAGAAGATGGAGAGGAGTTGGACATGGCTGTTAGGTTAGAGCCAGACTACAACGCGCCAGAAAATAGTTTTTACTGGTATGGGCGTCTAGTAAGGCTTAGGCCGGTGCCAACGCGGGCGGGAGCGGGGGCGGTATCGCCACGCCCGGGGCGAGAGCGGGCGAGAAGGGGGGCGGTAGGGGCGGGCCGGGCGGTGGCGGGGTCGCCCGTCGAGAGCAGGCGACAGGGGGAGGTCTCGCCCGCGTTGGCGGGGCGAGAGGAGGGTTGCGGGGCGAGATGGGGGCGAGGCGATGGCAGCGTGGGGCGATAGCGCAGGAGCCGTTGGGGTATCCGTTGGGGAAACGTCTAGCTGACGTGGCGCCCCCCGATTGGTCCACGTCAGCTAGCCGTTGGGGGAGCCGTTGCTGGCTGGAAAAAAGCCAAAAAAAAAATCACCAAATTTTCATCTCCACTCCTATAAATACCCCCCATATCCATTCATTCTCTTCACACCGTTTCATCATCTTCCTCTCCCTCCTTCTCTCAAACCATCGCCGCCATGGCTGGTTGGACTCCAGATATGACCTCGTACACGGAGCTCTTGCAGTCCGACGGGTCACAAGCTTCTCACATAGAAGATGTCTCTCCCACACATCGTCGCTCCAATGCCGGTTCTTCGCCGCATCCCCGAGTGTTATACACATCCAACACACCACCTCCGGGGCCATATGGTCCAGCTCCGGGTCCGTATGGTCCACCTCCGGGTGCATATGGTTCATACCCTCCTCCTCCGTATGCGTACCCCCCACCACCTCCACCTACAGGTAGCGGGAGTGGGACTGTACCTCAGTACCCACCACCTCCGTACGGTTCGTACGCTCCACCTCCGTATCCATACGGTTCGTACGCTCCACCTCCTTCGTACCCCCACCACCTCCAGAAGCCAGTGCTCCAAGCGACGGGTCAGATGCCGTGGAAACAATGGTACCAAAGCGTCCAAAGAGGCTCGAGTGGAAATCTGCGGACGAGGAAAAACTGGTACTTTTCTTACCCGTCACATATTTATTTCGGAGTTGGTTTTTGCTTGGATTTTTCACTAAGACAATATCTATTTCGTTGTAGGTTCATGCTTGGGTTTTTCACTCCAAGGACTTGTAAGGACCCCAGACCGGCAGTCTGAAACCCTACGTATGCATACATTCACGATCCCAGAAAGATCAGTCGTGAACAACATACACAGTTGGCACACAGAAATACATCATCCATTACACGAATACATAAAGGTATTACATAAAAGATCACATGATCAAGTTTAACGCAACTGCCACAAAGGCAGGCAACTTAACCATCACAGCGGAAGACAATTAAAACACAACGCAGTTGAGCCCAAGTCACGCCTTAACCTACAGGCTGCTGACCCGGAGACGATCCTAGTTCGCAAAGCCGTCAACTCCATACTTCTCTTCATAGATATCCTTTGGAGGCTCCTTCTCCAAATCTGATAAGTAGATACCAGGGGCGAAACCATAATGAGTACATTTGAATGTACTCAGCAAGACATCCATCATTTCACTTACCAACATGCAAATATGCTTATATGGTGGAATGGGTAGGCTATAAATAGGGTTCACTATCAATGGTGTTCATATATGATGACACCACGGTTGCAGTCAGGTTAATCTGTATCTTCGTTGAAGAAGATACTTCAGAAGAAAATAATCTAGTTTTATTTCTCTTGTAGATATCACATGTACAAGAGGTTTCGTTAAGTTTTGTTAAAGAAGGTTTTCTCTTTGCAAAACTTCTTGGAATAAGTTTCCAGAATTCTTGCTTAGAGTAGAAAAGGTTTTCTTTGCAAAACATTTTGTTTTGTATAACATCATCTGGCTTTTCATCATCGATGATACCTCCACGGTATACATTTCCATTCCTTTCCGAACTTCACAAGTTCAACACTTCCTTTCCAAAATTCCTTTTCAAAAACATCCTTTTTGAAAAACATTGACACAATGCTAGCTACATGGCCATTCAACTGTCCATATCCGAGGACGCGGCTTCTTCAAAAAAGTTATACTCTGCAGAGGTGTACACTTCCACCAGATCCAGTACACCTCCCGTGAACAATCACGGACTGTAACAACAGTATGTAAACATCAGGTATCTGATCATAACCATCCACTATGTTCAAGCTAGAATATGCCTATCTCTCAGTTGAGTTTTACCACATCCCCGGCACCGAGCTAATCCCCGCCAAGCCAGGATGCCTCAGCTGATGCGTCCGGAGGGAAAATTAATCCCACACTTTATATGTCTCCACGACATTCGGTTCAGAGGATCGCATCCCCTATAGCACATTGAGATAGCACACACTAATAAGAACAAACTTCAAGTTAAGCCCCTTGCCCATGTTGGGGTAGGGTGGCAGTACGGTAAAGGTTGTCCGGCGAAGACTAGGTTATGTGTCATTTTTGAAAACACCACTTTCTCAAAAATGACCACTTCCACATTCCTCCGGAGAACAAGGATCCGCCTTTTCTCCGGGTTTTTCCGTAAAGCCTTTGTTTTGTAGAATCACAATTTTAGGGTGTCCACTTAGGGACTAGTATATTTGATGGTAATAAATACCATATGGTGGCCTATGGGCTTGGTATTACCAAGTTTAACTATTGGCATGATAGTAACCTATAATATAGTATAGTAGTAAATTCCACATCAAAAATAGTTTTGATAATCAAGTTTTTGTAAAACTTCAGAGGTAAAACATGCATGATAGATAATGATAAGTATTGTATCAGCAAGCATCAGGATGGCTTGCCTGGTATCTCTTGTGTCCCTGGTGTTGGAGTGACTGGAACTTGAAACAGATCTTCACGACACTTCCTTCCTCTTCGTTTTCTAACGTCGTAAAAGGAATAAAGGACACACATTCAGAACCAATCAAGGCAAGCAACAATGCATAACCATACATACAGCAAGGAAATCTAATAATAACAAATCACACAATTATTAATGGAGGCAAACAATCAAACAAACCTACTTGGCAGAAATGCCATTTAATAAGACAACTTAAGGTTGGAGGAAAATAACTCACAACCTTAATATCATGGATTCAGTGGGTGTGCCACTCTCATACCAAGATATTAATAAACCCAAAATACACTTAGTTTCACAAGGGTGAGACTACTAAAAGTGTATAAAACATGCACAAGAATAATCATGGAAATGGGTTTATCAACCACACCACAAAAAGAAAAAGGTAGCTATTCTGCTAAGCCTAAATTCACCTCAAGAATAAATAATACACATGATTTGCAAAAGTTACTTTTACAAATCAGTGAGCCTACATAAGTATAACAAGGTAATAGACTCATCACAAAACAAACAATTTCTCATAGTGAGAACAATAGAAACAATGACTAAAAAGGAGGAATCCTATAGTCATGCTTCTACTAAGGGTTTGCTATGAAAACATGCGTAACAAGTAAAATACTAAAATGCAAACAAGGAACCATGTTATCATAATGGGAATGAAAACATGTCCTCATGCAAGGATACACAAATACCCACCAAACACAAGTTGGCAGGAAAAATAATTTAACACAAAAACTGCTAAGGAAACTAGTACTAGTCAAACATGAAGAATCAATGGATGTATTTCAATCAAGTAATTGAAATACAACCAGAGGGTCCATGTCATAAAAAAAGTAGTGGAAAACATCTATACTTGCTATAACAAAAATATCGCATTTAGCAAAACAATGCATCAATTTTCAGGGCAACTCCTACATACTAGTAGTAATAAAAAGGGGCATTACTAGAGGAATCAAACAACACTCCAAAGATGGATTTTTCCTAGCAAGCCACACATGATTATAACCACTTACAAACAGAAGCATACCCATTTTTGTTTAGTACAAAAATTCCCAAAGCAAAAATACTAGGCACTCATTAGTTATGAAACTATATAAAAGAAATGCATCTAGTGTGGGGGAAATAATGTTTCCACCAAAAATGCAATGAAACCAGTGGGTGTTCCACTAGCATAACAAAGCATTAAGAGGTCACAAAGCCTCTGGTCACACTTGACAACAATTAGCAAAAACCTAAACTAGCACCTAGTGCAATAACAATACTAGCAGAAAATAATAGGGTGCTTAAAAACAAGCAAGGTAATGATACTCATGCTATTGTTTTCACACATGTGAAAAATTTAGGGGTCAAGTACTCATAAAAACCTTATCAAAATTCTACTGGTCCTAGGAATACAACATAATAATATGTGGTCACACAACCACAAATGATTATGTCAAAATTCCACACATGAGGGAATTTTTCCATAACCATCCTCATAGTCATGACAAAGCTAATAATGCTTTTCTACCAACTCAAATGCAATCTTGCAGAGGTGATACTAACAAAATATAAGTACCAACATGGTACTGAATCTAATATCTCAACACAACAATTCAATCACTTGCACACAAAATAATCAATCAAAAATTATATGCAAGTAATAACTAGAGGTAAAACATATTCTATTCCCATAAATCATATTTCTTCTCAACTCAAGTCCACACAATCTAACATGCTAAAATAGCTAAGTAACACTTAGAAAACAAGTTCACACAACTTATACATGCTAGAAAACAATATTGCAACTCAAAAATATAATCACAACAATTAATTAGCTAAAATGCCATAATGGCAGAAACAAGCAAAACAAAGATCTGTCCACCAAAATTTATAGGATGTTCTAAAAATTAAACCCTTCTAGGTTTGGATAGCCCTAAACATATACAAGACCATCCAATTTGGTTTGCATCAAAATTCATCTTTAATTAATTTATAAAAATCACCAAAGTGCTCTCTGGTGTTTTACCAAACTGCATTTCATTTCAAAAATACAATGAATTTGGAAACGAGGTTAAATGCTCCTGTTAGGAAATTTCAAGGGCTTTCCAATGCAATTTGCCTCACTTCATTCTGAGTTGTAAAATAAAAATGGTGCTCATTTTGGTGTTTCTGGTACCTGTTGCCAAATCATTTTTCATTCTTAAAATATACATCCAAATGTAGATCTACCAATTGGAGATGGTTTAGAATTAGTTGAGGTACCACTGTGAATTTTTGTTTGGTCAAAATCATCTTTTAGGTAGGTTTTTAGAGCCAAAAGTAAACAGGCTACATTCTGTGAAAAATTAATTGGAAAAACAAAACATTAATGGGCCAGATCCGCTAAAGGGCCGATCAGATCCAAAGTCACCGCGGGGTAGGCTAGCCTTAGTGGCCGACCTGTGGGCCAGGCGCCACGGTGGCTGCCACGCGGCACAGCGGGGGCCACCAGCCGGTTTGACCAGCCCAGCGCGGGGTCAAAGGAGACGTGACGCGAGCGTGACGTCGAGGTGATGTCACTCGCCGGCGGGAGGTTCTCCGGCGAGCTCGAATCCGTCGATTCCGGCCACCAATCTGCAATCCAAGGACACCCGTGAGTCACTCTCGACGAGGGGAACCTTGTAGGGCCTGCGCCGTTTCCGGGGAAGGCGCCGGAGACCGGCGGCAACGGCGCGCGGCGGCGGCCGGACACGAGGACGGCGCGGCGAGGAAATCCGAGGGAAAGGAGAGGGGAAAACGCACGGGGAGGTTCCCCTGCTCACCTTGAATGCGACGGAGGACTCGACGAGGGCGAATAAGGAGCGAGGCCGCGGTGATTCGCCGCCGGAGCTCGCCGGCCCCGAAGACGAATTCGGACGGCGCGGGCTCCTCAAGGCCTTTCGCCGCGATTCCATTTGCAGGGAGGACCACCACGTCGAGGCGGAACGGAAGGGACCACCGGCGACCGGCGGCGAGCCCTCCAATGGCCGAATCGACGACGACCTCTTAGCCTAGGGTTCGGTTTTTGGGGCTAATTAGAGAGAGAGAGGGAGAGAGAGCTTGAGGGGGGGGAGAGATAGAGGGGGGGCCTGGGGGAGACAAGGCACATGGGGGGGGCCTCTTTATCCTCCCGAATTCCTTCCACTCGAAGCAATGGTGTAGGTCTTCTGTTTGCTACAGCATGGCTAGAGGTAGGAGATGACTCAGATTTCATTTAGGTCCCTGCAAATTTACAAGTGGGTCCCTGTCCTCTCTGAAAATGGATGTTTTCACCAAGCAAACAAAGTCAACATTTAATTTCCTTTTGCCCAAAATTCTTATTAGTTAAGATACACAACCTATGTGAAAATTGGCTCAATTAGATAAACTTGATAATTCAAAGTTGTTCAAATTTGAATTCTTACATAAATGGACATTGAATTTATTAACCTACTTAGGAGCTTCCAAAAATGATAATTTTTGGCACACATTCCTTATTTGATGTGTTACTTATGTGGTAGAAAATTCAAGTCATTTAGAGTTACTTCATAGAACAAACTTGTTAAAATTTCAAAAAGGTGCTGTCAAGAAAACAGGGGTTTTTGGCAACTTAATCAATTCAAAAACTTGTGCCCTTTTGGTTTTCATCCTCATTTATGATATAGAGAATGTGGTATTTATTTCATGGCATTTGGAAAAAGTTTGTAGAACAAACTTGTTCAAAATCCCAAATGTTGCTGTGGAGAAAATTCATGTTTTCAGGACTTTAATGGGTTCAATTTTTGGTCTCCTCTTGTGTGTGTTCCTTATTTGATATAAGGAAGCAATGGTATGAATTTCAGATCATTTGATGGAAGTTTCCAGAAGTAACTAGTTTGAGTTTTCTGTTTCTAGAAATATTGGAATTTCTATTTAATAAGGCTCTTGGCTTTTCTTTAGCAATGCTTTGCCAAAATATTTATGTGACTAGAGATAGCAAGTCAATGCTCTCCAATACCTTTGTTTTTAATCTTGCAAGGTTGGAAAAACATTTGATAATATTTTGGTGAAGCATCTAAGAATGCCTCTTTTTCTGATAATCTTTTTAGGGAAATTTATTAAGTGTTTCCTCTTTCTTAAATTAGGCCTTGGAATAATATTCAACAAGTATGAGTTTCATAAGATAGTTTTTGGAAAACTCTTTGATCAATATTTACTTTACAAAATATTGCCAAGGTCATTGGAACAATATGTTGAATATTTTGTTTTCAATTTCTTAGCCATGTAAGTTTATATAATTAGTTTGTTTAGTTGCACTCAAACAAATACAATCAAAGTTTAATTGTCACAATCAAAGTTTAATTGTCAAGCAATTAGCAAAACAACTGTGTTAACAGGTATTCCAAAATTGGGATGTGACAAGTCTTCCCCCCTTAAAAAGAATCTCGTCCCCGAGATTCACAAGCGAGGACTAAGGGAGGGCCAACAAACACAATGTTAGTGTTGGAGTGCAGATGCTTCCCCCCTTTGACTTTTCTTGGGAGGAGGGGTTCTTCCCTAAATTAGCAAATTCCTTTTTAAAAGGTACACCAGTACTGTGTTAGGTCCAAAACTTTTGTTTCCTAGTTTGACTACTGCCAACTAGTTCCTTTAGTGCAGAACTACCTGGAAATGTATCGTCAATTATTACATGAGTTCCTAGCTATATCCCACATATTACATACCACATATGGAGTGGTGTACCACTCTCATAACAAGGTATATAAGAAGCTAAAAATATAGCTTGTGGGTGCAAGAGGTTAGGTTGTTAAGGTAAAACAAACAGATAGAACAAATACCCATGGCAGTGGTTATTACCCACCATAAGCAACTATCACTTAATATGTTCATGATTTTAGTTGAATGTTTTAGTTTCAAAGATACTCTTAAGAATAATCATAACACCAGTATAAACTCATGCTAAGGTAAAACATTTCAACAAAATCCAATAAGCGAGCAAACAACACCACAGATGAATAGACTATTTATTCACTAGGTTATTGTTTATTAGAGGTTTTGGAATCCATCAATCATGAACAATTAGAAAACAACCAGTAGCTAAAACCAATGAATACAATCATAAAGGTACCCTAAAACACCATCTTCACACAAGATAAAAACTCCTATTACATAGGCATAAAAAAAACAGGACTGCACAAATAACACACTAGTATGAAAAATCCACACCAGCATGCTATAAGAGATAATCATATCCTATAACCATAGAACATGCATCTAAATAATTCATGGCATGATAACAGAAGTAATAACTTCCTAGACATGCTATATCAACACATATACTCATAAAATAAAAGAGTGTACTACTAGAGCAAAAATCACCATTTTCTAGTGGTGAAACTAGTTTCACTCTAGAGAAGCAAACAATGCTATCATGATGTTTAAACTTAAACTAGCAAGTCATGAGTATAAGTGTACCTAATAACAGTACACAAAAATTACTCATGTTAGTAAGCACAAACATCAAAACAATTCCCATGATACAACTATTAAACATGCAGAAATTTCTTCTAGCAATTTCTGTTTTCTTTAACCAATTACTAGCAAACAAGCAAGGTATAACTCACACAACCAGTAGCTATGCCATTAATGAAAAATTATCTAAACCTTTTCAAAAATCCATACACTCAATTTAAAATTATTCACAAACAATCTACCAATCAAGAGGAATTTATTTTATTTGCGAACAATTTAATTTTAGCACATGATAGTGAAACATTTCTTAACATGATACCCCTAAGGAATATTATGCTAACAAAAGGATCACACCTAAACATATTAGTCTTTACTAATAAGAGATAAACTTCTCACTTGCATAAGTGAAAACAAACAATTATATTTTCCATGGTGGAAAATAGGAATCAATCACATAGTGAAACATGCTATTTTCACACCTGTGTATGGTTGGGGATTTTCATCCTCAAGCCAAAATACAATGGGACCAGTGGGCTATGTCCTACTAATACCAAGAAAAAAAATAGGTACTAAGCCTCTGGTTACTCATGAAAAACTTTGCATACAAGATAAAAATATAAAGCTATTTACTCTAGTGAAGCAATACTAGTGCATATTGATAGCAATTCTTACACATGCTTTACTATTAAAAGACATGCAAGCTAACATAGGTACAAGCATCAAAATAACAGTACCTAAATGGTACTGGACTCAAGGAAAAACATAGCACAAAATCTACTACGAAAATATACACAGATCTAGTTCTCACAATATTTCCAATTAATAAACTAGAAGGTAACAAATGCTATTTCATTTTTTTATTCGAGTTTTCCAATCATGCACACACTTTCTAGGGTAGATTTATTATAAGAAAACAACATAATAACAAGTCCTAACAACTCCATATAAGTTAGGAAGCAAGATTGAATAAAACACAAATTTATTTCAATCAAGAGCACACAAAGAAACAAAAACAAGAAAACTGTTGTTTTCTAGATCTATCATAACCATTTCATCGTTCACTTAATTTCTAAACTCCGAATCTCATAGTACCTACCACGTCTACTAAGATTTGGTTTCCAAATTAGATACACATGATATCCTATTGACTAGTAAACGAATAGGTCATCATTTTATTTTCTCGTGACTACTCCTTTTTACCAACTAGATTAAAAAGTGTTAAGTCACTTAATTCCTTGGTTTAGAAAGAGTTGTCAGTGGTTTGCATGCTTTGGTTAGGTGTCAACCTAAGATTAGACAAAGCATGTTAGTCTTGTTAGCTTTCTATTTAATAATGTTTGTCCGACAAGATACGACTAGCGTCATCGTACGTCGAATATTGGATTGTGCTCTTTTGATTGGCTTTTGAGGGGGTTGCGCCTCATGGCATGTGAAGACTTCTTTTGCACCTTTCTCCAGAGGAGGGAGGTATATAACTTTTAAAAGGGTATTTCTCTTATTTGGTCTTTTAAAAGGGAACATAACAACAAAAGTGCGACATTTAGCCAACAAGGTAAAAAGAGTCTTTTGCAAACAGACAAAACATAGAGGTTTAGGTCAGTATTGGTTGGTTTTCTTCACGCCCTTTATTCTTTGAGGATTGTCGTTGTTGGAGCTTTATTTGTTGGAGTGCATCACTGGTAGCAATGCTATCAGCTCGTGCGGCTTGATGGTCCTCTATTTAGGCCCAACGGTGCTTTCATTAATTGTGGGGGAGATGGTGGTGGTTCACGACGGGTCGCATTATGAAGCGAAAACAAGTCTAAGTCTAAGCAACAAATTCTTGTTTTTGAATGCTATACAAACATTTTTGCTTGCAAAAATTTAACACGAGGCGATTCAAAAACAAGAGCGGGGCAATCACAAATCTGCAAATTTTGAGCACCCCACAAACATATAGAAGCCTAGATGAACCAAATTCTACACCAAACAACAGCACAAAGTCCTACGGACACACATAAGCAAGCCAAAACACACAAGCAAGGCTCCATTGGAGCTACGTCGGGGGAAACGACTCATGGGGTAATCGCTAAATTACTCCAAACTAGACTAATCCAAAAATCCTAGAAGTGGCTGAAGAACTATATCTACTTCTGACCATCATCACTGTAGAGCTAGGCAATTATTTTGGTCTCTCGGGACATCGGCAAGTATAAAAGCTTTTGTATAGAAACAAGATAATAGAAATAAAGTTTTGATAAACCTTTTTAACTGAGAGAGGTAATAATATGCAACAATCTGTTTTTGAAACCCCAACTATTTTCTGGACAGAAAACTTCAAAGACGAGAGATGTTTCAAAAACAGAGCGGAGCAGTTGCAAACCAGTAAGAAATAAACTCTTAACCGAGAGAGATACCAATTCTGTAAGGCCCGCCCTTCGAACCACTGTTCAAGGACGCCCTTGATATGCATTTAGAATCTTTTGAAAAGATAAGAAGGAGGGAAAATATACTAAAATTCCCTTAGATAAAAAAAAATCTAGACAGTAAATAGGTTTTTACTCCAAAATACTTATCTTTCCTATCTGACGTCCATGCTAACTAAGGTCTCCTAAGGTCAGGATGGCTCTGATACCAACTCTGTAAGGACCCCAGACCGGCAGTCTGAAACCCTACGTATGCATACATTCACGATCCCAGAAAGATCAGTCGTGAACAACATACACAGTTGGCACACAGAAATACATCATCCATTACACGAATACATAAAGGTATTACATAAAAGATCACATGATCAAGTTTAACGCAACTGCCACAAAGGCAGGCAACTTAACCATCACAACGGAAGACAATTAAAACACAACGCAGTTGAGCCCAAGTCACGCCTTAACCTACAGGCTGCTGACCCGGAGACGATCCTAGTTCGCAAAGCCGTCAACTCCATACTTCTCTTCATAGATATCCTTTCGAGGCTCCTTCTCCAAATCTGATAAGTAGATACCAGGGGCGAAACCATAATGAGTACATTTGAATGTACTCAGCAAGACATCCATCATTTCACTTACCAACATGCAAATATGCTTATATGGTGGAATGGGTAGGCTATAAATAGGGTTCACTATCAATGGTGTTCATATATGATGACACCACGGTTGCAGTCAGGTTAATCTGTATCTTCGTTGAAGAAGATACTTCAGAAGAAAATAATCTAGTTTTATTTCTCTTGTAGATATCACATGTACAAGAGGTTTCGTTAAGTTTTGTTAAAGAAGGTTTTCTCTTTGCAAAACTTCTTGGAATAAGTTTCCAGAATTCTTGCTTAGAGTAGAAAAGGTTTTCTTTGCAAAACATTTTGTTTTGTATAACATCATCTGGCTTTTCATCATCGATGATACCTCCACGGTATACATTTCCATTCCTTTCCGAACTTCACAAGTTCAACACTTCCTTTCCAAAATTCCTTTTCAAAAACATCCTTTTTGAAAAACATTGACACAATGCTAGCTACATGGCCATTCAACTGTCCATATCCGAGGACGCGGCTTCTTCGAAAAAGTTATACTCTGCAGAGGTGTACACATCCACCAGATCCAGTACACCTCCCGTGAACAATCACGGACTGTAACAACAGTATGTAAACATCAGGTATCTGATCATAACCATCCACTATGTTCAAGCTAGAATATGCCTATCTCTCAGTTGAGTTTTACCACATCCCCGGCACCGAGCTAATCCCCGCCAAGCCAGGATGCCTCAGCTGATGCGTCCGGAGGGAAAATTAATCCCACACTTTATATGTCTCCACGACATTCGGTTCAGAGGATCGCATCCCCTATAGCACATTGAGATAGCACACACTAATAAGAACAAACTTCAAGTTAAGCCCCTTGCCCATGTTGGGGTAGGGTGGCAGTACGGTAAAGGTTGTCCGGCGAAGACTAGGTTATGTGTCATTTTTGAAAACACCACTTTCTCAAAAATGACCACTTCCACATTCCTCCGGAGAACAAGGATCCGCCTTTTCTCCGGGTTTTTCCGTAAAGCCTTTGTTTTGTAGAATCACAATTTTAGGGTGTCCACTTAGGGACTAGTATATTTGATGGTAATAAATACCATATGGTGGCCTATGGGCTTGGTATTACCAAGTTTAACTATTGGCATGATAGTAACCTATAATATAGTATAGTAGTAAATTCCACATCAAAAATAGTTTTGATAATCAAGTTTTTGTAAAACTTCAGAGGTAAAACATGCATGATAGATAATGATAAGTATTGTATCAGCAAGCATCAGGATGGCTTGCCTGGTATCTCTTGTGTCCCTGGTGTTGGAGTGACTGGAACTTGAAACAGATCTTCACGACACTTCCTTCCTCTTCGTTTTCTAACGTCGTAAAAGGAATAAAGGACACACATTCAGAACCAATCAAGGCAAGCAACAATGCATAACCATACATACAGCAAGGAAATCTAATAATAACAAATCACACAATTATTAATGGAGGCAAACAATCAAACAAACCTACTTGGCAGAAATGCCATTTAATAAGACAACTTAAGGTTGGAGGAAAATAACTCACAACCTTAATATCATGGATTCAGTGGGTGTGCCACTCTCATACCAAGATATTAATAAACCCAAAATACACTTAGTTTCACAAGGGTGAGACTACTAAAAGTGTATAAAACATGCACAAGAATAATCATGGAAATGGGTTTATCAACCACACCACAAAAAGAAAAAGGTAGCTATTCTGCTAAGCCTAAATTCACCTCAAGAATAAATAATACACATGATTTGCAAAAGTTACTTTTACAAATCAGTGAGCCTACATAAGTATAACAAGGTAATAGACTCATCACAAAACAAACAATTTCTCATAGTGAGAACAATAGAAACAATGGCTAAAAAGGAGGAATCCTATAGTCATGCTTCTACTAAGGGTTTGCTATGAAAACATGCGTAACAAGTAAAATACTAAAATGCAAACAAGGAACCATGTTATCATAATGGGAATGAAAACATGTCCTCATGCAAGGATACACAAATACCCACCAAACACAAGTTGGCAGGAAAAATAATTTAACACAAAAACTGCTAAGGAAACTAGTACTAGTCAAACATGAAGAATCAATGGATGTATTTCAATCAAGTAATTGAAATACAACCAGAGGGTCCATGTCATAAAAAAAGTAGTGGAAAACATCTATACTTGCTATAACAAAAATATCGCATTTAGCAAAACAATGCATCAATTTTCAGGGCAACTCCTACATACTAGTAGTAATAAAAAGGGGCATTACTAGAGGAATCAAACAACACTCCAAAGATGGATTTTTCCTAGCAAGCCACACATGATTATAACCACTTACAAACAGAAGCATACCCATTTTTGTTTAGTACAAAAATTCCCAAAGCAAAAATACTAGGCACTCATTAGTTATGAAACTATATAAAAGAAATGCATCTAGTGTGGGGGAAATAATGTTTCCACCAAAAATGCAATGAAACCAGTGGGTGTTCCACTAGCATAACAAAGCATTAAGAGGTCACAAAGCCTCTGGTCACACTTGACAACAATTAGCAAAAACCTAAACTAGCACCTAGTGCAATAACAATACTAGCAGAAAATAATAGGGTGCTTAAAAACAAGCAAGGTAATGATACAAATGCTATTGTTTTCACACATGTGAAAAATTTAGGGGTCAAGTACTCATAAAAACCTTATCAAAATTCTACTGGTCCTAGGAATACAACATAATAATATGTGGTCACACAACCACAAATGATTATGTCAAAATTCCACACATGAGGGAATTTTTCCATAACCATCCTCATAGTCATGACAAAGCTAATAATGCTTTTCTACCAACTCAAATGCAATCTTGCAGAGGTGATACTAACAAAATATAAGTACCAACATGGTACTGAATCTAATATCTCAACACAACAATTCAATCACTTGCACACAAAATAATCAATCAAAAATTATATGCAAGTAATAACTAGAGGTAAAACATATTCTATTCCCATAAATCATATTTCTTCTCAACTCAAGTCCACACAATCTAACATGCTAAAATAGCTAAGTAACACTTAGAAAACAAGTTCACACAACTTATACATGCTAGAAAACAATATTGCAACTCAAAAATATAATCACAACAATTAATTAGCTAAAATGCCATAATGGCAGAAACAAGCAAAACAAAGATCTGTCCACCAAAATTTATAGGATGTTCTAAAAATTAAACCCTTCTAGGTTTGGATAGCCCTAAACATATACAAGACCATCCAATTTGGTTTGCATCAAAATTCATCTTTAATTAATTTATAAAAATCACCAAAGTGCTCTCTGGTGTTTTACCAAACTGCATTCCATTTCAAAAATACAATGAATTTGGAAACGAGGTTAAATGCTCCTGTTAGGAAATTTCAAGGGCTTTCCAATGCAATTTGCCTCACTTCATTCTGAGTTGTAAAATAAAAATGGTGCTCATTTTGGTGTTTCTGGTACCTGTTGCCAAATCATTTTTCATTCTTAAAATATACATCCAAATGTAGATCTACCAATTGGAGATGATTTAGAATTAGTTGAGGTACCACTGTGAGTTTTTGTTTGGTCAAAATCATCTTTTAGGTAGGTTTTTAGAGCCAAAAGTAAACAGGCTACATTCTGTGAAAAATTAATTGGAAAAACAAAACATTAATGGGCCAGATCCGCTAAAGGGCCGATCAGATCCAAAGTCACCGCGGGGTAGGCTAGCCTTAGTGGCCGACCTGTGGGCCAGGCGCCACGGTGGCTGCCACGCGGCACAGCGGGGGCCACCAGCCGGTTTGACCAGCCCAGCGCGGGGTCAAAGGAGACGTGACGCGAGCGTGACGTCGAGGTGATGTCACTCGCCGGCGGGAGGTTCTCCGGCGAGCTCGAATCCGTCGATTCCGGCCACCAATCTGCAATCCAAAGACACCCGTGAGTCACTCTCGACGAGGGGAACCTTGTAGGGCCTGCGCCGTTTCCGGGGAAGGCGCCGGAGACCGGCGGCAACGGCGCGCGGCGGCGGCCGGACACGAGGACGGCGCGGCGAGGAAATCCGAGGGAAAGGAGAGGGGAAAACGCACGGGGAGGTTCCCCTGCTCACCTTGAATGCGACGGAGGACTCGACGAGGGCGAATAAGGAGCGAGGCCGCGGTGATTCGCCGCCGGAGCTCGCCGGCCCCGAAGACGAATTCGGACGGCGCGGGCTCCTCAAGGCCTTTCGCCGCGATTCCATTGGCAGGGAGGACCACCACGTCGAGGCGGAACGGAAGGGACCACCGGCGACCGGCGGCGAGCCCTCCAATGGCCGAATCGACGACGACCTCTTAGCCTAGGGTTCGGTTTTTGGGGCTAATTAGAGAGAGAGAGGGAGAGAGAGCTTGAGGGGGGGGGGGAGAGATAGAGGGGGGGCCTGGGGGAGACAAGGCACATGGGGGGGGGCCTCTTTATCCTCCCGAATTCCTTCCACTCGAAGCAATGGTGTAGGTCTTCTGTTTGCTACAGCATGGCTAGAGGTAGGAGATGACTCAGATTTCATTTAGGTCCCTGCAAATTTACAAGTGGGTCCCTGTCCTCTCTGAAAATGGATGTTTTCACCAAGCAAACAAAGTCAACATTTAATTTCCTTTTGCCCAAAATTCTTATTAGTTAAGATACACAACCTATGTGAAAATTGGCTCAATTAGATAAACTTGATAATTCAAAGTTGTTCAAATTTGAATTCTTACATAAATGGACATTGAATTTATTAACCTACTTAGGAGCTTCCAAAAATGATAATTTTTGGCACACATTCCTTATTTGATGTGTTACTTATGTGGTAGAAAATTCAAGTCATTTAGAGTTACTTCATAGAACAAACTTGTTCAAATTTCAAAAAGGTGCTGTCAAGAAAACAGGGGTTTTTGGCAACTTAAACAATTCAAAATCTTATGCCCTTTTGGTTTTCATCCTTATTTATGATATAGAGCATTTAGTATTTATTTCATGGCATTTGGAAAAAGTTTGTAGAACAAACTTGTTCAAAATCCCAAATGTTGCTGTGGAGAAAATTCATGTTTTCAGGGCTTTAATGGAATCAATTTTTGGTCTCCTCTTGTGTGTGTTCCTTATTTGATATAAGGAAGCAATGGTATGAATTTCAGATCATTTTAAGAAAGTTTCCAATAGTAACTTGTTTTAGTTTTCTGTTTCTAGAAATATTGGAATTTCTATTTAATAAGGCACTTGGCTTTTCTTTAACAATGCTTTGCCAAAATATTCATGTGACTAGAGATAACAAGTCAAAGCTCTCCAATACCTTTGTTTTTAATCTTGCAAGGTTGGAAAAACATTTGATAATATTTTGGTGAAGCATTTAAGAATGCCTCTTTTTCTGATAATCTTTTAGGGAAATTTTATTAAGTGTTTCCTCTTTCTTAATTTAGGTCTTGGAATAATATTCAACAAGTATGAGATTCATAAGATGTTTTTGGAAAACTCTTTGATCAATATTTACTTTAGAAAATATTGCCAAGGTCATTGGAACAATATGTTGAATATTTTGTTTTCAATTTCTTAGCCATGTAAGTTTATATAATTTGTTTGTTTAGTTGCACTCAAACAAATACAATCAAAGTTTAATTGTCAAGCAATTAGAAAAACAACTGTGTTATCATGTATTCCAAAATTGGGATGTGACAGGACTCTCGCGCCGGCAATTGCAAGACCGGCGAAAGTTTTTGGGGTCAGATAGCGAGGACCTTCAACTCTACCTCCGATCCCGCCCGCCATCGGACCGGGAAGCAACTGAAGGATCACTGGAACGTCTACAACCGTGAGGTGTCCTTGTTCAAAATGCATACCACATCCAAGAAGAAGCAGTACGTCAGAGTGGAGCAGACGATGCAATGGTCATGGAGGCGGCACAGGCGAGGTACGCAAATGACAGTAGAGTGACTCAGCCTTTCAAACGCTTCAAGTGGTGGGAAGCTGTTCGCAATGAAGCGAAGTGGAAATGACAACATGGTCCTGGTAGTGGGACTGATTCCAGTTCCAAGAGAACCCGTCTGGGGGTCGGAGGCGAGTACAGCTCTAGCGACGCGACGGAGGAGCAGCAGCGTCCAATGGGCCGCGATAGGGCCAAGGCCGCGTTTCGCAAGGATAAGGGAAAGAAGAAGGGGAAGGAATCCTCAGCAAACAGTGAGGCATCAAGTGCAACCTTCGGAATGAAGAAAATGTGGAAATGTTTATTGAAGGCTAAGCTACTGAAGCAATATAACAAATTGCAAGACCGATCAACCGCCGACATGAACGAAGCAGAAAAGCGCAAACATGCCAAGGCCATCAAAATAGTGGAAAAAGAGCTAGGGATGGAAGATGATGACGACGACGAGGAGGAGGAGGAGGAGGATTAGAATTTTTTATTTTTATGTAATTTTTACAATTTATTATGCAATTTTATTAATTAGTAATCGGTAACAATTTTAGTTCAATAAAATTATTTCCTTGCATTATTTTTAATGTTTTCGTCTCAAAAATATGTGTTGACGTGGAGGAGAGAGAAAATCTGATGTGGCAGAGAGAGAAGTGAGAGTGAGGGCTATAGCCCGTGCACTAGCACCGTGCCGTGAGAGTGGCGTGAGAGTGGCGTGAGAGTGAGGAAAAAAGGTGACGTGGCGGGGCTATAGCCCGTGAGAAGGTGTGATGCATTGGCACGAGCCTTATATATCACATCACGCATGGACCGCAGCCGCGCGACACAAGAAAACCCCAACTATAAGATTCTAAGGCTCCGTTTGTTCAGAGTTTTTCCCGGGATCGATGGGGATAATCTCAGCCTAATCCTAAATTCCCACATATTGTTGACCAGTTGCATAAAATATACCTGAGCAAAATATCAACAATCATTTCTAAATACTTTATCTGCTTTAGATGAATGGAGGATGTGCGATGAATAAACAAGGTTAGAGTATCTTTTGTTTAGTTGACTGATTTGACTTATGTGTCCCAGAATTGGTATTATATTTGGATCTAACTTAGCAATTCTATGCGCTATTAATTATGCATTGTAAAATTGCGTGGGATTTTCTAGCAATATTTTATTGGTTGTAGTACATCTAACTAAAATTTAACCTTTCTATTATGGCGTATATGGTTTTCATTTTTTCATAGATGTTATTGTTCAAAATTGTTGGTTGCGTGCGTTGCACGTGCACGCTAACTAGTATTGTCAAAATGTCATTTGTTTCTAGAGTATTTGGAAGTATTATCCCCATATTTCCCCCCAAATCCTCTAGAAATCCTCAAACCCTAGTGTATTTTTCTTAATGCCCATTACACTACCCCCACCTAGTGGATTGGAGATAAGTGGGGATTTGATGGGATTAGGTGAAAGTGGGGGTTTCATCCAATCCCTGTGGGGATTATCCCTACTAATTGTCTAGAAAACGCTAGAAGCAAACGGGGCCTAAGACCTTCTTTTCTTCTAGTATATTTTAGGGGATCGGCTCCAATCCTGATTTTTTTTTGATTGACACCTTTACCGTAGGGAAAATCCCTATGGTTATTTTCTACTCTCCGTCCCAAAAAGGATGTCTTAACTTTGTCTAAATTTGAATGTATCTACACACTAAAACGCATCTAGATACATGCAAATTTAGACAAAGTTAAGACATCATTTTCAGGACGGAGGGAGTATTTCAAATATGAAGAACCAAAGTACAAAAGAGGAGATTACATTAGAGGGGAAGGAAGGTGAGATGGGAATACATATCAAGTATTAAAAAGTATAATCCACTCTAATAAAGAATGAACAAAAGATTTTTTAACTCTATATTGGTGAAGAGAAACATCAGCCATAAACCTAATTTTCCATCTAGTCCAAGATGGGGTAGCGTCCTGAAAGATGAAATCATTCCTGATCTTCCAAATATTCCAAGCAGCACAACCTAAAATCACCAGAAAATAAGGACCCTGGAAAACAGAACACGCCAATGTGACACGTATAAGGATGGGAAGTGAGAAATCCCAATTGATCCTCAGATAGCTCCAACACCTCACAACAAAAGGGCAAGTAAAGAAGAGGTGATCCACCGTTTCTCTAGCACCTAATGAGCAAAGGATGCAGGAGATCCCGCCTTCAACCTGCCCGTGCTTACAATCCATAAGATCTCTCGTATTGAGGCGATCATAAAATAAGAGCAAAAGAAATACCCGAAGCTTAGGCAAGCACTTGGATTTTCAGACGTCACCAAAGAGACGATCCACTCCGACCCGAGCAAAGATAAACCGATAAAATCTAGATGCAGAATAGCCACCAGAACCCCAAGCAAAATTTTGTGCATCGAGGGAGTTATCCACCGAAGGTGTACATGCAATGATAGCCCAAACCTCTTGCAATTCCTCATGAGAAGAGGAGGAAATAGGCAATGCGAAGAAATCATGTTCCGAGACGTGAGAGAAGAAATCATATGAAGTATCCTCATTAAGCACAAAGGAGAACAAGCGAGGGAAGCGATCGCAGAACAGTTGGTCACCATACCAGAAATACTTCCAAAAAAGCGTGTGCTGGCCATTGCCAATGGATGACTTGGTGATGCTTTGATAAATAGGAGACATACTAAAAACATCCCACCACCACAACGACCCACGACTAGATTGAGCATGAGGTGGGCCAGGTTCGTAAAGAGACCAAACCAGAGAGACCCAAGGAGTATCCACTTTGCAATAAAATTTATGCAGTTGTTTGATGAGCAGGGCTTTGTTCTGCAGTTCAAGATTGGTGACACCAAGTCCACCCTGCCTCTTAGGTTGACAGACGAATGGCCAGGCAATGAGAGAGTGGACTGCCCCCTCTTCTTTGGCCCACAAGCAATGACGGCGAGCGTGATCAATGAATTTAATGATGCCCTTGGGGAGTTTAATGGAACACAAATAATGGGTCGGGAGTGATGATAATACCGATTGCACTAGAGTAAGATGGCCGCCATAATATAAAAATCGAGCACAAGCATTTAATCTTCTTTCCACCTAGTCCGCAAGAGGGGCAAGATCAGAGATTGTGGGCCTCGTGGTACCAAGAGGAAGACCTAGATATGGGAAAGGAAGTGACCCCTTGGAACAGCCAAACACCTGAACGAGATGCCATAGGTCCGAATCAGGTACATTGATGGGCATCATACACATCTTAGAGTAATCAACATGCAATCCCATCACCACCGCAAAAGTCTGAAGGGGTTGTTTCATGGACTTTAGCTGAATAGGACATGCCTGCGTGATAACCAACATGTCATCTGCGTACTCGACAATAAGAAAATCTGCATCGAGCACTGGGATAGGTGCCAACAAGATGCCATCCGAGGCGGCAGAATTAGCCATAGCTTGGAGTAAATTTGCCCCCTCCACGAAGAGAATCGGTGACAATGGGTCACCCTGACGTACACCTCTTCGACAAGCAAATTTGTTGACTAGCATGTCGTTGAGGAGAACAGATGATGAACCCGTGGAGAATATGGACTTGATCCATCCAATCCAACGATCGCCAAAACCCGAACATTGGAGAATATTTAGTATAGCATCATGTTTAATCAGGTCGAAAGCTTTAGCAAAATCTAATTTGAGGATAACAGCTCTAGCCCCCGAGTGCTTCACTTGATGGATAAACTCATAAGCCCACGCAATATAGTCGTGAATATTCCTTGTCTTGAGAAATCCATACTGATTTTTATGGAAAATAGAAAAGATTTTCCGTTGAAGACAATTGGCAAGGAGCTTAGTTAGCAGTTTAAAACTAGAATTAAGAAGAGAGATTGGCCTGAAATCACTAGGACACATCGGTGAAGGGACCTTGGGAATCAGGATGATGAAAACATCATTAATGGCTTGGAGATTTGTCGAGCCAGCTCAAAATTCATCACAGAGCCTATAGAAATCATATTTAATAATCGGCCAACGAGTCCTAATGAATAAATTGTTAAATACGCCCGGTCCAGTGGCTTTATCAATCAGGACGTAACATCCCTAGTTTTTTTTGGAGAAATTCAAAATCACAAAAAATTAAAACTTTTGTTTTCTGGTTAAACCAAGCCACAAAAAACAAATAAAACTCAAACACAAAGGAAGTATTATATGTTATTCCAATGCTATTGGAAATAATAATCCAAATGCCTCTGTTTTCTAAAAACTTAAATCCTCAAAATAGATAATTATACAAAGAAATTATTTTCCCTAATTGCAAACCTTAAGAATATAAAATGGTTTTCCATAAACAAGTTGTTTCCCATATTGTATTCATCTATATCAATTGGTAATAATTCATCTTTCAATTATTTGATTAATTTTTTTTTCAAACTCCAAAATTAACTATGTCATTTTTTTCAATCACTATATCAAGTTCCAACCAATAAAGTGTTTTCATGAAGTATTTTGTTTATGAAAATAAGTTAAATGACTTTGAGGAACAATATTTCCAAATGAGTTATTTAAGTGAATATTATTTGACATATTTTCAATTAAATTATTTTGCTATTTTGGAAATGGCATTAAGTTGCTATTAGTGTTTTATTCTTATTTTTAAATAAAAAATTAAATGTGTTGAAACATCACACAAATATTCTTAGGTGAAAGAATATATTCTTACAAAACTTTACAAATTGGTTTGAGGCTTTTTGGAGTATTAAATCAAAAGATATGGTTATTTGAATAAAACATGAAAAAAAGAAGAAAAAAAAGAGAAGTAACCCAACCCGTCTCCCTGGCCTTCTAAGTCCCGCCCGGGCGCCGCCAAACGGCCCACGAAATGGCCTAGTAACATCCGCACGCATGCCGTATCCTCTCTCCTCCTCTCACTGACATGTGGAGTCCACCGTGACGTCAATGTTGACGTCGCCTTTCTTCTTCCTCCCGTGCAAGAAACCAACTCCGGATACGGGAGGATTCCTTCCTCCGATTTCCTTGTGTGCAGAGCACGGATTGCACACCCGAGACATCCCTATAAACCCCCACAGGTTCCTCTCCGTTTCCCCTCTGTTCTCCTCTCCGATTACGCCTCCAGGCTGCCGCTATTTGTCACCGGATCTAAAAACCCTAGAAGCCACACGTGAGCACCGCCGCCGTCGCTAGAGGTCTCCTGAGCCCCTTCCGAGATTTCCATCACGTTCACCTTCCCCAGACGCTTCTCCTCACCGTTTTTCCCGACTGCAGGTGCACGGGAACAGGAGTACAACGTCGCTGGAGTTGCCTTGCCTCCACCGCCACGGGATCTGCACCGCGCCACCTCCTGGAGCCCCGTCTGTCCACGCCAAGGACGCCATCGCGTTCGCGGAGAAGTGAAGCATCTTCTGGACTCTTTCCCCAAGCCCGAGGCCCCTTCTAGATCCATCTCCGTATAAAGTCAGCGCCGCCGTTCCTCCATGATCCGGCGAGATTCCGCCGCGGTGAGAACCCTCTCCTTCCCGAGCCGTTAGATCACGATTCTGCGGCCTCGGTTTGATCACTAGCCGACACGTGCGATTAGATTTCGCGCTTCCGTTCTCACTTAGATCCAACGGCCCTGAGCCACGATCCGTTCGAAACGGTATCGATCAATCAGAGGCCACTGTTTAGATTCTCACGGATTGCCCAAAATATGTAACAGAAAAGCCCTTGTCACTTTTGCAGAAAAGTCCCTGCAAATTAGATCTGTTATAACTTTTGATCCATAGATACAAATTAAGAAAACTTGGAATTTTTGAAATCAACATAACTTGTAGAATTTTTTGGCATGTTCAAATTCCAATTTGACATATTTAAAATTGTTCAATTTCAAATATGCTTGTTTGATGATTTTTGGCATAGTTTAAATTCGACAAATCTAAAAATTGCAAATAAAATATCCCTGGAAACCTTAGGATGTATACTTTCATGTTCTCTGTCCCAAAATAAATTTTGAACCAATTAAAATTGAATTTATAATTGTTTGGCATTTTGAGTGTTTTTGACTTAGTTTAAATTATGTAAATGTTTTCAATATGTTTTCTTTAGAAATTTTGCTCTAATTACTAACCTTATACTAGAGAGACCAAAACCTAAGCCCTTGGATACCTTGAAACCATGTCCATGTAATTTTGTGCTAATTGGCCCTCCTAGTTGAAAACCACTAAGTCTGGATTAGTGAAAAGCCATGGAGAGGATGCTACAATTGTCAACTTGAAGATTTTCAACATGAAGCAAGAAGACCAATGAATGAATTAGCCAAGAAAACAAACTTCATAAGCATCTCCAAGAAGTAGAAGCACTTAGAAGAAAATATCAAGAGGAACTTCAGGAGGACCAAACCACATTTTTCTCTAAGTCTTTTTCCCTTTTCTTTTCTGTTCCCTTAAAATTTATGGTGGCTAAGTTAGATCAAGACCATCCCCTAGTTTGTATCAAAACCATCAAGTGTTGGAAATTTCAATGAAGTACCCACCAAGGAGGAAGCTACAAAGGAGCCTGAAGATTTTTCAAGACCAATCATGTGAATACTTAGGGTTTGTTTTCCAATACTTAGAATTTGTTTTCAAGATGATTAGTGTGTTTTGCCAAGACTTAGAATTTGTTTTTGAAGTGAGGTGAGAGTTTTGACCAAGACTTCAACAAAGAGCTTTTCATCAAGAAGAAAAACTTCAACAAGAAGCCAACTCAAGAAGAATACCCTCCCAGAAGATGAAGAAAAAGAAGGGAAGATTTTACAAGTCCTTTTAGGAGAAATCTAGCAATCTCATCTACCCCTCTGTTCCTCTATATGACTAAGTCTTTAAATCTAGACTCAATAAGGAGGACTACAAGCAAGGCTATTGAAGGGGATGCATACAGACTTAGACATTAGAAGCAACTCAAGGAAGCAAAAGAATAACTTGAAGAAACTCAAGACAGAAATAGATTATCCTAACACCTTTGTGTGATCTTCTTGATCAAAGACCAATCCTTAGTCACAAATGCTAAAATCTAACTACAGTCACTTAGTTTTCTTTTGTGATTCCCTATTTCTGCTTGCTCAAATTCGATATCATTGAAACTACATGTTTTCACATGCTTCCTTTTGCTTTGTTTGTTGTTTTGTATGTTTTCTTCATTTGTTTGTTTCTTTGATTTGCATGCTAGTTTATTCTGTTGTTGTGTTTTCAATGTTTAGATTGTACGGAGAGCAATGCTATTTTGTGAAGAGAAGGTGATTGTTCTTCACCAACTTCAAAGGAAAGTGACACATCATCAAATCTCCCATATTTTTACTATGCATTACTAGTGATTTTGAGTAGCATGCATGATAAGAATTTTTTACTAAGTTATTACTATGCTATGCAAAACCCAAGTAGTGTGTAGCCATCCTTTAGCCTTGTTATTTTGGAGACTTGGTACTTGGTAGATGCTTAGCCTTGCTACAAAAATTGTTTTATTGATGTTGTAGAAAAAATCGAAGTATAAACTTCAATGAACCACCTGGGTGGGTTTGGTATTGCGTGGTTGTCGAAAGTTGAGTGTCTCCTTAGGGCCTTTAATCTCCTAAGGAGTTCACTTGAGGAATGACACCAAGGAAACAAAGAGATTACCAAGTCCTCTAAGTTTAGTAGCTTCCCGTGCAGCCCTTTGACAATATGGGCTCTGTCTTGATCAACTAAGTTGTGAGAGTTTAGCCCAGGCTTGACAAGCAGATGTAGAATAATTATAGGTGGAACGGGTCTTGCCGGTGGGTTGAATTTCTTGTTCTGAAAGATCTTGTCTCAGTTCTCTCCTTCCATGATGCACTCCGTGTTTATAGGATGTTTGGGCTAATTGAAGACAAAGGTTGAAAGTGCACAACCTCTGCAGAGTTAGAAACTATGATCATAGCCGTGTGAAAGTGCACTATGGTCAACTAGAGGGGGGGTGAATAGGTTGACTACCAATTTTTCTTTTCTTTTCCTTTTAGTAGGGCTAAGCAAGATAAGATAAGGTTCTCTAGATGTGCATCTAGGTGAGCAACCTATGTGGATAAGATAATATATGCAACGAAAGTAAAACGAAAGGTAGAAAGATAAACCACAAGTGTAAACAAGGATATGATTCCCGTAGTTCCTTCTCAATGAGAAGTACGTCTACGTTGGAGAGGTGGGGAGCCACCTAGGCACTCCTCAATAGCACGGTTGTGCACACCTTATTCTCCTTGAGCTTCTTCGGTGAGGGAGATTCTCGTTTCCACTATGAGGTCGACTTGAAGGCGTTGACCAAACCTTTACAAGAGCTTGAGGTCACTCCACAAGATAAATGGAGGCTCTCAAGCAAACCGAAGCTTCCTGCAACAAGGTGGAAGCTACAAGCACAAGATCTACTAAGGTTTCTAGGCCTCAAGTAGGATTCTAGATCTACTAGGTTGTGGTGAATGGATTTGAAATTCCTTTGGTGGAAGTGTGGATCTAGGTCTCCTCTAGCTCTCCACAAAGTATGGGAGTGAGTGGATGGACGGAGGGGTAGATCTAGGTGGGTGAAGCTTTCATTAATGGCTAGGAGAGAGAGTGGGAAAAAGCTTGGCATTTATGAGGAAGGGGAAGGGGTAATTATACCCCTTCCCGCAAGTGGCCTTGTGCAGTCCCAGTTGCACCGGAGGCTCCGGTGGTTTCACCGGAGGCTCCGGTGGCCTTCTTCTGTGCGCAGCCGCGCAGCCTAGATCTGATCTTTTGGTTGGGCCAAGGGGGCGGAGGCTCCGGTGGATTTGGCGGAGGATCCGCCCACCGGAGCTGCACCGGAGGTTCCGGTGGAGCCTCCGCCCTTATCCAACAGAACGCAGTTTTGGCGGAGCCACCACCGGAAGCTCACCGGATGCCTAGCCCCTAGCGTGCCAGTTTGAGAGGGCGGAACCTCCCGTGGATACACCGGAACCTCCGCCCACCGGACCCGCACCGGAGGCTCCGCTCTTATCAAACAGAACGCAGTTTTGGCGGAGCCACCACTGGAGGCCAATCCCTTAGAGGGCCAGGTGGAGGTGGCGGAGGCTTCGGTGGATTAATCAGAGGCTCCGCCCACCGGAGCTCCACCGGAGGCTCCATCCTGGCCTCCGCTCGTATGCACCAAAGGGAGGTTTGGGCGGACCCCGCACCGGAGGCTGGGGCAGAGGTTCCGGTGGTTTCACCGGAGCCTCCGTTCCATACAAAAACTGCCTTCTCAGTTTTGTCTCTTCTAGCTCTTTTCATTTCAAACAAGTTTGTAGCCCATAGAATTTGTATCCTTGATGAACCTGGGCATTTTCATATATCAAATAAACATTAGTCCAATAGGTATGTTGTCATATAATTATCAAAACAGACGATGATCTTTCATTCTCCCCCTTTTTGGTAATTGATGACAACATCCCTATTTGCATAATTAAATACACAACATGAACGGAGCTCCCCCTAAAGGTATGCTCCCTTCATGTTGAGATAATTTAGACGCAATGGTTATATGAGCAATATAAACAATAGTGAGCACACAACACATAATATAATAGGTTCATAAGCTCACGAAGCATAATACGAGGTTCACAAAGCATAATACGATACGACGAGGTTCACGACACATAAGAATTTAAACAACCGAAGTTTCCAAATGAAAAACCAAACTCCCTCAAGCAAGAGAAAGATGCAAATCGAAAATATGCTTGAGGGAGAACCATGCAAATCCCCGCTCCTAATAGATAGATGTCTCTCCCCCTTTGGCATCAAGATACCAAAAGAGGGATAAACCGATGCTAACGCCCCAAAGATCACTCGGAGGAGATATCCATGTCCGGAGAGGGGGCACGGCGACGAGAACTGGTGGCTTCTTCTCCTTCTTCTTCAGACCACTCGATCAAGTTGCCCTGGGAGTCTTTGGCTTGCCACTTGTCCCAGTTGGTAATGCTTGGAAGAACCGGGGAGTCCACGGATTCGCCACCATCACGACGAAGCTGACGAGCTGCCTGTGCTGCATTGCGGTGCTTGAGCTCCTTATCATAGTGGGCTTCCCATTGACGCTGCTCAATCTTCTTGTTCAACTTGAACACTTTCTTGAGGGCCCTAGCCATCCACTTGAAGGCATTGTCAGAAGGAGGAGGGCGAGAGGGACCGGCCTCTTCTTCTTCTTCCTCATCAATGATGACACGAGGTTTGGCCTTGTTCTTGCGAGGAGCTGGAGTAGGATGCACAATGGGCTCGGTATGGTCCTTCATGAGGAGTTTCTTCTCCATGTGAGGAATCCAATTAGCATCATCAAATGGTTCATTCGGGAACTTGTCCTCCCACACATGCAAGATGATCTTCATAATGTAAGGCCCAAAGCAAGCATTCTTGCGGTTGATAACCACGTGCCAAAGCTCATTCCATATGTAGTCAAGCACATCGAGCTTCTGAGTGGAACCAGCAAGCCGCTTCTGATGAGTGAGGAGCATGAGATTCTTTAGAAAGCCTTGGATCTCATCAACATTCCCCGCCTTAGGGTTCATGGTCTCTCGATAGATGCGGAGCATGATATCATAAGTGGGATAGAGACCTTTGACAAACCCAACAACGAATTTCTTCTAGTGGTACAGAGGGGTGAGTTGATCCTTGGCAAGAGATGGAGTGTTGATGTGGTGAACACGGAACCAACCATTGTTGAACTCGTCACCATCTGCAAACGGTCCAAAATCCGGGTATCCTCCAAGAATAGTTCCAACCTCAGACCACTTGATTGTCAGCTGCCTGCCCTGTGTCATCCAAATAAGATTACGCTCGGTCTCATTGGCGAGATGAACGGTGGCCAAGAACTGACAGACGAGGTCTTCATCATAGTCTTGCTGGATGCTCATGATGGGAGAGAGTCCAAACTTCTCAACAAGCTCAAGTGCCTCCCCAAAATAGTTGGGGTTCCTTTCCATATGCCCAAAATTAATTGCATGTTGAGGAGCAACATTCTCCTTGGGCTTCCTCATCAAGATCTCATGGTATATTTGGCTCTGAAATTTAGTGTGGAAGCGAGCATCCTTACCCCGAACTGTGGCATCAAGCGGTCGCGGTCAATGACATACGGGTTCTCGCGACGTTCTTTCAAGAACGCCGCCTCAGACATCTTGGAAGCGGTCTTCTCCTTACGAGACAACATCTTCTCGGTAGCCGGGAATCTCTTGCGCTTGGTCTGAGATGGGTCCAGAGTTTCTTCGATCTCATCAACCCTAGGAGCCTTGCGACGACCCGTGCTCTTGTAACGAGTGCCCTTGCCTTTGGAGCCGGAAGCATCTAAGAAAGAAATAGCAAGGAAAGCATGAAGAAAAGGGAATGCTCAAGTTTATAAAGACGCACAAATCCAAGGAACAAAGAAATAGATGGTATTAGGGTTGAATAATTAGGGTTAGGGCATACGACAAATCCACCCTAAAACCGCAACGATTCAAGCCTAATACGCACTATCTAGGTTGCTAGGGTTTGTACTCGTGATTTCCTACCCCCAAAACTCCAAATCCACACATCTAGATGTTAAGAACATGGAACTCTTATGCATCCCCATCCATCAACTAGATGAGAGAGAGAGAGAGCACATACCCGCATCATCCATGGTGGAAAGGAAGGAGGAGGAAGATCCCGGGATGATCCAAGGCAAGGAGGAGAGCTCCCGGCGGTGGAGCACCCAGATCTGGCGGCGGAGACCTTGGGGGCGGCGGCGGTTGTGAGGGAGAAGGAGGAGGGCGAGTGGGGGGGGGAAATGAGATTGGATCTCGTTGACCCCCGCTTGCCCTGGAACTTATCCCGCAGAACCGCCTCGGGCGGAGCCTCTGGTGGTTTCACCGGAGCCTCCGCTCCATGCCCAGCGGAGCCTCCGGTGGTTTAACCGGAGCCTCCGCCCCTTGTCCAAACAGCCCACCAAAATATGGTCCGCTGGGCAATTTGCGCCAGCGGAGCCTCCGGTGGGGGTCCGGTGGACATGGGCAGCGGAGCCTCCGGTGGTTTCACCGGAGCCTCCGCCCGACCAAGTTTTCGCGCGCCAAGATCATGAAAACAAGAGCATTCAGAGTGGAATAAGGTTTTGGGCAAAGGAAGCTTGGGTTGGAAATTAGTCACTAATATACGAGAGACATTACTCGAGGGGGTTCGCAAGATGCAAAAAGATTGAAAAACCGAACCCGCACGAGTTGTCAAGGGGGAAGTATGATACGCGTGAAAGAGCTAAAAATACCAAGGGTCGGTGGCCGAAGCCACCATGTTTGAGTGTGTACTTTGGCACCAGCGAAGATATATCTTGGGTCCAAAAATACTACTCACAATTAAGCACAATAAGTCACAAATTGACTAGATATGCAATGATGAATTGATTTTCGCATAATAGAGGAGTGTGTACTCATGAGTTGAGTAACGCTCCCCCTATATCCATGCCTACATCCACACCTAATAGCAAGCATAGCTAAGGTACATATGCAAGGTCTCAAGTGAAGTTGGAAGAATCTATGACATTTAGTTCATTCCTCAAAGCTCGAAATCTTGGTTCATCAAGGGCCTTCGTGAATATATCGGCAAGTTGATCCTTGGTGGGAACATATGAGAGATCAATATCACCTTTCTCAACATGATCCCGAATGAAGTGATGACGGATCTCAATGTGCTTCGTCTTGGAGTGAAGAACGGGGTTGTAGGCGATCTTGATAGCACTCTCATTATCACAAAGAAGAGGCACCTTGTCAAAATGAATACAATAATCCTTCAAGGTTTGCCTCATCCAAAGCGATTGGGCACAACAACTTGCCGCAGAGATATACTCGGCCTCGGTGGTGGAGAGAGCAATGCAATTATGCTTCTTTGAAGACCAACATACCAAGGAGCGGCCAAGGAATTGGCAACCCCCGGACGTGGACTTCCTATCCGTCTTCTCTCCCGCATAATCCGCATCCGAATATCCAATGAGCTGAAAGCTTGAACCCTTGGGGTACCAAAGACCGAAATTTGGGGTATGAACTAGATATCGAAAGATTCGTTTCACAGCTTCCAAATGACTTTGCCTCGGGGAGGCTTGAAACCTTGCACATTTACCTACGCTATACATGATATCCGGTCTAGATGCACAAAGGTAGAGCAAAGAGACAATCCTGGAGCGGTATACCTTTTGATCTACCTCTTTACCGTTGGGGTCGAGTTTCAAGTCGGTGGTTGTGGACATGGGAGTCTTCATAGGCTTGGCATCATGCATATTAAATCTCTTGAGCATGTCTTGAGTGTATTTGGCTTGTTTGATGAAGGTTCCTTCATGATATTGATTCACTTCAAAGCCAAGGAAGAACTCCAACTCTCCCATCATAGACATCTCAAACCTATCGGTCATAAGCTTGCAAAACTCCTCATTGAACAAGGTGTTAGTAGACCCAAAAATGATGTCATCCACATAGAGTTGGCATATGAACAAGTCACCTCCAACCGTCTTGGTAAAGAGGGTGGGATCGATTAAACCAACATTAAACCCACGATCCACTAGGAACTCTTTAAGGTGCTCATACCACGCACGTGGAGCTTGTTTAAGTCCATAGAGCGCCTTATCGAGTTTATAGACATGATCGGGGTGGTTGGGATCCTCGAAACCCGGAGGTTGCTTGACATATACTAACTCATTAATGGGACCATTGAGGAAAGCACTCTTAACATCCATTTGTTGTAACTTGAAATTATGATGAGATGCATAAGCAAGTAAGATGCGAATGGATTCAAGACGAGCTACAGGGGCAAAAGTTTCACCGAAGTCAATACCTTCGACTTGGGAAAAACCTTGAGCCACCAATCTTGCCTTGTTGTGAATGACAATACCATCTTTGTCTTGCTTGTTCTTGAACACCCACTTGGTGCCAATAACATTCTTGCAATCCTTGGGTCTTGGCACTAGTTTCCACACTTTGTTGCGCTCGAAGTTATTGAGTTCATCATGCATGGCTTCAAGCCAATCTTGATCTTCGAGTGCTTCATAGACCTTCTTGGGTTCAATGAAAGAGACAAAATCATGAGCCTTGCTAAAATCCGCCAATTGCCTCCTAGTGACCACTCTTCCACGAACTTGCCCAAGAATCTTGTCCTCCGTGTGACCCGCTCGTTCAAGATTCTCTAGCCTTCTCTTTGCTCTTCGTGCTAGCATCTCCTCCAAAGATTCTTTGGATATAGATTGAGAATCACCTTCTTCATCGGAGACATGTCCATCTTCATTTCGTCCTTGATCAATAATGGGTGATGGATCACCACTAGGTTGAGCACTCTCAACAATGATGGAATCTTGATCATGATTAAGATGAGTCGCTTGGCCTTGGTCATTAGCTTCGCCTTGATTGCTTGTTTGACCTTGATCATTAGCTTGAGGGCTTGGTGCATCTTGTTGAGTAGCTTGATCATCAATGGGTGTAGTCAATGGCTCCACTTGAGTGGGGCATAGTCCTTCTCCCTCCGTCATCCGGTAACCCTCAATGGGGATTATTTCACCAATCCCCATTCTTCTTATGACGATGGGAGGAATTGCATCTCCTACAACACCATGATCTATACGCCCCCCTTGGGAGCCGTTATCCTCATCAAACACCACGTCTATAGCTTCTTCAACTTGTCTGGTGGACTTGTTGTAGACTCTATAGGCGTGAGCGTTTGTGGCATAGCCAACAAAGATACCCTCATAAGATTTGGTCTCAAATTTTGACAACCGTTTACCTTTCTTGCGAATGAAGCACTTGCAACCGAAGACCTTGAAGTAAGATACATCCGGTTTCTTGCCCGTGAGAATCTCATAGGGAGTCTTGTTCAATATCTTGCGAAGATATAACCGGTTGGTAGCATGACATGCGGTGGAGACGGCTTCGGCCCAAAAGTTATAGGGAGAAGAGAACTCCGCAATCATAGTCCTAGCCGCATCCATCAAAGTCCGGTTCTTTCTCTCCGCAACACCATTTTGTTGAGGGGTATAAGGAGTGTAATATTGATGAGCAATCCCTTCTTCACTAAGAAAACCCTCAACGGTATAGTTCTTGAACTCCGAGCCATTATCACTCCGGATGGCCAATATGGTAGCATTGTGTTGGCGCTCCACTAGAGTGATGAACTCGATGACTCTCTTTTGAGTCTCACTTTTCCTCTTGAAGAAATACACCCAAAAATATCTTGAATAATCATCCACAATCACCAAGCAATACTTCTTTCCTCCGAGGCTATCATAGGATAGTGGACCAAAGAGATCTAAGTGAATAAGCTCGAGAATTCTTGTGGTGGAGATAGTTGTCTTGGTTGGGTGAAGTTCTCCATGTTGCTTCCCAAAGGCACAAGAGCTACACACACGATCTTTAGCAAACTTAGCCTTGGTTAGTCCTAGAACGTGATTGCCACTTTGGAGGTCATGCAACATTCTCATATTGGTGTGGGCTAACCGGCGATGCCAAAGCCACCCCACATCAACTTTAGCCATTAGGCATGTCGCGACACACGTGTCTCCTTTAGAGAAGTCCACTACATACATGCCGTTCTCGACAAACCCAACAAAGGCTACTTTAAGAGATGTTTCCCAAGTGACAATCACACTCTCTTTATTAAAGAACGAGGTAAAGCCACAATTCGCAAGTTGAAGAACGACATCAAGTTATAGCCAAGGGACTCAACAAGGAGAACATTCTCAATTGATAAATCATTTGAGATAGCCACCTTGCCTCGTCCCAATACCTTAAGCTCGGACTTGTCACCAATAGTAACGCAATTGAGATGAGGTAATGGAGGTTCAATATTACTCATTGCGTCATAGCTTCCGGTCATATGTTGGGATGCACCACTATCCACTGTCCATCTTCCTGACCCGGAAGCACTTCCCTACAAGAGATCAATTTCTTGATTTAGGTACCCATTCTTCAATGGGTCCTCTTTTGTTAGTAACAAGGGTCTTAGGAACCCAAATAGTCCAATGATAATCATCACCATAAGAAGTACCAACGTATTTAGCATAAACATGTCCATCTCTAGATTTCATAAGAACATAAGATGGGTTATATTTTCCGGCGAAGTCATTGTGAGTGATGCTCCCCCTAGAGGTATCACCACCCACAATGGCGTTGGTCTCCTTCTCTTTGGTCACCTCTCCCTCTTTCACAAAGACAACATTTTGAGAGGGAGAAGTGACACTCTTGGATTTCTTCTTTGACTTGGAAACAAAGCCAAGTCCTTCTTTTCCTTTCTTGGCTCCTTGAGAGCTTATGGCATCATTGAGAATTCTCTCTTTCCCTACAATGTTAGTCGTAGTGCAAGAGGTAGGCATGATAACAATGCTATTAGAGGAAGATATCACTTGTTTATTAGATTGTTGAGCTAGAAGCTTGTTCCGAGACTTGGTGAGTTTGTCATGAATTTCTTTAAGAGACATGAACTCCTTTTCTAGTTTTTCATGATTCTCAACAAGTTCTTCATGAGCTATTCCTAGCTTCAACTCTTCTTCTTCAAAGACTTTAAGTAAAGCAAGAGATTTTTCATTATCTTTCCTAAGCTTGGCAAGAGATTTTTCATTATCTTTCCTAAGCTTGGAAACACTAATAGCATAGGTCTCTTGTAGACTAGATAGTCTCTCTTCGAGAGAGGCTCTCATGGATCTTTCTTTTTCAAGAGCTTTGACGAGTTCATCGTCATGATTCTCATGGCTACCTCCATGGCTCTCCAAGGTCATGATGATTTCCTCCTTCTCATCTATGAGGGAGTTAGCATCATCAAGTTGCCTTAAGAGAGCCTTTAACTTTTCTTTAGTTTCACCTTCAAGACTACATAACCAAGTGCCTAGATTCTTGGCCTCCTCATCATCAACAATGTTTTCAACACAATCCAATAATGAGGGAGAGCTAGTGACAATAGACTTGGAGGTGGAAGATATCACCGCGATGTCTTTTGCCATGAGACATGTAGGTCGGATCGATGCCTTCTCATTGGGGGATTCAAATAGAGAGACCGATGAAGAAGAAGTCGTAGCTATGGCGACGTGGGCAACACCTACGACTTCATCTTCTCCTTCATCTCCGAAGTAGTATGTTTCCAATGTGGGGCCTTCTTGGACATATAGAGCCCTTTGGACTCTTCTAGCGAGGTTCTTGTTTTGTGGAGCTTTGTTCTTGTCCTTGCGAACAAGCTTCCCTTCATTTTCTTCTCTTGGCTCAAAGGGACACTCCTTGACGAAGTGGTTTGCACTTCCACAATTGTAGCACGTCCTTGGCTGCTCCCCTTTCTTCCTAAAGATCTTATTCCTTGAAGGTCTAGGAGCACCGGCCTTGTGAGCCTCCCATCTCTTCCAATAACCATGCATGGCAAGAGCGATGCACTTCTGAGCACCTTTGTATGTGTATTCGTAGTCCTCCTCATCATCATCATCCTAATCCACTTATTCTATCTTAGGAATCTCCTTAGACTTCAAGGTGAGGTTTGGAGACTTTCCCCCTCCTCTTGAGCGAGCAAGAGCGTCATCCGCGCTCTTGTGAGATAGGGATATTGCTATGAACTCACGAAGACCACCAATGGAGTTGAGGGAGTTGTAGTCGGATCTTATTCGAATGCTAGTGTAGAGGCTCTTCTCGAATGGAGTTATGGACTTGACAAACTTCCTCTTAATCCACTCATCGGAGATTTCCTCTTTTCCAAAGTCCCTTAATTGATTGCCAAGGGTGACCACTCTTCTATATAGCTCCACGGGGCCTTCGTCTTCAAGCATAACGAAGTTCTCGGACTTTTCAAGAGCCACATCATACTTGGATGATTGGATGCTAGCATTGCCTTGGAACAAGGTGTCAAGTTTATCCCAAGCCTCCTTGGCGGTCTTGATACCGCGGATGTGTTCAAGATGTTCTCTTGGGAGAGCCTTTTGGATAGTGACAAGAGCGGTCTTGTTGAGTTGAAATTCCATATCTTCTTGGAGTCAAGTTGCTTGGATCATGAGGGTGAAATCCATGGAGAATGCTTCTTCACAAAGCGGTGCAAGATCCTGAAATATGAGACTCCATATCGAACTTCCAAGACGAAAATTCATTAGTGTTAAGCATGGGAGGAACTCCAACATTAACCATGTGTGGCATTGTGGCAATGGGATGGATAGAGTCGTAATTGGGAGGTGGTGGAACTTTAGAGTGAGACCCCGAACCGTTAGCCGATTGAGACTTGGAGCCTTCGGAGCTCCCACCGCTCTTTGCCTTTTTATCGGCTTTTGCTTTGGCTTTCGCCTTAGCTAAAGCAATGTTAGCTTCCATTTCGGTGATGTCCGGAAGGGACTCTTCATTCGAGCCAACATCATTGGCGGTGAGAGGTGTTCCTCGGACTCCTTGGTTTTCCCCATCAAGGCCTCCATCATTTTCTTTATGCTAGAAACCTCTGAACTAACACTAGAGCTAACCTTGGACAATTCGGTTTGGATGGTTCCAACCGTTTCTTGTAGGTTAGATATAGTGTCAGTCATTTTGGCTATTTCCGCATTAGAACTTTCGGGGGCATTTTCATTGACCATTATACTCTTGGGTGGTTAAGCCCTTAGTAAGAGCCGAGGCTCTGATACCAATTGAAAGTGCACTATGGTCAACTAGAGGGGGGGGGGGTGAATAGGTTGACTACCAATTTTTCTTTTCTTTTCCTTTTAGTAGGGCTAAGCAAGATAAGATAAGGTTCTCTAGATGTGCATCTAGGTGAGCAACCTATGTGGACAAGATAATATACGCAACGGAAGTAAAACGAAAGGTAGCAAGATAAACCACAAGTGTAAACAAGGAGACAAGGATATGATTCCCGTAGTTCCTTCTCAATGAGAAGTACGTCTATGTTGGAGAGGTGGGGAGCCACCTAGGCACTCCTCAATAGCACGGTTGTGCACACCTTATTCTCCTTGAGCTTCTCCGGTGAGGGAGATTCTCGTTTCCACTATGAGGTCGACTTGGAGGCGTTGACCAAACCTTTACATGAGCTCGAGGTCACTCCACAAGATGGATGGAGGCTCTCAAGCAATCCGAAGCTTCTTGCAACAAGGTGGAAGCTACAAGCACAAGATCTACTAAGGTTTCTAGGCCTCAAGTAGGATTCTAGATCTACTAGGTCGTGGTGGATGGATTCGAAATTCCTTTGGTGGAAGTGTGGATCTAGGTCTCCTCAAGCTCTCCACAAAGTATGGGAGTGAATGGGTGGACGGAGAGGGAGATCTAGGTGGGTGAAGCTTTCATTAATGGCTAGAAGAGAGAGAGAGTAGAAAACCTTAGCATTTATGAGGAAGGGGAAGGGGTATTTATACCCCTTCTCACAAGTGGCCGTTGTGCAGTCCCAGTTGTACCGGAGGCTCCGGTGGTTTCACCGGAGGCTCCGGTGGTTTCACCGGAGGCTCCGGTGGCCTTCTTCTGTGCACAGCCGCGCAACCCAGATCTGCTCTTTTGGTTGGGCCAAGGGGGCGGAGGCTACGGTGGATTTGGCGGAGGCTCCGCCCACCGGAGCTGCACCGGAGGTTCCGGTGGAGCCTCCGCCCTTATCCAACAGAACGCAGTTTTGGCGGAACCACCACCGGAAGCTCACCGGATGCTCAGCCCCTAGCGTGCCAGTTTGAGAGGGCGGAACCTCCGGTGGATACACTGGAACCTCCGCCCACCGGACCCGCACCGGAGGCTCCGCTCTTATCGAACAGAACGCAGTTTTGGCGGAGCCACCACCGGAGGCCAATCCCTTAGAGGGCCTGGTGGAGATGGCGGAGGCTCCGGTGGTTTCACCGGAGGCTCCGCCCACCGGAGCTCCACCGGAGGCTCCGTCCTGGCCTCCGCTCGTATGCACCAGATGGAGGTTTGGGCGGACCCCGCACCGGACCCGCACCAGAGGCTGGGGCGGAGGTTCCGGTGGTTTCACCGGAGCCTCCGCTCCATGCAAAAACCGTCTTCTCAGTTTTGTCTCTTCTAGCTCTTTTCATTTCAAACAAGTTTGTAGCCCATAGAATTTGTATCCTTGATGAACCTGGGCATTTTCATATATCAAATAAACATTAGTCCAATAGGTATGTTGTCATATAATTATCAAAACGGACGGTGATCTTTCACCGTGTCCCCGGTAATGGACGACTTCGAGCAGCTGGACAAGGATGGACAGAAGAATCTCAACACCGTTTTGAAAAAGTAAAATTTGGCTAAGGAAATATTAGTTGTGGTGCACATGGGTTTGTCCCATGGTGCCAATATTTGAAAATAAAACCCCTTTTCAAAAGTGTTAGGGAAAACTTGCCTTTTGCAACTAGCCTAAACTCCACCAAGCCAAATATGCATGTAGTTTAGACTTTCCATATTATATCCACCATAGTGTTACTTGCCAATACATTAAATTATATTGATCCCCTTGTGACTGCAGATGAATCTGAAGACGAGTGAGGTTTCGTTCAGAATCTCGAGTCTACAACCAACATGTTTTGCCTGTGGCACATGAAGAAGATGAGGCTCAATGTTCTACTAAGTTTTCCGCTGTCTGCTAGTCTTCTGAGACTATGCAAGTTGTAATCATATTTTGTAAAGACTAGATCAATAGATTTTGACGCATTTGCATGATATTTCATTTTGAACTGTGGTGCTACCAATTGATCCAGGGACTAGCACAATAACACAGAGTTCTTGCATTATTTAAATGTGGTAACGCTACACAGGAGTCCTCCATAATGCTGACAATCTCCGCAGGAGTGAAACGATCGGAGAGACTGTCAAGATCATCATGTCGATGCAAATAATCCGAGAAAGCAAATGATCGATCAGTAGGGGCTGAACATCCAAGTCGGTCTTTAAAGGCATGTTGGAGCACACCAGCCATGTCATGATGGTCAGTAGCCACCGATCCATCTACGCGATGAAGATAAGTAATCTGATTGTGGCGGTATCGAGTGGTAGCCATAGCATGAAAAAATGAAGTGTTGCTTGATACCAAAAATTAATACACATGCCAAAGATTTCCTGCTGGACGAGTCGGCCCACGAAGTGCAAACTAGTCCAGATAACTAGAAGCCCACCAAAGGCCCCATTAGAGGGAACATATAGAAAATTATCGAATCTTTTAGGTGCAAAATTACGAATAAAACGGAAGTCCATCACCCACATCTTCGTTTCTTGGAAGCAAGCAATATTAACCCTTCCCTCCTCAATCTTGTTAAAGATCAGGGGCCATTTTTCTGGACTATTGAGTCCACGAATATTCCAACAGAAAATTTTCCAAATACGACGTAGATTATCCATAAAAACGAAAAGGTTCCACAAAAAACCATCACCTAGAAAATACATCCATAGACCAGGACATAAAAACCAGAGTAGCATCAGGTACCAAATGACATAGCTATGACGAGGCCAGAACAAGCCCAAAACAAGTCTGACATAGTTAACACACCATAACAGAGCTCTGACTGAAACTGAGCCGATAAAAGATAACTAGGAGCGGCCTCATTTGCTGACACGAGCTTGCTGCAGCTTCTCTATCGAGAGCTCCTCTGGAGGAATGCCACATTACTCAACACCAATCCGCTGCATCTCTTCAAGTTGCACCACCGCAGGAGTGGAACAGATGAGCTTCTGCGACGAGGAGTCCTGTCTGGGAGAGCCATGTGCATGAATCCATTGTTAATATTGCGCGGGGACCTCCTAACCTGAGTGGTAACAACAGGTGTGTCAGACTTATGGGTTTTGGCGCGGGAACGAGTAACTGAACCCTATGCTGGCGCCACCACTGCAAGCGGCATCTGGAAAAACTGAGACCTACAATCACTGCTCACATAGGAAATATTTTCAGATACAAAACCCAAATCACAACTCACCATTTTTTCATTATCAGAAAGTCGGACATGAGCAGGAGGAGCGGGTACAATGGGCTCTGGCAGATCGTCCAACTCTGTGATAACCACAGAGGTCTGAGCAACTGGGATAGAGAGGTTATTCAGAAGAGCAAATACATCAGTACGAGGAATAACAACAGCAGGGGTGACACCAAAAACCATCAAATGGAGCCAGAATTCTCTAGCAGCAGCAAACATATGTGGCACCATCTCAGTGAGCAGATCTCCAACAGCTATTCCAGGTGCAGCCGGCAAGATGGTCCTGGTGTAAGTCTGACGCATGAGTTTACCCAGAAAACAGAAAAAAGCTGCAGCGAGATCAATGTTAACTTCCTGGTCCTGCCCTCCCGCAAGGAGAAAAAACAAGGGTGTCGATGAATCCCCTGTGATCAGTCCTCTACCAGCGAGCTCGACCTCCTCAATGTGTTCATTGCAGGCCTCAAGTACATCATCAGAAGTGTTGTCAGATTCTGCCACGCCATCCATCATCGATGGACCTTCGTAGCCATATAGCTGACGCATGCTAACACCCAGAAAAACCTCCGACACTGCATGCCATTCTCCCCTTCCCTCCTGCTAGATTTGAGGTGCCACCGCACCCCCACTCCAGCGAGCATCATCATGCTCCTGGTTGAAGCGAGCAACATCGAGGTTGTTATTTTATGGTGATCCAAATTCATATGAAGATAAAGTAAAGTTCGGCCTCCGCTAAGCGGAGGCCCGTCGCCGGAGGCTTAGGGCCGAGAAATTTGATCTCGCTGAGTACCCTTGACTGTGACGGGTACAAGTACGCCGGAGGGGATAAACGCCTGAAGGTATCAAAAGGTTCTCTCATTGTTATGATTGGTGATATGAATTCTGCCAAGTTATATATCCTTAGAGGTAGCACATTGTCTGGTACTGCTGCTGTTATTACTAATGATGATCCAAGTACAACTAACCTCTGGCATAAGCGACTTGGACACATGAGTGAACATGGTATGGCAGAATTGGTGAAGAGAGAACTTCTAAAGAACTGCAATATGAGTAAGTTGCCGTTCTGTGAACACTGCGTATTTGGTAAGCATAAGAGAGTTAAGTTCAGTGCTTCCGTTCATACCACTAAAGGTACATTGGATTATGTACATGCTGATTTGTGGGGGCCTTCACGTAAGCTCTCTTATGGTGGTGCTCGTTATATGCTTACTATCATTGATGATTACTCTAGAAGAGTTTGGCCTTATTTCCTGAAAACTAAGGATGATACTTTTGCTGCTTTTAAGGAGTGGAAAGTTATGATTGAAAAGCAAACTGAAAGAAAGGTGAAGTTGCTTCATACTGACAATGGTGGCGAATTTTGTTCGCATGCTTTCGATGATTATTTTTATGCAGGAAGGCATTGTCAGGCATCACACCATCCCATACACACCTCAGCAGAATGGTGTAGCTGAGCGGATGAACATGACGATCATCTCCAAAGCTCGCTGCATGTTGTCTAACGCCCGCATGAATAGGCGTTTTTGGGCTGAGGCTGCCAACACTGCCTGCTACTTGATCAACAGGTCACCATCCATCCCTCTTGACAAGAAAACTCCTATTGAGGTATGGTCTGGTGAGTCAGCTGATTATTCACAACTGAAAGTTTTTGGTTGCACTGCCTATGCTCATGTTGATAATGGAAAGTTAGAGACTAGAGTTGTTAAGTGCTTATTTCTTGGTTATGGTTCCGGAGTAAAAGGATATAAGTTGTGGAACCCAGAAACCAAAAAGACTTTCTTTAGCAGGAGTGTTGTGTTTAATGAATCTGTTATGTATGAGGACAGTTTATCGACTGATGTTGTGCCAGATTCTTCTGATGGGGACGAACCACGAGTTTGTGTGCAGGTGGAGCTAGAACACCTGGATGAGGAGGAAACTGAAATTGATGGGGAGGATATTGTGCCACCCTCACCTCCTATTGTGCAGCAAGAAAATTTGTCTATTGCAGAGCGCAGAGAGAAGAGGAATAAAGGACCTCGTACTCGTTTAATTGAGGAATGTGATGTTGTTTATTTTGCTCTAAGTTGTGCAGAACAGGTGGAGAATGATGCTGAACCTGCTACATATAATGAAGCTATTGCTTCGGTTGATCGTGACAAGTGGATTGGTGCAATGCACGAGGAGATGCAATCACTTGAGAAAAATGGCACGTGGGATGTCGTGCGCTTGCCTAAACAAAAGAAGACCGTACGCTGTAAGTGGATCTTCAAGAAAAAGGAGGGTTTATCTCCAAGAGAGCCTCCAAGGTTTAAGGCAAGGTTAGTAGCAAAAGGTTTCAACCAGATTCCATGAGTGGATTATAATGATGTGTTCTCACCTGTTGTCAAGCATAGTTCTATCCGTACTTTCTTTAGTATTGTTGCTATGCATGATCTTGAGCTTGAGCAGTTAGATGTGAAGACTGCGTTTTTGCATGGAGAACTTGAGGAGAAGATATACATGGACCAACCTGATGGGTTCATAGTGCCTGGTAAAGAGGATTTCGTGTGCAAGCTAAAGAAGTCCCTTTACGGTTTGAAACAGTCTCCTCGACAATGGTATAAAAGATTTGATTATTTTATGATGTCACATGGCTTTAAGAGGTCTGAATATGATAGCTGTGTGTACATTAAATTTGTTGATGAATCACCTATATACTTGCTGCTATATGTTGATGATATGTTAATTGCTGCCAAGAGCATGAAAGAAATCACTACATTGAAGAAACAATTGAGTAGTGAGTTTGAGATGAAGGATCTTGGTCCTGCTAAGAAAATTCTAGGTATGAAAATTTCAAGAGACAGAAAATCTAGATTGCTATTTCTTAGTCAGGAGAATTACATTAAGAAAGTCCTTCATCGTTTTAATATGCATGATGCAAAGTCTGTTAGTACTCCAATTTCTTCACACGTCAAGTTGTCAGCATTGCAATGTCCTACTACTGACAAAGATATTGAGTACATGTCACGAGTTCCCTATGCTAGTGCTGTTGGTTCCTTAATGTATGCCATGGTGTGTTCTCGGCCTGATTTATCTTATGCTATGAGTTTGGTCAGTTGATACATGGCTAATTCTGGTAAAGAACATTGGAAAGTTGTTCAGTGGATTTTCAGGTACCTTCGCGGCACATCCAAAGCTTGCTTGAAGTTTGGCAAGACTGGTGAGTGACTCGCAGGCTATGTGGATTCAGATTATGCTGTCGATTTGGATAAGAGGAGATCCCTCACAGGTTATGTGTTTACAATTAGTGGATGTGCCGTTAGCTGGAAGTCTACCTTGCAGGGTGTTGTTGCACAATCTACTACCGAGGCCGAGTATATGGCTATTGCTGAAGCATGCAGAGAGTCAGTTTGGTTGAAAGGTCTGTTTGCTGAGCTTTGTGGAGATGATACTTGCATTAACCTATTTTGTGACAGTCAGAGTGGTATTTACCTGACTAAGGATCAGATGTTCCATGAGAGAACAAATCACATTGATGTCAAGTACCATTATGTGCGTGATGTTGTTGCACAAGGTAACCTGAAGGTATGCAAGATTAGTACTCATGATAATCCTGTTGATATGATGACAAAGCCAGTTCCTATTGCTAAGTTTGAGCTTTGCTCAAGCTTAGTTGGTATCACTGCTTAGCCCAAGAGGCTATTTGGCGCCGAAGGTGTTTTCTTTGTGTGTTTCAGGTGAAGGTTCTCATTTATGCTACAAGAGGGAATTTGTCTCAAGGTGGAGTGTTATTTTATGGTGATCCAAATTCATATGAAGATAAAGGAAAGTTCGGCCTCCGCTACGCGGAGGCCCGTCGCCGGAGGCTTAGGGCCAAGTCGGAGTTGGATACACCGTTACCGACCTAGTTAGGTCAGGACCGCCTTTATATACCTCTTGTAAACCGCCGCACGGGATAAGCCACATATTGTAAATCCCGGCGCGATTGTAACCTCACCCGAAAATAGTGAAGTATTGCTGGCTGGCGCCCGTGGTTTTTTCTCTTCCTTGTTGGAAGGGTTTTCCACGTTAAAATCTCGTGTCCCCGTTGGTTTGATCTTGCTTAATTTCATCGTTGATTTGCTATTGCTTGTAACAGAGGTGATACTGCTGCATCTCAGTAAGATATGGAAGATCAAATGGGCGAGGGAGAGGCATTCATAGGAGGGACAGGTTCTTCCGTGTCAATAAGACCTTCTCTAGCAACTCTACTATTCAAAATGTTAATTGGCACTGTCCAGGACATGCCATTGCCCGGGAGAGAGGCGACACAGGTGAAATCAGGCTACGGGGAACCAAAGGAATCTGCTTGAGTAAAACCCTCACAAGCACCCTAGATTTTCTTTCGTCCGGGCGATGATAGATAATAAGCTTGCCAAACAGAGACACAAACTTTATTGATTTAATGCTCTGTGAGATAATCAGGGGGAAAGCTAAGAAAAGTACCCATGCCTCGATGCCAAATGCAGGGAGGCGCATGTTAATGCCTTCATCATGCCGAACAAAAGATACGGTGGATTCATCAGACTCATCTAGGAGGTGAGGGCTTTCTCTGACCATCAGATCCCTAATGTTAGCAGAATTAAACGTAACCAAACCCACACCAAGGATGGAAATATCTTCATCAGCAATAATCGGCCCAAAATCCCGATGATCAACAACGACGATCCTAGCCAGAGTGTCAAGATGCAGGTTATCTGGGACATGCGGATTTACCGATACAATGGCGCATTCCCCATGAGTGTGTGGGGTGTCACCAACGACCAGCAAGTCTCGCTGCAGACGGTCGGTAGGTCCATGGTCGAGGGCGGAGTGCGCAAAGAAGAAGGCAAAGTGCCGAACCAGGAAGTTCGCCACGGGGGCCTCCAGGCGAAGCAGAGTAGGTAAGCTTGAGGTGAGAGAATGAGGTGGGGGCAGTGGGGACGACGATGGTAACAAGAAAGGTCCAGATAAATATGTGGAAGGGGGAGCGACCAAGTTGACCATGGTCTCTGAGTGTCGAGACATCGTAGTAGGGATCATAGACGGGGGTGCCATGAGCCTACAGGTAGAGACGTGGGGGGAACGTGGTAGTATGACAACCAGGGACACCAAAGTTTACCTAGGTTCGGTACGTCGCGACTAGGCGGCGTTCCTACTCCTGCAATATCACTAAATCAGGGCTGAAGCCTGAAATATACAAAGTACAATGTGAGTTTAGTTTTGCTAACTCGACGAGGATCAACTTCTCGGCGAGTTGTCTTCTAGCTAATTCTCTGTTATCTTTCTTCTCTCCCGCCCGGATTTATATAGATAGTCGGGTTAGGGCTTACAGAAAGGAAACCTAGAAGACTACGGTAAGTTCTAACTTGGAAGGCAAGAATCCGGCTTCTACTCCAAACCGCACGACGTGGGCCGTGGTCCAGGTTCTTCTAGAATCCGGCTTCTGCGCGTCAGCTTACTGGGCCGCTTAATGGACTGTGAACCATTACCAATCAGGCCACCCTAGTAATCCGGCTCTTTAGGACAATGCCGGATATACCCCTAATCGGTATATATCCGTCAGTAGCCCCCAAGAAGGATTGAGACTTCAATTCGCCGTCTTTCATCAATTTAAATTATTTCCGAGAAATGTTGGCTCTTCGTCGCAATTCTTCTTCTTAAATCATGCTTTAACGCGAAACTCGGATTTTGAGGAAAATCCGGCTTTCTCTTCCATGAGCCTTCGTGGAGAAGGAACTTCCTACGTCAGCGATAAAATCATGCTGACATCGGGGTCGTTTAGGTTCCAAATGTTAAACCCTGAAACGTATCTCTGACAGATTCTCGCGGGAATCGAGGAGATAGCAGTAATCACCCGCCACCTCATTTCCCGGATTGTCCGACGAGTGACACGGGTTGAAGATCTAACGGTCCAAAGAGCCGTTGAAACGTATCTCAAAGGTTTTCCGGCTATAAATAGCCTCCTTCGTGCCCTCCGACGATTCTTCTGCTCTCACTTCACCTCCCAGCTTCCAAGCGCCATAGCCCCCAAGCCAAAGTTCTTCCAGTGAGAGCAGAGCCCATGCGCATCCGGCACCGTTCCCCGAACTTCTCCGTCGGAAACTCGAGACCCTCACCGTGCCGCCCGCAAATGGACACCGGTGTATCACCGCGCGCCGCAGAGGGGCACTCGGTCGCCGCCGACATCGACGAAATCATCAACACCATGGACCCGCAACTCGATTCCCCAAGCCGCGCCGCCGCCAACGCACCGGAGAACACTTCCGGCGACCAGGCCCGCGAGGATCCACCTCTCGCGGCCGAGAACCTGGCCGCATCTTCCTCTGCGCCGCCTCTGCCACTCGTCCCCAAAACGACGGAAGAGAAAATCCTCCTCGTCGGGGAGGAGCTCGCCGCTGCGGCCGCCGCCGCCGGAGCTGAAGACGAGAGCGAGATCTCCGGCAATTGGAGCCGGTGCAACATCACCCCTTCCCTTCTTCCGACAATGGAGAAGGAGAGGCTGATTGTGAAGGGAAAATGGCGGCATGAGGAGGACGACTCCGAGCCCTCGCCCAGAGCCGGGGAACGGGTTCTCCTAACCTCGCACATCTCTCGAGGTATAGGACTTCCACCTTCCTCCTTCTTCCTCCAAATTCTCAACCATTATAACATCCAACCCCACAACCTGCCACCAAACTCTATTCTATATTTAGCCGGGTTCCAGGCCCTGTTCGAAGGGTATCTAGGATTAGCACCTAGGCTAGATTTCTGGCAGTATTGCTTCGGGGTTAAGCGAAACCCCTCTGAGGGCGCACTCCCGATTTGTCGGACCATATCCTTTACCCTGCGTAGATTCAGGGAGGATTGGTTCCCCAAGATAAAAACATCGGAATCCGTCAAATTCTAGACGGGTTCCATTTTCTACCACCAAGACATCCCGTTTCTTGGAAAGGAAACTGGGATTCCACCTTTCAGCAACTGCGCTGCCACTCCCCAGGATAACTGGGCGAAGGACGAAGTTCAACCCTGCCGGATGACTTGATGAAAATCAAACGGCGCATCGCGAAACTCGTCTCTTCCAAACCTCCTCTTACCGGAACCGACACTGTCTTGTGCTGGTTTGGAAGACGTATCCAACCTCTGGCGTATCGAACTCGGCTTCTGTGCGAATACAAAGGCCCAGAAGATACCATGAGGGGGACGGACAAGGCATTCTCGAAGAGGGACTTCAAAAAGCGGGTTAATCATTTGGTCGCCACACGGGACCAATATGAAGAAAGCCGAGGGATGTACCATGAAGGCAACCCCGTCCCAAAGGTAATACTTTTTCTTCTTTGGGCAATTTCTCGGATTTTTATTTTTCTCAGGTTTGCTGACTTAGTCTGATATTGTTCTTTTTTCATAGTTTGCCGACCTCACCGACAAAGACCTTGCAACTGATGCCGAACTGGATGCACTGCATGCCAAGTTTTCAGGTGGTCGGAAACGCAAGAAGTCATCAACTGCTGAAGCGGTGGTGGAACTTGACGGAATTCTCGTCGCAACTTCTAGGTAATCATCCGGGTTTCGGTTTTTCTCTGCTTTTGGCTGCAGGAGTTATTTTAATTTCTCGAAAAACTGATTTCTCGGAATTTTCCTTCACTTCCTTTCCTTTTAAGCCTTGCTCCTACTTCTCTGAAGCCAAAGAAGCTGAAGAGACATAAGACATCTACTGGCAAGGGGGTGCATCCATCCCCTGCTGCAGCTCCTGATACCCCAGCTGATCCAGGAGGGGAAAACCAATCTGCAAGGGAGGAAGAGTATCCCCTGCCGACTAGCCAGCCTATTGCATCCGAGACGGATGCGAGGGAAAGGGCGGTGCCAGAAATGGGTGGCCCTTCTCGTACAACTGAGGAGGAACCCATTCCGACTTTTGACAAGGATTTCAAGGTCATCCAGGATGGCCTCAATCATGTCGGGACTCTTTTTGCAGAGTATGCAAAAGAGTTCAACGAAAACTTGCCGGGTTTGCAGCGGATGAGCCAGGTAATATCTCTAGCCCCCAAGCAATAAGTCAAATATATACTTTTGTCTTAATGCTTTTTTCACTGTTATGCTTGTTTTTAACTTAAGCATTTTTTTGTTTCCTTTCCGCGTTTCATCAAACTGCTGAGAACATCAACATGGAGATTTTCAACAAACTTACCATCAAGAACAAGGAGGTGAAAACCCTTCTTTCGATTCTTGAGGATAAGGAGGCGGAACTGGCACCCACTCAGCAACAGCTGAGCGAATCAGCAGGTAAGAATTTCTCTGCTTTCAGTTGTGATTTTTTCTAAGTAGTTTTCCGAGTTTCTAACTCTTCATTTACTTGCTTTTCAGCTTCTTTGGCGAAAGCCAAGCAAATCGCTGAAGATGCCGGCAATGCCAAAAACCTCCGCCGCGAGAACCTGGATCTTCACACGCTAACTGTGAAGCTCCAGAAGGACCTGGAAGCCAGCCAACTAGCTGTTGACATTGCCGAGTCTAAGGCCTCCAGCTAGGCCGATAAGGATAAGGCCACCATCCGGGATTTGGAGAATGCCTTGAATCAACGCCTTGAAGAAGGCACTGAAATGGACCGTATTCTCGGTAAGTTACTTTGCCTTTTACCGGATTTTTCTTGTTTTCTCTTCTCCTGTTTTTTCTAACACTTGTGTGTTGATTGAAACAGAAGGTAGCCCCCAGCTTACCCGGATTGAGAGAATCCGGGCTTTCGGGAAGGTCTTCACCGCGATCAAGGCCGCGGGAATGTTACTTATCAACATGTACGTTCCCGAGAAATCTGGGGAGCTCTCGGAAGTTGAAAAACTTCCGGAAGCTATTGTGGAGGTGGTGAACCGCAAGGAGTCCCTGCTCCGTTTTGCGGCTCGCGGTGGTGCACGCATGGCCCTTGGGCTCATGCGCATGCACTACCCTACTGCCAAATCTTGGCGTGTAGCGCCCGGCATCCCTCAGGGATACATGGAAACTCAATGGGCCAACATCTTTGATGAAATCAAAGGTCACGCCACCAAGATTGCCACCATGGTGAACATATCCACCTTCTACCCAAAGAAGCAATCCCGACAACTCCAGAGGAATCCAGCAGCGAGGAAGAGTCGGATGCCTGAAGAAGCTGCCTGATCCTGAGTAGGAGATGGGAAAAAATAGAAGCATTATCGTTCTTACAATGTAAAATTTATTGTAATGCTTTCTATTCCTTTGTATAAACAAGTACTCCGCTTTTGCAGTTAATTATTAAGTCTTTGCAAGTTTTCCGGCTTTTTATTCCTTTATCTTCTAAGTTCTCTGGCTTATATGTCTTAACTGTCCTTAGTGTTTGAAATGGCTCGATAGTACTTAATCTTCATGCCAAGTGACTGGGTACAACCGATCAGTCGAAACTCGGAAACATGGATCATACTAAAGGAATTTTTACTTACTAGCTCCAGTGACCCAACATAAAAAACAATCAGATAATACTTAGAGAAAAAGTAAGGAATTTTGTATGAAACTCAGGCACGCATGCACAATCTGGGTTTCCTTAAGCCTCCTTAGGCTGAAAATCATTCAGTTTTTTAACTCCGAGCACGCAGGAACAATTCGGGTTAACATTGAGTATTTTGAAAGATCATTGGGAAATAGATAAGGCGGACTTATGCTTTGTATGAAAACAGATAAAAATAGTAATGCATGAATTCTGACAACTTTATTTCATGATCTCAAAGATGTTTACATAGAAATTGAACTAAGTGTAGAAGGGACGTAACTGCTGGATGCTCCAGGGCCTTTTTGTCTCTCCTAGCTCAACATCTATTTTTCTCTTTCTTTTGCGATTCAGATCGTTGGGATCATCTTCCGTGTCTCGAATATCTACAAGATAATGAGATCCATTTTACATAGCCTTGCTAATAAAAAATGGTCCCTCCCAGACTGGGGCTAACTTATCCTTCCTTTCTTGCACCAATCTTAGCACTAGGTCACCTTCTTTGAAAGATCGATGCCTGATTTTCCGACTATGGTAGTGTCTCAATCCTTGCTGATAAATGGCAGATCTTTGAAGCACAAGGTCCCGTTCTTCTTCTAAAAGATCGATGGCATCCTGTTGAGCACATTCGGCATCCGAGTCATCATAAGCCTGCACTCTTGGGCTATCATGGAGCATGTCCGTTGGAAGCATTGCTTCTGCGCCATAAACCAGAAAAACGGGGTTTGCCCTGTTGATCTATTTGGCGTCGTTCGAATACTCCAAAGCACGGAAGGTAATTCTTCTACCCATGCTCCAGCTGCTCTATGAAGAGGAGATTTGAGTCTTGGGCGTATTCCTTGCAGGATTGAGCTATTCGTTCTTTCAACCTGCCCATTGGATTGTGGGTGAGCCACGAATGCAAGGTCTAGGCGTATTCCCGTTTGTCGGCAATATTTTGCCAACTCTCCAATAGAGAAAATTTTCCCGTTGTCAGTGATTATACTGTGTGGAACGCCATATCTCATGACTACGTCAATGATGAAGTTTCTGGCGGTCACACCGTCAAGTTTTTTATGGTTTTTGCCTCCACCCACTCTATATACTTATCTACTGCAACGAGTAGATGTGTGAGTCCACCTCTTGCAGTTTTGAATGGTCCCATCATATCTAGCCCCCAGACCCAAACGGCCATGTGATAGGGATAGTTTTGAGTGCTTGGGCTGGCATATTCGTCTGCTTGGCGTAATACTGACATCCGGCACATGTGTTTACTATGTGTTCGGCGTCTGTCTTGGCTGTTAGCCAGAAAACCCCTGCACGGAATGCTTTCTTAACTATGCTTTTTTGATTGAGCATGATGTCCGCAATCTCCTGCATGAATTTCTTGCAGTATTTCTCGGCCTTCTTCTACGACATGTCATTCTTCAAGCCGGGTCTAGCTCCGCAAAGGCTTAAACAAGACACCATATGAAATCCCCATCGGAAAGAAACCAAATATATCCTACTTCCGGGTATTCGATTGTAAGTGTTTCTATTTGGTAAAAGGAGTTCATTTGTCTGAATTCCAATCTAAAACCCTTGAGGGCACTTTTGTTGGTTACGGTGCCGAATCCCACACTTATAGAGTCTTTGACAAGTCCTCACGGATTATCATTAAATCTTGTAGTGTGGTGTTTGAAGAAAATGATGGCCAAGTGGCGTAATTTCATGTTTCTAATGTAGATGTTCAAATACCTCAAGATGCCCTCCTTCTCTCTCCCGAGGCCTATGAGGAATATGAGCAAATTGCAAACATTATCGAGTCCTATGGTTCTTTGGAGACTGAACATGATAGCAGGGTTTATGTTTGGGGCAATGGATCGTACACCTTAAGTAGATTCTATCAATTTATTTTCTCGGGTATCTCATGGGATAAAATTATCAAAGCTATTTTGAAGTCCAAATGTTTGCCCAAGTTGAAAGTTTTCCTCTGTTTATTATTCCATGACCGACTCAACACTAAGGATCTCATGGTTCGTAAACATTGGCAAATTGAGGGAGGGAGCCACTATGTCCTTTGTACCCATAATGTTATCGAGACTAGGGATCACCTATTTTTTGATTACCCTTTTGCTATTGGCTGTTGGTAACATGGGTCTTGCATGGGAACCACATCAATTAATCCTTCATCGAATAACGTGAGATGTGATGTATTTTCTGGCCCCTGTTTCTTGGAAGCTTTTGCATGTGCAGCCTAGAACATTTGGAAATGCCACAATGAACATATCTTTCAGCAATTGGATCCTACTTTCAGATCATGGAAAGCACGATTCCAGGCAGACCTTATGCTTCACCAATATAGGGTGAAAGACGTACTTGTTCAGCCTCTCATTTGCTGGATTAGAAACTTAGACTCTTTTCGTGGTGTTTTCACGGCAAGTGTCCTCGTATAAGAACTAGATTGCAAGGCCATTGCTACTAAGCGAAACTTCCAAAGGGTTAAGGCGGAAACGAGAGATGCGAGTTTACCAAGGTTCGGCCCCTCGATTGAGGGTAAAACCCACTCCTGCCTTTTTGTTATTGGGAAGCGAAGTCTCGATTACGAGGGAGATTCCGGCTCTCACCGTCTCAAGCTACCTTGCTATCAACTTAGAACTTGTCTATCTACGTCCCAGGGTCTTGCCTTATATAGGGAACGAGTCCCCTGGGTTACAGAGGGATCCGGGTTGTACCCGTCGTCAGAGTCCTAGTCTTCTTCCGGTTTCTGGCCGTCCCGTTCCGGTTCTCCTCATGACCCGGTCGTTCCTGTCGGCCTTGGACTGCTCTCCAAGCCTTGGGCCTCTGTGTCTTCTAGCTTGGGCCATGTGCATGTTCCTCTGTCCCTTCCGGGTTACGCACATGGTAGCCTGGATCTTCTTTTGTCGAGTGATCAAATCCGGTTCTTCTTGATATAGACCGGATCAGGTGTTCTGAGCCAGCTTAAATAGATTCCGGTTTATGTGGGTGGTTGGTGAGGCTACCCCTCACCTTTTCCCCCAACATTAGCCCCCAGGTTAACGCAAACACTTAAGTCAAAACTTACGCTGTTCGCGTTAAGCTAGTCCCGGCTCAAATCAAACATAAAATCATTTGTTTTGAGAAAATAACCTTCCAGAATATCTGATCCGGATTTCCCGGGTTTAGTCATTATCATCAGGATCGTATCTTTCGTTTCTTGAAAAGATAACTCCGCGTCTTTATCTCCAAAATCTCAGGAACCAAAAATATCTTGGTTTATCCCGGATCCTTCTCCGCGTATTTAATGTATTTTTCTCAGAGAATCTTCTCTTGTAGATCCAATCTATTCATATCCTTTCTAGAAAAAGATTAATCCTGAGGGTCCTTTGTGCAAAATCACCAATTAACCCTAGGGTTTAGGCCCCCGCCTATAAATATTCCCCTGGTACGGCCCTAGGCTCATTCGCACCCCGCGCCCTCCACTTCTTCTTCTTCCTCCGAAAAAGAGCTCGAGAGCTCCATTTTCTTCCTTGCGCGGCCACAGCCGGAGCATCGCCGGTGTTCGTCGCAAGATGGAAGGAGAAGAGCCTGACGACCAAGACCGGAGGAGCCAGAAAGAAGAAAAAGACCGGAGGTGCCTCGGGTTCTGCAACAGCTAAGTCTAGGAGAGGAATGATGCAAGTGAATTAGTGTAAGTCGGAGATGACTCAAGGCCGGCTTACGGAGATGGAAGACTCTGGGTTACTGCCGAAGAACCTATCTTGGCGTGCCCCTGGGAATGAGATCCAGCCTGAACTTGGGCCGGACGAGGTAATAATGTTTGAAGCCCATATCCTTTGCGGGTTTCGCCCTCCCGGGTCCCATTTCTTCCGCCGGCTTTTAAGCTATTATGGGCTTCATCTTCAAGATCTTCCCCCCAATTCCATACTCAATGTCAACAACTTTGTTGTTCTCTGTGAAGATTACCTCCAAATAGAGCCAACCTAGATCTTTTTCTTGAGTACTTCTACTGTAACAAACACCCGGAAGTAGCCGGGGGTGAGCTGATCCACTGCGGTGCCGTCTCGTTTTAGAGGCGAAAGGATATTGGCCTATCCAGGTATTCCCCTAGCTAGCCATCCGAAGCTCTAGAAAATATCTTTCTTTTACATCAAGAAAAACTCTCCCTAAGGTGAACTGACCCTTTCAGGGTTACCGCCCAGAGCGTCTTGTTTATACTAGCACGATGAACTCCTATGCCAAACCTGCTGATAGAGTTAAAATCAAGCCCCTTCTCAAACGGGTTACTTCCTTGATAGTTCATGGTCTAACTAGCTTAGACCTAACTAAGACATGGGTGGAATGGCGTATCCAACCTCTTAGTATCAGAACCGTCTATTCCATGAATACACCGGTTTAGCCGATCCTATGCGATATTCCGAGTCTCCAGTCTCCAAGTCTGACATGGTGGCTGCTCTGAAAGACTTGGCTGGAATAAAAAGAAACATATTCTTTGATGTTGGCCTTGCTGCCTTTTGTGCTTCTAAACCGGTTCCTCCAGTAAGTTTATCCTTTTATAAGTAACCTTCATTCTTTAAGACCACGCACATATTAATCCTGATTTTTTCCAGTTTACAACCCACGAATCCCTTGTGGGTCACCACTCAAGAACCAGCTTCTCCTCCTGAAGATGATGAATCGGAGGAGCAAAGTGACGAAGAGGATGAAGTTTCTGAATTTGAATCCCTTGGTCACTTGCACAATCAATTTGCTGACGCTGGTTACTCGTAGGATGAACCGGTAGAGCAAGAGGACGCCGGGTTAGGCCAAGGATGTGCTAGTCAAGAGGCCCCGGATCAGAACGCTCCTGATCTCATTCCCACCACTCCCATTACTGGTTCTAATGTGGTGGTTGAGAAGGACTCCCCCGCGGGCAATAATAGGACCCGACAAGCCGTTGCAACGATGCCTATTTCTAGACTGTCCAAAAACCCCTTGAACCCATCCTCACATATAGAGAAAACGCAGGACGACGAAGATACCAGCAAGAGAAGGAGGACCTGGAGCTCCGGGTCAAGTGAATTAGAAGCAGGTTTGCCTGAGAAAACTCCTCTCCGCTGGGTTTCCAAGGCTCGATTTTTTCCTACCCCTTCACATCCTTTGGCAGGAAAAATCAAGCATGAGCTGAGTCGTCCTTTTAATTCAGATTCTCCCAATTCCAGCTCATCCCATTTCAGCGGGGCCAGCGAGTTTTCCATTAACTCTGGGTAAGCTAGCTCTACAACCTTTGGTTTACAACTACAAACATTTAGTTATGCAATCCGGCTTATGATTTTCATTTCACTCTAGAGCCCAAGCTGTGTTGAAGGTTAATCACATCTCAATTGTTGCTCCTGCCGCAAATCTGGAGGAGAGGGTCATATCGATGATCTTGCACAAACTACTGAACAGGAGGTGAATCCGGTTGATAACACACCAGATAATGATCCTCCAGTTGAAGATATGGTTGTTTCTGACCCGGACGTAGTCATAACCGGCTCCCAAACTGCCTAGGCTGTTGGAACCTCCACTCTGTTGTCCAAAGTTACAAAATATTTGAAGCCAAAGCCAGAGGAAAAAACAGTTCCCTCCAACCTGAACATCGAAGGCCAGGATTTTTATACGCTGGCTCGAGAACTTTCTGAGAACCGGCGGCGTGCAAATGGGATTATAGAGTTTTTGAAGAAAAGATATGAGGTAACCTTGATGGATATAACCTGTAACCCTCAATCTTCTAGTTTATATCTGTAAAATGAACTTGAAGATTTATCATTGAATTTTGAACTGAAATGATGTAGCCCCCAAGTTCATTTAAATTCCTCAACTTATAAGTTCATTATGAGATTCAAATTATAAGTTTGAATCTGAAGATTTAACATAAAAACATGCTGGAACCCAATTTTATGTAACCAATTTTAATCTGAACTTGGGGGCTACAACATTTTGAACCTATTGTTTTTATGTTTGAATCTAATGATAACCTATTGTTTTTATAATTTGAATCTGAAGATTTATCATTGATATGAGGTAACCTTGATGGATATAGCCGGGTTATGTTTTAGAGACCAGAATTTCCTCAACTTATAATTTGAGTCTGATGATACCCTATTGTTTTATGTAACCAATGATTGTGCATAGTCTTGAATCTTCCTCGCAAAAGGAGATTTCAAATTTGAAGAGCCTGCTAGCACAAGAGGCTCAGAAAACTGAAGAGGCAAGGACTCTGCAACATGACCTAGAGAAACAAGTTACAGAAGCAGCCAAAACCTTGTCTATTCTTTGGCAAGATTTCGAGAATCGGGAAAAGAGTCTTATTGAAAGGGCAGAAAATGCTGAAAAGGAGTTAGAAGAGACCCGGAGCAATTTCACAAAGTTGAAGGACCTGCTAGGAGAGATCACTTGCAGTGTGTTTGGTAAGTTTGCTCCATATGCATCATATTTATGCCCTGCTTTTCCGGTTCATGATCTCCTTTGCCTGGTTATAATAATCCTGTTTCTGAACAAAGTGTTCTTGTAATTGGCAGGCAGAATGCATGGTAATAACCTCTAGCTTCCTGACCTGAAATTGAAGGCTCTATTCACCTTGACCCGGCAACTATATGTTGGAGGAGGAGAATGCATTAAGGCCGTTAGGAACTGGGACAACGCCCCCAAGAGACTCCATGAGATGCTTGTGGAACTAACTCAAGTTCCACAATGGATAGAAGAACATAAAATTTCAGCCTGCCGTCATGGAGCCATCCAGGTCATGTCCCTGGCCAAAGCATATCACTCGGAAATGAATCCGGATCTCCTTGTTAAAGGTTTCCCAGAGTATCCGGCAGACATGACCAAGTATGAGAGGAAATACTTTGCCAAGATTAAAAAGGAGTGCCGGTTCCAAGCTTGCACTATTGCAGAAAAAGTAAAGCTGAAGGAACTCTGTCCGTGTTACACTTCCTCGGGTGAGCGTAAAATGTCTTTCTCTCCTCAAGTTGTAGCTGCCGTCCGCCAAGCTCCGTAGAAGAGCCGACTTTCTATAGCCTCTTCATTTTGTGCGCCTCAATCTGTTACTCCTTTGGTTTCTGCCCCACCACTTCCTTTATATGAACCGGAGGATACCAATGATGCTTTGGCTCATTTGGAGTGGAAATACATTTCTACTGCTGATCTTGAAGAAGCGGAAAATGTCCGAGTTGATGATGAAGATCACCCGGAAGCTCAAGACCCGGATTCTGGCGCCGGGTTAGACGATGCCCAACATAAAGGAAAATCCGTTGCAGAATGAACATTTGGTTATGCAATAATAATTCAACCCGAATGGGTTTGTAATAGGCTAGATAAACTGTTTTATTTCTAGCTCTAATTTTGAAAGTGCGCATGTGCACTTATGCCACATTTGGTATGTAATAACTCAGTTTTCTTGCTAAGTTATGCAAAAAAAATCGGGGTTACCTATTTTTTGCAACATCTTTGATTTGTGTTCAAAAAATTTCTTGACTTGGTTTTTCTTTGCTATCTAGCTTAGTCGGTTTTTCGCATGACATATTCTAGTGTTTCCAACTCTAGCGAGTTCAGGGTCATAGTAACCCGGTTTTGCCGGGTTATAACATGATCGACTCGACCAGGTTAAACATCTAGGTCATAAAATTGCGTGTAACCACTGACTGACACGCAAGTATAACCAATATAGTTTGGCGTACGCTAGATTCTTGAGATATAAACTGTGCTCTAGCATCAGCCCCCAAGTAATCATATATGAAAAAACTTAACTCTCTGTAACAATGATAATTTCCTGGAACAAAATCTCAATAACTTAGATTTGCCAAGTCTGTCCTTTATTGCAAATATAACATAGTGATTACAATGATCCTATGTATAATATGGTCTCAACTGGGATATATTCCATGGTCTTCCAGTTTCTTCCACGGATGTTCGCGATTTATCAGCATCACGCATATCGATGAGGTAATATGATCCATTGTGTAGTTTCTTGCTTACTACAAACGGTCCTTCCTATCACACCCCAGTTTTTGACTCTTGGACTATGCTCAAAAAGACAAAAATTAGGGCCAACAGATTTTTTTTTATAACAACATGATTGTTGGAACTAACATATGCTTGTGTGCTAAAACATTTTTTTTGCAACTCAAGATTTGTTTCTTGATATACAACCAATACCTTATGTTTCTGAGAAATACTCCTATTTTATTTTCCCCTGATATTTTCCTAAGGTTACTTGAGAGATTTTTATTCCAAGACTTGGATCTTTATGTTTTGCAACTTAAAACAAACTTTTAACCTTGTTGGATCAAAGAAAACAAGTTTCCAAGATGATCTATGAAAGTTTTCTTTTAACTTTCCTATAGAAAACAATTCCTGAAAAATAATCCAAATACCTGTTTTCTACCATTGTTTTCACCAAGCTTTGAATTATTATTTTCTGAGTTCTTGACTTTTAATTAAACCTTGATATATATACTACAAAACTATAAGCTCACTTTTATTTTTGGAGAAATAAAAACTATCTTTTGCTTGATGTGTTTGTGGTATAATATTACGGCAGAAAATGACATTTTTGAGAAACAGATAAAAAACAGGAAGTATACCTTTTCCTCCAATGTTTTCATGGCCTTAACTTATTTCAAATTTGTTTTCAAAAGTTGTTTATGAAAGTACATAACATGGTTAACAAATCCATACCTTGAAAACAAATTTTGAGGATCATTTAAGCACTGAAAACAAACCCAACTTTTTCAACTTTCTGCCTGTTTTCAACACTTAGAAAATTTCTAAGTCCTTAGACTGAATTTCTGAATTTTTGCAATAAACAGTAGCAGATACACTTTTGCACCTTTGATTTCTTGTTGATCCCTTGATCTTTTGGAAGTGTAAACAAGCCTGGTGTGTTGACCAGCATTCCTACTCGACCAATAATGCATTGGGTTCCTTCTAGAAGCCTTAGGGCTGGACTTATTAGAGAGAGAAGAGGTGTTGAGGTGGCAGAAGTGGGAGCCCATGCCATTGACTATTTTTGGTTGCCACTTGCACCACTTGCACCTTTGGCCAGGTTGAGACCTGCACACACCTGCTAGATGATTAGGGCAAGCCAGTGCATGAAGTAGAAATGACCAAAAACCCTAGGGTTTGCTCAAAGCCATTGTTGGCATGAACCCGAGCTTCCCTTTTTGCCCTTGACCTCTTCCCCTCTGCTATATATGTCCTGAGGCCTCACCCGAGTACCCTGCACCTCCTTCACTCCCTCCTAGCTCCCCTAGCCACTTCAGACCCCTTCCCAAGTCCCCTAGAGCGAGCCCGAGCTGTGCTCTGGCCGCCGGAGAGCACCACGGCCTCAGCGAAGCCCTGCTCACAGCCCTGCCTTCCAGCCTCTCCCACCACCCTAGCAACTCTCCCCATGACCCTGTGAACCTCCCGGACAACCTCCCATCCCCTCTAGGTCCCGGAGGCGCCGCCACCATCCACGGACGCCGCCGCGGACGCCGGCCGCGTTCCGCCGCGTGCGGCCACGCCTGCCGCCACCGTCGCCACCCTGGAAGCCCCAACCCTCCAGCAACTCCCCCGAGCGCCCGCGAGCCTCCCCGAGCCTCCCTAGGTGAGCTACGGCCGCCACCCCTTTTCCTTCTGTTCGGGTGAGAGAGAGAGGATCAGGGGGAGGAAGAAACACCGGCGCCGTTCGATCTGTGATCGACGACCGCGGTTGAACGGGACGTTTCCCGCGCCCGCGCTTGCGTGCGTAGCGCAGCGGGCTGCGCATCTGCCTAGTTGGGCCGCGGCCCCGCAGGATCCAGCCCGTGTGCTGTTTGCGTTTATTCGTTTAAATTTAAACAAAAACTTGTACCATCACTTTTGGCTTGTGAAAAATATTAAAACTGCAAATTAAAATCTGGAAAAATTCAAGGACCTAGAGATATGAAATATAAACCACCCAAAATTTGCAGATCTACTTTTGGACGATTATCTTGAACACAATAAATGTTTTCCCTCAGACTGTCAGTGAGAATGTTTTAACTATAACTTTTAAAATATGTGACTAAATGGAACAAACTCAACTGTTCTTGATAGGTATTGAAAATATCTATCCAATGCACCTAACCTCACATCAAGGTGAGTTATGATATGAAAATTCCGTCCAGATTACTAAAGGACCAGTAGGCTTTTCTTTGAATTGTTTAAGGAGTTTAAAAATGCTTTTTGGAGAAAATCCAATTGTATGAGTTTGGTATTGACTAGATCTATCTTATCCTAGCTTATATTAATTTTTGAAGCTTTAGATAGTTTTTGGTGGACAGATCTAGAAACATCACCTTTCTGTTTCTGTTTTTAATAATGTTCTTGTTTGAAATGATTGATGTGGATGATTGGATCTTGCTTCCTAGCTTGTATAAAGTTTTTAGGACTTGTTATGAAGTTTTTTCCTTACAGTAACTCTACCTTAGGAAGTGTGTGCATGTTTGGAAAACTTGAGATAAGAATGAAATAGCATTGTTTCCTTCTAGTTTATTAATTAGAATTTTTGTGATGCCTAGATCTTTGTGTGAATGCTTTATTAAGTTTTGTGCTATGAATTCTATGGATCCAGTACCATTTTGGTACTGTTATTTTGAAGTTTTTACCTCTGTTAGCTTGCATGTCTTTTTATAGTGAAGCATGTGTAGGTTTTGTTATTCTTATGCACTAGTATTGTTTTCACTAGAATAAATGGCTTTGTAATGTTTTATTTTGTTATACTAATTTTTGTCATGAGTAACCAGAGGCTTAGTACCTCTTTTGTATTGGTCTTAGTGGGCCCATAACCCACTGGTCCCATTTCATCTTGGTTGTGGATAAAAATCCCCAACCATACACATGTGAGGAATTATCATGTGTTAAATTGTGATTGATTGCTATTTTCCACCATGGGAAATGTAATTGTTTGTTTTCACTTAGGCAAGTGAGAAGCTTATTTCTTATAAGAGGATACTAGTATGTTAGATGTGATCCATTTGTTAGCATAATATTCCTTAGGAGTATCATGTTAAGAAATGATTCACTATGGAGTGCTAAATTATATAGTTTGCAAATAAACTAAATTTCTCTTTATTGATAGATTGTTTGTGAGTGATTTAAATTGAGTGTTTGGATTTTTGAAAAGGTTTAGATGACTTTTCTTTAAGTGCATATCTACTGGTTGTGTGAGTTATACATTTTTTGATTGCTAATAATGATTAGAGAAAACATAAATTGCTAGAATTTATTTGTGCATGCTTAATAGTTGTTTCATGGAATTATTTTGATATTCTTGCTTCCTAGCATGGGCATGATTTGTGTACTGTTATTAGGTACATTTGTATTCATGACTTGCTTGATTAGGTTTAAGCAATCATGATAGCATTGTTTGTTTCCCTAGTATTGAACTAGTGTCACCACTAGAAAATGGTGATTCTTGTTATAGTATTGTCATCTTTTATTTTATGAGTATATGAGTTTATTATAGCATGTTTAGGAAGTTATTACTTCTGTTATCATACCATGAATTATTTAGTTGCATGTGCTATAGTTGTGGAACATAATTATTCTTGTAGCATGCTTGTATAGATTTTCCATATTAGTATGCTATTAGTGCAGTCCTGTTTTTATGCCTGTTTAATAGGAGTATTATCTTAGGTGAAGATGGTGTTTTAGATCATTTGTATGACTTGTTTCTTTGGTTATTATCTACTGGTTGTTTGTTAAATTGTCATGATTTATGGATTCCAAAACTTCAAGTAAACACTAAGGTAGTAAAAATATAGCCTATTCATCTGTGGTGTGTTTACCTGCTGTTTGAGAATTGTCTGAGTGTGTACCTTAACATGAGGGTCATAGTTGTGTTATTTGTTGTGCTAGTGTTGTTGTTGTGCTTAGGAGTATTTTGAGAACTAAGTATCCACACTAATCATAAACTTATTAAGTAACTATTTGCTTGTGTGTTGCTAATACCCACTGCCATGGGTATTGTTCTGTCTGTTTGTGTTACCTTGGCAACCTAACCTTTGCACCCACAAGCTATATTTTTAGCTTCTCATATACCTTGTTATGAGAGTGGTACACCACTCCATATGTGGTGTGTAAGATGTGGGATATGGTTTCCTGAACCATATGCTTGTCTGACAATAGTTGTGTGCCCTGAGAGCTATGTGAGACAGTTTTCTCGATAACGTTTGTGAGTTGGCGCCATCATACTTTTGCTTGCTGTATGTGTTGTTTAGCTTGGTTGTATTCCTTTAGACCTGAGTGTGTGTCTTGTAATTCTTTTACGGCGCTAGAAAACGAAGAAGAAGAAGAAGCAGTTGTGGAGTTGTGCGTCAAGTTCAAGCTACTTCAAGGCTAGGGACATTAAGAGACTTGAGGCAAGCCATCCTGATGCTTGCTGTTATTTTACACTTATCATTATCTATCATGCATGTTTTACTTCTGAAAAGTTTTACAAAAACTTTGGTTTTCCAAAAATTATTTTTGAGTGAACTACTACTACTATTTATATACTACTACTTATGCCAGTAGTTGACACTTGGTGTTACCAAGCCCATAAGCCACCATATGGTATTTATTACCATCACAAATATTAGTCCCTAAGTGGACACCTTTAAATTGTGCTTTTACGAAACAAAGGCTTTATGGAAAAACCCGGAGAAAAGGCGGATCCTTATTCTCCGGAGAAATTGAGGAAGTGGTCAGTTTTGGGAAAATGGTGTTTTTCAAAAAATGACACATAACCTAGTCTTCGCCGGACAACCCTTACCGTACTGCCACCCTACCCCAACATGGGCACGGGGCTTAACTGGAAGTTTGTCCTTGTTAGTGTGTGTTCTATCTCAAATGCTATAAGGGATGGGATCCCTTGAACCGATTGTCGCCAAAACTCCCAATGTTGAGACATAAAAAGTGTGGGATTAAGTTTCCCTCCGGTCGCGTCAGTTGAGGCATCCTAGCTGGCGGGGATTAGCTCGGTGCCGGGGATGACCGGTAAAACTCAACTGAGAGATAGACACATTCTAGCTTGAACATAGTGGAAAGTTATGATCAGTGATCTGATGTTTCACATACTGTTGTTACAGTCCGTGATTGTTCATGGCAGGTGTACTGAATCTGGTGGATGTGTACACCTCTGCAGAGTACAACTTTTTCGAAGAAGCCGCGTCCTCGGATATGGACAGTTGAATGGCCATGTAGCTAGCATTGTGTCAATGTTTTCAAAAAGATGATTTAAAAAGGAGTGTTGAACTCGGGAAGTTCGGAAAAGGAGAAAAACCTTGTACCATGGAGGTACCGATGATGAAAAGCCAGAAGTTGTTTTACAAGAAGTTTTGCAGAGAAAATCTTTCCTCTCTAAGCAAACATCTGGAAACTGATTTCCAAGAAGTTTTGCAAAGAGAAAACTATCTCTTAACAAAGTTTTCGCAAAACCTCTTGTACATGCGATATCGACAAGAGAAACAAAGCTATACTATTTTCTTCTGAAGTATCTTCTTCAGCGAAGATACAGATTAACCTGACTGCAACTATGGTGTCATCCTATATGAACACCATTGGTAGTGAACCCTATGTATAGCCTACCTATTACACCATATAAGCATTCTTGCATCTTTGGTAAGTTACATGATGGATGTCTTGCTGAGTACATTCAAATGTACTCATTATGGTTTCGCCCCTGGTATCTACTTGCCAGATTTTGAGAGGGAGTCTCAGAAGGAGACCAACGAAGAAGAGTACGGAGCTGATGGCTTTGCGAACTAGGATCGTCCCCGGGTCAGCAGCCTGTAGGTGAAGGCGTGACTTGGGCTTTACCACGTTATGTGTGCGTTTAGTCTTCCGCTGTGTGTGTGTTGTGTGTTGCCCTGCGTGGCAGTTGTTCAGGTTTTGGTCAAGTGACCAATCCTCTTTGTAAGGGTTGTGTAACCGTGTAATGGATATTGTATCTGTGTACCAACTTGGTATGTTGTTCACGACTGAATTCCTGGGATCGTGAAAGTATGCATATCAGGGGTATCCTTGAACAGTGGTTCGAAGGGCAGGCCCTACAGAGTTGGTATCAGAGCCAGGTTGACCTTAGGAGACCTTAGTTAGCATGGACGTTAGCTAGTACCCTGACAATGGAAGTAAACCAAACCAGGTCATTAAGCTGACTATTTTTAAAAGGATTCTATACTCCATCCCCTCTGTGTTTCAAGAAAACTCTACTTACACTCAAGTTAAAAAGGTGCATCTTAAAACTTTGCACACTATTACCTAACTTAACCCATTTTAAAATCCTGTGTAGATGGAAGTTATCTTCACCAAGTCCTTCCGGCTGGGATCGCATGCACCTTGCTACCGCCGTTTTGAGGAGGATTTGATCAAGATGGCTCATCTTATCGGCCGTCCCACACCTGAGTTGAAGGGAGCCCAGATTCACCATGATGGACGAGAATTGTCCTGGTTGGTTGTCTGTACCATCCGTGCACCTCTGCTAGCACCGTCAACCCCAGAAATCATTTGGGAAGTGGTAGAGAGCAGTTGGGAAGATGTTATCCTTAGGGTAATGCAGCTGGTCATTGCCAAGCTCGCGAACTTCTTTCGCGACAAGTTTGCAGGAACCCCTTATAGGTACTTTGGAAGGCGCGACGAGGATGACAGGCCAGTAGAAGTCACTGGAGACTTTGTGTTTGCTCGTCACTTCCTGCACCTGGAGGGACAGCTGTACAACACCCAACTCTCCCTTGATAGAGTAAGGGAAGATCATGACCTCCGAGGAAGAGAGATAGACCAACTAGAAGCCAGTCTTGGTGCATCTTCGGTTACCGAGCGTCGTCTCAAGGTACTGAAGAAGACAATGAAGTACACTGACTCCCAGCACCGCACACGAGTGAGAGCCCTTTAGCTTCAGCTTGCAGCCAGCAAGGCTAGAGTGGAAGAGCTGGAGGAACAGCTACGCGCTTCCTCGAGCACCTAGGTTTGCCCCAGGATGTTAGGAGTTGTGTAATCCCCACTGAGACGCTTGTTTGTCTGTATGGTGTGAACTCTGTTGGTGCTTGGAGTGTGCCAGTTGTGTTGTAAGCCTTATGCATAGCCTTATCAACCCTGTAGTTAAGTTTGTGCTTGTTAAAACTCTGTTTCATGCTTAGGTTAATCTTGGTTTAAGTGAACGTTTGTTTTCTTCGATGTTTGCTCGTTGTTGTGGGGCATATCGTTCTCATCTCCGTTATGAGACGGTATGTGTCACCAGTTTTCAAAAGAGGACCACCTTTAGTTGTTTTCACCTTACACCGTTCCTTGTCTTCAGCATGGCCAGCAATCTACCTCCATCACCCGAGCCGACAGTTGCTCAACTCTTTGCCCTGCTGAGGGAAGGAAGTGAAGCCGCTCGTGCTGAACTTTTTGCCACCCGTGTTGCCCTGGAACAGTTGACTCAGCTTGTCACCACGAACGCTCAGGATACTGCTTTCCTTATGAGAGAATACCAGCAACTGCTTGCTGGAGAAAGCCGCAAAAGGAAGACAGTGACACCAGGAGAAACTAGTTCATGGGTGCCTCGCAGCGTTTTGCCTGCAATGCCACAATCTTCAAGAAGGCGTGTGAAGGTCAAGCCTAGAACCACGGGTTGTTTTACCTGTGGACAGGAAGGACACTTTGCTCGTGATTGTCCCAAGAAGCACCATATTCTAGCTCATCCTGATGAACCCAAGAACGCCAAGGTCCATCGCATAAGAGACGAAAGAATCTGATGAGTGGACCTCAGGACCAAGCTGAGGTTGCAGAGGCATCTGCAACTCATGCCAATGGTACGTTTTCGAACCAAACCTGTGAACCCCCTTGCTTGCTTGTCGTTTTTTTTGAACGTCGCTTGCTTGTCGTTATACCCTGAGAAACCCGACGTAAATGGAACACTAGAAGTGTCACGTCGGACTAAATAAAATCTGAAAGATACTAACCAAAACCTCCATCAAATCTTTGGTATACCACCCTCCAAAGTAAATTAAGCTTTTGCCACAAAAAAATATTGTTGCCATCTTACAGAGCTGATAAAACTACAAGTCTTTCGGAACTCCAAAGAGATACCTTACTCCGGAAATAAGATTACACCAACAGGAAAGGATTCTAGGAAAAACAAGATACAAGTCTGTTTTCCTGCACAGACCACTACACCTACTTTGGTGTATACCCTAACCTTACCAGACCCTCTCACAAGTGAGAGCCTAGTCTGAAGGTGAGCTACTCTCACCTGAGGCAGAACCCCGAGTCAGTCGATGACGGATTCCCTCCAGTCTTCCAGGCTTAGTGCCACCAGCGTGAGCCTCCACTGGCGCAACCACCGGCGCCACCACTCGTCTTTCTTCCACCACGGTCTTGGTCCGGATACCATACCACCAGTCGTGGATGTCCCAGCATGCGAAAAACATGGCTAACAGGATCACTGTGACCGATCCCACCAAGCAGCAGCTGAAGGATAGCACGATGAGGAAGTGCTCCAAGAAATTTGCTCGCTCGAGTAGAGAGACGTACTCCTTAAAGAAGTCATTGATTAACTGGGAAATGAAGCTCATCGTGAGGTGAGATTTGGAGGAACACAGCTACCCTTTTTATAGCAGCAAGAGCAGAGTCCTCTCCTTCGTCAAGCACTACGCGGGAAGAGCCAAAGAATCCAACCGCAGTGCTCTTAAATGGCGCGAAAACACCGCGCACCTCTTCGCCAAGTGGCTAGAGCTTCGACCTGTCACACTCGTAGCAGTCCTACAGCGAGGTGTCAGCCCATCATGGACTCACAGTGAGCGGGACACCCTGATTGCTGAAAGTGTGCGCACCTGATGAGAAGAAAAGGCCACAAGGAGAAGGAGAAACGCGGAGGGCATCGACTGCCAAGTGAGCCCAGTCCCACCCGTCAGCAAAACACTGGAGAAAACCCAGGGTGCATCTAGCTTCTGAGTTTTCTTCCCAATCATGGAAAGCCTACCAGCTGTTTGTAGCCTATACCCCTGCCAAACTAGGTTTTCGTGACCACTTATGGGTGGCCAGAACCTTTCCTGTCGATTTTAGAAAAGTGAAATTTCTTGTTTTGGGGTACCTTAGAAAAACAACTTTGCCGGAACAAGTTGGCCTTTCTCACCCTGGCTTGATAACATGGTTTTGAGGAAAAACCATGAGTTCAAGTTTAAAACATGACCCCCAAACCTTGAAAAGAAAAATAATTTTACCTGTAAATTTTGGTAAGATAAATCAAAGGGGGGAAGCCCCTATAAATAATGTTACAAACCATCAACACATGTTTGTAAACAAATCATCTAACATTGTTGTTTTGACCATACCCTCTTCTCGCTTGCCTGCGAATCTCGGGACGAGATTCTTTTAAGGGGGGAAGGTCTGTCACACCCCAGTTTTTGACTCTTGGACTATGCTCAAGAAGACAAAAATTAGGGCCAACAATTATTTTTTATAACAACATGATTGTTGGAACTAACATATGCTTGTGTGCTAAAACATTTTTTTTGCAACTCAAGATTTTTTTCTTGATATACAACCAATACCTTATGTTTCTGAGAAATACTCCTATTTTATTTTCCCCTGATATTTTCATAAGGTTACTTGAGAGATTTTTATTCCAAGACTTGGATATTTATGTTTTGCAACTTAAAACAAACTTTTAACCTTTTTGGATCAAAGAAAACAAGTTTCCAAGATGATCTATGAAAGTTTTCTTTTAACTTTCCTATAGAAAACAATTCCTGAAAAATAATCCAAATACCTGTTTTCTACCATTGTTTTCACCAAGCTTTGAGTTGTTATTTTCTGATTTCTTGACTTTTAATTAAACCTTGATATATATACTACAAAACTATAAGCTCACTTTTATTTTTGGAGAAATATAAACTATCTTTTGCTTGATGTGTTTGTGGTATAATATTAAGGCAGAAAATGACATTTTTGAGAAACAGATAAAAAACAGGAAGTATACCTTTTCCTCCAATGTTTTCATGGCCTTAACTTATTTCAAATTTGTTTTCAAAAGTTGTTTATGAAAGTACATAACATGTTTAACAAATACATACCTTGAAAACAAATTTTGAGGATCATTTAAGCACTGAAAACAAACCCAACTTTTTCAACTTTCTGCCTGTTTTCAACACTTAGAAAATTTCTAAGTCCTTAGACTGAATTTTCTGAATTTTTGCAGTAAACAGTAGCAGATACACTTTTGCACCTTTGATTTCTTGTTGATCCCTTGATCTTTTGGAAGTGTAACCAAGCCTGGTGTGTTGACCAGCATTCCTACTCGACCAATAATGCATTGGGTTCCTTCTAGAAGCCTTAGGGCTGGACTTATTAGAGAGAGGAGAGGTGTTGAGGTGGCAGAAGTGGGAGCCCATGCCATTGAATATTTTTGGTTGCCACTTGCACCACTTGCACCTTTGGCCAGGTTGAGACCTGCACACACCTGCTAGATGATTAGGGCAAGCCAGTGCACGAAGTAGAAATGACCAAAAACCCTAGGGTTTGCTCAAAGCCATTGTTGGCATGAACCCGAGCTTCCCTTTTTGCCCTTGACCTCTTCCCCTCTGCTATATATGTCCTGAGGCCTCACCCGAGTACCCTGCACCTCCTTCACTCCCTCCTAGCTCCCCTAGCCACTTCAGACCCCTTCCCAAGTCCCCTAGAGCGAGCCCGAGCTGTGCTCTGGCCGCCGGAGAGCACCACGGCCTCAGCGAAGCCCTGCTCACACCCCTGCCTTCCAGCCTCTCCCACCACCCTAGAAACTCTCCCCATGCCCCTGTGAACCTCCCGGACAACCTCCCATCCCCTCTAGGTCTCGGAGGCGCCGCCGCCATCCACGGACGCCGCCGCGGACGCCGGCCGCGTTCCGCCGCGTGCGGCCACGCCTGTCGCCACCGTCGCCACCCTGGAAGCCCCAACCCTCCAGCAACTCCCCCGAGCGCCCGCGAGCCTCCCCGAGCCTCCCTAGGTGAGCTACGGCCGCCACCCCTTTTCCTTCTGTTCGGGTGAGAGAGAGAGGATCGGGGGGAGGACGGAACACCGGCGCCGTTCGATCTGTGATCGACGACCGCGGTTGAACGGGACGTTTCCCGCGCCCGCGCTTGCGTGCGTAGCGCAGCGGGCTGCGCATCTTCCTAGTTGGGCCGCGGCCCCGCAGAATCCAGCCCGTTTGCTGTTTGCGTTTATTCGTTTAAATTTAAACAGAAACATGTACCATCACTTTGGGCTTGTGAAAAATATTAAAACTGCAAATTAAAATCTGGAAAAATTCAAGGACCTGGAGATATGAAATATAAACCACCCAAAATTTGCAGATCTACTTTTGGACGATTATCTTGAACACAATGAATGTTTTCCCTCAGACTGTCAGTGAGATTGTTTTAACTATAACTTTTAAAATATGTGACTAAATGGAACAAACTCAACTGTTCTGGATAGGTATTGAAAATATATATCCAATGCACCTAACCTCATATCAAGGTGAGTTATGATATGAAAATGCCATCCAGATTACTAAAGGACAAGTAGGTTTTTCTTTGAATTGTTTAAGGAGTTTAAAAATGCTTTTTGGAGAAAATCCAATTGGATGAGTTTGGTATTTACTAGATCTATCTTATCCTAGCTTAGATTAATTTTTAAAGCTCTAGATAATTTTTGGTGGACAGATCTAGAAACAGCACCTTTCTGTTTCTGTTTTTAATAATGTTCTTGTTTGAAATGATTGATGTGGATGATTGGATCTTGCTTCCTAGCTTGATAAAGTTTTTAGGACTTGTTATGAAGTTGTTTCCTTACAGTAACTCTACCTTAGGAAGTGTGTGCATGTTTGGAAAACTTGAGATAAGAATGAAATAGCATTGTTTCCTTCTAGTTTATTAATTAGAATTTTTGTGATGCCTAGATCTTTGTGTGAATGCTTTATTAAGTTTTGTGCTATGAATTCTATGGATCCAGTACCATTTTGGTACTGTTATTTTGAATTTGATACCTCTGTTAGCTTGCATGCCTTTTTATAGTGAAGCATGTGTAGGTTTTGTTATTCTTATGCACTAGTATTGTTTTCACTAGAATAAATGGCTTTGTAATGTTTTATTTTGTTATACTAATTTTTGTCATGAGTAACCAGAGGCTTAGTACCTCTTTTGTCTTGGTATTATTGGGCCCCACTGGTCCCATTTCATCTTGGTTGTGGATAAAAATCCCCAACCATGCACATGTGAGGAATTATCATGTGTTAAATTGTGATTGATTGCTATTTTCCACCATGGGAAATATAATTGTTTGTTTTCACTTAGGCAAGTGAGAAGCTTATTTCTTATCAGAGGATACTAGTATGTTAGATGTGATCCATTTTGTTAGCATAATATTCCTTAGGAGTATCATGTTAAGAAATGATTCACTATGGAGTGCTAAATTATATAGTTTGCAAATAAACTAAATTTCTCTTTATTGATAGATTGTTTGTGAGTGATTTAAATTGAGTGTTTGGATTTTTGAAAAGGTTTAGATGACTTTTCTTTAAGTGCATAGCTACTGGTTGTGTGAGTTATACATTGTTTGATTGCTAATAATGATTAGAGAAAACATAAATTGCTAGAATTTATTTGTGCATGCTTAATAGTTGTTTCATGGAATTATTTTGATATTCTTGCTTCCTAGCATGGGCATGATTTGTGTACTGTTATTAGGTACATTTGTATTCATGACTTGCTTGATTAGGTTTAAGCAATCATGATAGCATTGTTTGCTTCCCTAGTATTGAACTAGTGTCACCACTAGAAAATGGTGATTCTTGTTATAGTATTGTCATCTTTTATTTTATGAGTATATGAGTTTATTATAGCATGTTTAGGAAGTTATTACTTCTGTTATCATACCATGAATTATTTAGTTGCATGTGCTATAGTTGTGGAACATAATTATTCTTGTAGCATGCTTGTATAGATTTTCCATATTAGTATGCTATTAGTGCAGTCCTGTTTTTATGCCTGTTTAATAGGAGTATTATCTTAGGTGAAGATGGTGTTTTAGATCATTTGTATGACTTGTTTCTTTGGTTATTAGCTACTGGTTGTTTGTTAAATTTTCATGATTGATGGATTCCAAAACTTCAAGTAAACACTAAGGTAGTAAAAATATAGCCTATTCATCTGTGGTGTGTTTACCTGCTGTTTGAGAATTGTCTGAGTGTGTACCTTAACATGAGGGTCATAGTTGTGTTATTTGTTGTGCTAGTGTTGTTGTTGTGCTTAGGAGTATTTTGAGAACTAAGTATCCACACTAATCATAAACTTATTAAGTAACTATTTGCTTGTGTGTTGCTAATACCCACTGCCATGGGTATTGTTCTGTATGTTTGTGTTACCTTGGCAATCTAACCTTTGCACCCACAAGATATATTTTTAGCTTCTCATATACCTTGTTATGAGAGTGGTACACCACTCCATATGTGGTGTGTAAGATGTGGGATATGGTTTCCTGAACCATATGCTTGTCTGACAATAGTTGTGTGCCCTGAGAGCTATGTGAGACAGTTTTCTCGATAACGTTTGCGAGTTGGCGCCATCATACTTTTGCTTGCTGTATGTGTTGTTTAGCTTGGTTGTATTCCTTTAGACCTGAGTGTGTGTCTTGTAATTCTTTTACGGCGCTAGAAAACGAAGAAGAAGAAGAAGCAGTTGTGGAGTTGTGCGTCAAGTTCAAGCTACTTCAAGGCCAGGGACATTAAGAGACTTGAGGCAAGCCATCCTGATGCTCGCTGTTATTTTACACTTATCATTATCTATCATGCATGTTTTACTTCTGAAAAGTTTTACAAAAACTTTGGTTTTCCAAAAATTATTTTTGAGTGAACTACTACTACTATTTATATACTACTACTTATGCTAGTAGTTGACACTTGGTGTTACCAAGCCCATAAGCCACCATATGGTATTTATTACCATCACAAATATTAGTCACTAAGTGGACACCTTTAAATTGTGCTTTTACGAAACAAAGGCTTTATGGAAAAACCCGGAGAAAAGGCAGATCCTTATTCTCCGGAGAAATTGAGGAAGTGGTCAGTTTTGGGAAAATGGTGTTTTTCAAAAAATGACACATAACCTAGTCTTCGCCGGACAACCCTTACCGTACTGCCACCCTACCCCAACATGGGCACGGGGCTTAACTGGAAGTTTGTCCTTGTTAGTGTGTGTTCTATCTCAAATGCTATAAGGGTCGGGATCCCTTGAACCGATTGTCGCCAAAACTCCCAATGTTGAGACATAAAAAGTGTGGGATTAAGTTTCCCTCCGGTCGCGTCAGTTGAGGCATCCTAGCCGGCGGGGATTAGCTCGGTGCCGGGGATGACCGGTAAAACTCAACTGAGAGATAGACACATTCTAGCTTGAACATAGTGGAAAGTTATGATCAGTGATCTGATGTTTCACATACTGTTGTTACAGTCCGTGATTGTTCACGGCAGGTGTAGTGAATCTGGTGGATGTGTACACCTCTGCAGAGTACAACTTTTTCGAAGAAGCCGCGTCCTCGGATATGGACAGTTGAATGGCCATGTAGCTAGCATTGTGTCAATGTTTTCAAAAAGATGATTTAAAAAGGAGTGTTGAACTCGGGAAGTTCGGAAAAGGAGAAAAACCTTGTACCATGGAGGTTCCGATGATGAAAAGCCAGAAGTTGTTTTACAAGAAGTTTTGCAGAGAAAATCTTTCCTCTCTAAGCAAACATCTGGAAACTGATTTCCAAGAAGTTTTGCAAAGAGAAAACTCTCTCTTAACAAAGTTTTCGCAAAACCTCTTGTACATGCGATATCGACAAGAGAAACAAAGCTATACTATTTTCTTCTGAAGTATCTTCTTCAGCGAAGATACAGATTAACCTGACTGCAACTATGGTGTCATCCTATATGAACACCATTGGTAGTGAACCCTATGTATAGCCTACCTATTACACCATATAAGAATTCTTGCATCTTTGGTTAGTTACAAGATGGATGTCTTGCTGAGTACATTCAAATCAACTCATTATGGTTTCGCCCCTGGTATCTACTTGCCAGATTTTGAGAGGGAGTCTCAGAAGGAGACTAACGAAGAAGAGTACGGAGCTGATGGCTTTGCGAACTAGGATCATCTCCGGGTCAGCAGCCTGTAGGTGAAGGCGTGACTTGGGCTTTACCACGTTATGTGTGCGTTTAGTCTTCCGCTGTGTGTGTGTTGTGTGTTGCCCTGCGTGGCAGTTGTTCAGGTTTTGGTCAAGTGAACAATCCTCTTTGTAAGGGTTGTGTAACCAGGTAATGGATATTGTATCTGTGTACCAACTTGATATGTTGTTCACGACTAAATTCCTGGGATCGTGAAAGTATGCATATCAGGGGTGTCCTTGAACAGTGGTTCGAAGGGCAGGCCCTACACTTCCCATGGTGGACTTAGCTTGTGCATCCCATCCTTTTTCTAGATCAGGCGAAACACTAAGTCCCCTTCCTGAAAACTTCGAGTTTTAACCCTGCGGCTATGCTAGCGATGCAAGTCCTGCTGATATATGGCCGACATGGATGCTGCGAGGTCGCATGCTTCTTCCAAAGCATCAAGCGAGTCTTGATGAGCTATCACATTCTGAGTTTCCGCATAAGCAGCTACTCTTGGTGAATCATGACAAATATCACTTGGTAAAACTGCCTCAGCCCCGTAAACCAGAAAAAACCGGTGTGTAACCTGTTGATCTGTTTGGGGTAGTTCTTATGCTCCATAAAACAGCAGGTAACTCTTCAACCCAACACCCAGCAATCTTTTCTAATGGGACCTGGAGTCTAGGTTTGATACCTTTTAGTAATTCTTGGTTAGCTCGCTCTGCTTGTCCATTAGACTGTGGATGTGCCATTGAAGCAAGGTCAAGTCGTATATGGTTCTGTTCACAAAACTTTTGCATTGCTCCTTCTACCCACTTTGTAAACTTGTCAACTGCTACCAATAGATGAGTCTTTTTATCAGATGACTTTTTGAAAGGTCCCACCATGTCAAGCCCCCGGGTTGCGAACAGCCAAGTTATGGGAATCATGCGCAGATCCTGAGCTAACATATGATCCTACCTTGCATATCTCTGACACCCTTCGCACGTTCTCACTATTTGTTCTGCATCAGCATTGGCAGTTAACCGGAAAAATCCATGTCTGAAAGCCTTATTGACCAAAGATCTGGAACTTGCGTGGTGGCCACAATCTCCTGAGTGGATTTCCTTCAAAATCTGACACCCTTCTTCCGGAGAAACACATCTCTGAAAAATTCCAGTCGCGCTTCACTTATATAACTCACCATTGATATGACTTTGACCTTCTTATAACCTGACAAGTGATAACCTCGTTCTGCGGGGTCTCGCCCCTCATAAGATACGCTAGGTATGGTTCAGTCCACTCTTACATTGTATGTAAAGGAGCTACCAATTCTGATTCAGGATCTGGATTGGCCAGGTCTTCCCTCGGTTGGAACTTTAACTGACGGGCTATGAATTTCATCCAGAAAAAGCGTTGGGTGGAACTTGTTTTTTCTGAGAACCTAGACGAGACAGTGCATCAGCTGCTTCGTTGAGACGTCGATCAATATGATCAACTTGATATCCTTGGAAATGTCCAGCTAGCCGGGTAACTGCTCGCCTATAAGCTATCATAACTGGGTCTTTAGAATCCCAGGTTCCTGTAACTTGTTGAGAAACAAGGTCTGAATCACCCAATCATCAGAATCCGGGTTATACTCATCTCTTTCGCAATTCGAAGCCCATGAAGCAAAGCTTCATATTCTGCTGCATTATTAGTGCATTTAAATGAAATTTGTAAGACATATCGGAACTTATCACCTCTTGGGGATGTTAAGACCACACCTGCTCCTGAACCTTCCAGTTGTCGTGACCCATCGAAATGCATAGTCCAATTTTTAGTGTCTGGCTTATCTGGCGGAACCTGTAATTGTGTCCAGTCGTTTATGAACTCGATAAGGGCTTGAGACTTTATTGCGGTCCTTGGCTCATATTTGATATGATACGGCCCCATCTTAATAGCCCACTTTGCAACTCTCCCGGCTGCTTCTCTATTCTGAATAATATCGGACAAATGTGCTGAACTGACCACAGTGATAGGATGTTCCTGAAAATAATGTTTCAAATTTACGACTAGCCATGAATGCCCCAAAAACCAGTTCATGAAAATAAGTTGTTTTTGCAAGGCCTCCAATGCTTCATTAGCTTCTTGATTCCACACAAAGGTGTCATTTTTCTTCAAGAGCCGGTATAAAGGTATGACTTTTTTAGCCAGTCTACTTATAAACCGGCTCAGGGAAGCACCTGTCAACTTCTGAACATCCTTCAGGCAAACCGGTTTTTTCAGTTTATGTATGGCCTGAATTTTTTCGGGGTTTGCTTCAATTCCTCTCTCTGAAATAATGAAACCGACTGACTTTCCAGCTGGTACTCCAAAAACACATTTTGTTGGATTGAGCTTCATCTGATATCTACATAAACTGGCGAACGTTTCCTCCAGGTCTGATATCAAGGTGTCACCTTTTTTAGATTTGACCACTATGTCATCCACATAAGCGTGCATGTTTCTTCCAATCTGGCTTTCAGACAATTCTGGATACACCTTTGATAAGTTGCTCCTGCATTTTTAGTCAGAAGGGCATTGACGTATAACAGAATGCTCCAAAGGGTGTTATGAATGAGGTCTTCTCTTGATCCTATTCCTTCAGTTTAATTTGATGATAACCTGAGTAAGCATCCAGGAAACATAGCAATTCACAACCAGTCGTAGAGTCTATAATCTGATCGATACGGGGTAATGCAAACGGATATTTAGGACATGCTTTGTTCAAATCTGTGTAATCTATACACATTCTCTAGGTTCCGTTTTCTTTAGGATGAGAACTGGATTGGCTAACCACTTTGGATGTAACACTTCTACTATGAACCCTGCTGCGAGAAGCCTAGCTATCTCCTCTCCGATTTCTTTCTCCTCATCATTGAAACGGCGGAGGAACTGACGAATAGGTTTTAGGTTAGGATCCACATTCAAACTGTGCTCAGCAAGTTCCCTTGGAACACCCAGCATGTCAAAAGGTTTCCATGCAAAGATGTCCCAATTATCACGGAGGAACTTGATGAGCGCGCTTTCCTATTTATCCGCCATGTGAGCCCCCACGCCGAACTGCTTAGATGACTCGCCGGGGGTAAAGTCCACCAGCTTGGTGTCTTGAGCAGACTTAAATTTTAACTTGGAATCAGATGATGGTTTCTTGAGCGAGGTCATGTCCTCCGGATCAACTTGCAACTTATACAATTTTAACTCCTCTTCTGCACAAGCAGTCTCTGCATAAGTTGCAGCACCTTCCTCACACTCTAAGGGCTTGTTTGGTTTCCTGATTCACCAGGGGGATTGGAAGGTATTGAGGTGGATCAAATCCCTTCAAAGTCAAAATCCCCTCCAATCCACTCCAATCCACTTGGGATGGGGCTTAACCGAACAAGGCCTAAAGCTATGTCTCTGTCACCGTTGAAAGTAATATTTCCATGGGGACCTGGCATCTTCAGCTTGAGGATACGTAGCAGGGTCTTGCCATAAACTTGTCATAAGCTGGTCGTCCGAATAAAGCGTGGTACAGGCTTTTGAATTTGACCACTTCAAATGCTAAGATCTCTTTCCTGTAATTTTCAAATACTCCAAAATCAACTTCAATATATATTTTCCGATAGGTTGTGCGGACTTACCGGGTACGATCCCATGAAACACAGTTGATGATGGCTAAAGTTGTTTTTCTTGCAGGTTCATCCTCTTGAACGTATCATAGTAAAGTATGTTTATACTTATTCCTCCATCCATCAACACTTTGTCTAACTTATATCCTCCAACCTGTGGAGCCACAACTAGAGCCATGCCTCCCGGACTATCAACTCGTGAAGGATGATCTGCCCGACTCCAGGTTATGGGTTGTTCTGAGCAATTTAGCCACCTAGGGACAGCAGGAGCTACTGTGTTGTCTGCCCGCTTCTGCACCTTTCGTTCTCTCCTACATGAACTTGTAGTAAATACGTGATACTGGCTAGAGCTTAATTGCTTCGGATTTATTTGAAAACTAGAATTTCCTCCTTGGTGACTGCTACCCGGGTTTCCTTGGTTACCCTGACCATGATGAGCCGGATTATGATTTCCAGGTCCAGAATTGTTAGCTCCCGGATGTCCACCTCCCATATTACGTGGGTTTCCACCTCTATTGTTTCCTGGTCCATAGTTATTATTTCCACTAGGTCTGAAGCCCTGCATGATAATTTTTTTCCCAAGAATGATTTGCTAACTTTCCGTTTTTGATGTGTCGGGGACATGATCTTTTCAAAGCGTGTTGAGCCTGCGCAAAACTGTTTGGTCAAAAATTTTGATTTCCTCTAAAATTATTACCCTGACGCTGGTTTCTGTAACCTGTATTTGTATTTGCCACCAGATCCGACGTTCCTTCCCCATTCTTGTGCTTGTTATTATTCTGGTTCTGGGGTTGTTGTTGTTCTGATTCGGGTTCTGGCTGCCCTTGGCCCCAGTTTTCTTTCCCTTTGCAGACTTCTCATCATGTGAGTCTGCGTCCTTTGTCTTGTCAGACTCCGCATACTTGGTCATGGCATCCATCAGCTCGCTCATATCACTCACGTATCGCTTAATGCGTCCCAGCTTATGTTTCAATGGGTCAAATCTGCAGTTCCTCTCCAATTCTATGACTGCTTGTTGGGCAGTGAGTCCGACAGATGAATGAATAATTTCTGTAACGCGCTGAGACCAGTGTTGGGCAGACTCTCCTTCCTTATGAACGCGGTTTTTCAAGTCTATAATAGTCGTCGGACGTTTACATGTTCCCTGGAAATTTTTGATAAACTACTCCTTCAACTCTTGCCAGCTATTGATTGAATTTGCGGGCAAGTTTTTTAACCAGAATATTGCGGGCCCTTCTAACATCACGCTCAGGTATCATGCGCATACCGCATCGCTTACTTCCAATATCTCCATGGCCATCTCATACCCTTCAATCCAGTCTGCGGGCTCCATGTCTAGGGTATTGTCGTGGTGGTGTCACGGCAGATGCCATAGGATGGCTAAAGATGTGGGGACGAAGGACGCTGGAGGCGCTCGGGGAGGGATCACGCGACGAGTAGACGCGTGAGGTGAAGATCAAACACTGCAAGCAACACGATCTACCCAGGTTCAGGGCCCTCGTGAGGAGGTAAAACCCCTACTCCTGCCTTTCTTTATGTATTCTGGTGTCTCACCGAGTAGCCACAGTACAATGGTTCTTGCTACCGAGTAGCCACTCTTCTCTCTCCGGGTAGAATTAGGTCAAGAATCTCTACGTGTGTTCCAGCCTAAGTCTCGTGTCTAGCGTCCCTCGCGCAGGAGGCGGCGGGGCACCTTATATACCCGGTGCCCAGCCGGATACAGCCAAATACAAACAAGTGTCGACATTGTGTGCACACCGTCCTTCTTCCGAGTTCCCGCTGACAGCTTTGGCTTCTAAGCTTGTCCTGATGCAGAAAGTCGTTGGGCAAAACCAAGTAACCAGTCTGTTATCACTGTGCGAACACAGAGTAGGTCCCCCCTATCCTGCGACGCCCTGCTGACACACTGTCGCTGTCAGGCACGCCGTCCCCAGATGAACAGTGCTGTGAACAGTGCCAAGTACGGACCCGGGATACGCGGGATCCGGTGTCAGAACGGATCCTTTGACTTCTGGCCCTAGTAGGTTCCCGCCAATCTTACTCGGACCAACTCTTCTATTCGAACAGATATAACTTGCTTGATATCTCCTTCTGGTCATCTTTTTGTAAGACCGAGTAGCAGTCGACCGGGTAGGAAGTACCGGGTAGGCAGCTACTCGACCAAACTTCTCTTCTGATTGTTGCCTTTACCACTTGCCTTTACCCTACTCGGGGGTAACCCCCCGACAGCAGTCCCCGAAGCTGGTAGAGCCCTGCGAACTCGTTCACTGGGCCCTGCCAGCTTAAAACCAAGCTTGGCAACCTTTCCCTTGAACCTCAATATGCCGAGTAAAACCTCCGAGTAGTACTTTGAAAAGTACCTTGAGTTTCCTCCCTTCCGAATAGGGCTAGCTTCCTTCTCTGTAACCGAGTAAAAATACCTAGGGAATTTCTTCAATCGAATCACTGCAGCGCAGAGCACAATCCGGCTTTCCGTGCTGCAACTGGGCACGTGTCACGCATCCAGGACCGCGACGCCTCGCTGCCCAGGACCTGACAGGCCACGCGCCCAGTTTTCACGGAGTGGGCCCACTGGCTCGTAATGTCCCATCACGCGCAGTAATTGCCCACGATCTCGTCGTGGGATGCAATGCGGCCGTTACGCGCGCGTTCCACGCTGTGTGCGTTTCTAACCGGCCACAGACCCCACGCCGCACGATTTATTGCCACGATCGATCCCACTACTCCAATTCGTAACGGTAACCCGGGGTGCGGTATAAATACCCCTCGGTAACTTCCTCTTCTCCTTCCGCTTCACTTTCCCCTTCTGCCTCCTCGATTCTCCGCCGTCACAGAGCTCTCCGCCGCCGTGCAACTCTTTGCGCCGCCGCGGGCTCGTCCATTCCACCAACTTCTTCCAATCTTCTCCCAACCTCCTACTCGCCGCCATGGCTCGCGGTGATAGTGCTCGCGCCGGCTGGGCCGGTTCCGACGTCACCGCCGAGGACTGCCAGTGGCTCGTGAACACCCGGAGGGTTCCTCCCGGTGTTCGCTGCCGGCCGTCTAACGGCGAGATCGTTCCGGCTCCAGAGGAGGGAGAGCACGTCGTCTTCCTCGCGCACTTCGCGCGAGGATTCGGCCTTCCTGCATCCAATTTCCTCCGTTCTTTTCTGGATCATTATGGTCTCCAGATGCACCATCTTCCTCCCAACGCGGTTGTCTTCCTCTCCTACCATGCTGTGGTGTGCGAAGCTTTCCTCGGCGTTCGCCCCACGACGGAGACGTGGTCGAAGTACTTCTTCTTCCGCCAACAAAGCCAGGGCAAGAAAGATGGCCCGGACACCAGCAGCCGGGTAACCGAGACCGGCAGCGCCACGATGGTGCAGCGCCCGGGCACCAATCATCCTCGCATCAAAGGCCTGGATTCTGTCCGCAAGTGGCAGAAGTCATTCTTGTACGTGAAGAACATCCCCGCCACGAAGGAGGCCAAGATCGAGGACCGCATCAATCTGCCCCCTTGGAGCAACCGAGCTCCTACCGGGCAGAATTGGAAGAGCAAGCCATCCAACAACAGGAACTTGATGCAGATGGAGGAGCGGCTCGCCCATCTGATCGGAGAAGGGCTCAAGAGCGACGATCCAGTCGCCTGCTGGATTCGTAACCGCGTGCTGCCTCTGCAACGCCGCTCCCACCCCATGTGCTACATGGGCGGCCCTCGCGACTGTACTCGGACGACTACCTTCGAGCTCAGCAACGCGGATGTCGCCGCTTACGCTCGGTCCATCCTAACCACTGGCCTTCAAGACAACTGGCAGTATGGCTTCATCCCATACAGCCGCACGAAGCCGATTCCACGGGTATGTTCTTCTCAATCTGCTTCTTGTATACGCAATCCGAGTAGATAGCTTCCTCTCCTTGCTGCGACTAGCATTCGCGCTCTGCGCCGAGTAGGGCGTTTAGCGGAACTGCTCAGGCTTAGTGTGCTTGTTGTTTGCACGCCTCGTCGGGTAGCACACTTAGGAGAAACACTTAGGCTTAATGTGCTTGATGTTTGCACGCCTTGCCGAGTAGGACACTTAGCCGAGTCGCTTAGGCTTAATGTGCTTGGTGTTTGCACGCCTAGTCGGGTAGCACACTTAGGAGAAACACTTAGGCTTAATGTGCTTGATGTTTGCACGCCTTGCCGAGTAGGACACTTAGCCGAGTCGCTTAGACTTAATGTGCTTGGTGTTTGCACGCCTAGTCGGGTAGAGTGCCTTCATGCTACTCGGCTAACTTGCGATGTTTTTCTATTCTTCAGGTCCTTGATCGCCAGCTCGCTGAGAGCAGTGAGCGCTTCGAGGGCAACTGGTCAGATGACCGAGAGGAAGACGATGAGGTCTCCTTCGAGACCGCAGACAAGCTTAATCCTCCTGAAGCCGCCCAGACGAGTAAGCATCGCGTGGACGCGTCTCTTCGTGACTGGTCCGAGGACGAAGATGAAGGTAACTGATTTTATCCCGTCTGATCGCGAGCAGCACCAACTAACTGCTTCCTGCTTCTGAATTGCCTTTCTTCCTTTCTATTTCAAAGATGGTGCCGATGCTGAGGACGAAAGCGAGGATGAGGACGAGGACAAGGAAGCCCTGGTCGTCAATCCTCTTTCAGTTGCCGCTCCTCTTACCCGCAAGCGCACGGGTAGCGGCGCCCAAGAGCCCCCCGCCAAGAAGAAGAAGCCGTCCGAGAAGACGACCAAGAAGGTCGTGAAGAGGAAACGACCAGCGATCCCTACCCGCAAGGGGTAAGTTCCTTTTCGATTGTATGCTTCGTTTCACTTCGTTCTTCTCGGTTGATTCCCAATCCTTTTACTTCGTTGTTTCCTCTCAGTTTCCTCTGCCCTCTTCTTATTTCTGAATGCAACTTTCTCTTTAGAGCCCCCTTGGATGCGGATGCCGCTCGTGTGCCCACGAAGACCAAGAAGAAAGCCGCCATTGACGTTGATAAGCTCATCAACCTCGACGGCGATGAGAATGAAGCCGCGACAGCCCACGAAGAGGACTCCGACGAGGCTCGGTACATGGGTACCGACGCCCAGAATGTCAAGCCGGAGCAGCAGTCCCGCGCCGAGCAGGAGGCGCAGGACGCTGCTCGCCAAGAGATGCCACCTTCTCCTCCGGCCACCACGGCCGAGGAGAACCTAGAACAAGACAGCGAGATGCGCGACGACGCCGCCTTTGAGCGGCAGGAAAGAGAACAAGAGCAGCCAGCAACAGGGGCTGCTGAACAAGAAGACCCCGCGGCCCAGCCGCGGGTAGAAGAACCAGATGCCACACAGCAAGACCCCGCTGCCGGGCAGCGGGTTGAGACCGTTGACGAGACAGAGCAGTACCCACTGAGCGATGCGCAACCAGAGACCGCGCAGGGTAGCGCCCAGCCGGATGCCGCGTCGGGTAGCGCGTCCCTAGCGCCGCCTACCGAGCAGGGTACTTCCTCCAATGCACCCGACTCCTCCTTGGTGCAGAAAACCAAGGCCGCAGCCAGCCCTCCGGCCAAGCCGGTTACAAGGAAGAACGCTCAGGAAGCTGCAGAGAAGAAGGCCGCAAAGGAGAGGGCCACCGAGAAGAAGACCACCGAGAAGCCAACCGCCCAGAAGGAGATTTCGAAGAAGCGAGCTGCCGAGAAGTCAGCAGGCCCGGCAGAAGGCACTGTTCGCAGGAACCCGGCGCGTGGCGCCGGTCAAGATGCAGCCGTGATGCCGCCGCCAACGTCAATCGCCAAGTCCGCTCAGCTGGCTATCCGCGAGCCTGGCGCGGCTGCTGACGCCGTTGGCGCATCCAGTGTCACAGATCCGCCCAGCTTCCCACCTTATATGGTGAAGGTCAGCCAGCAGCACCAGGTTGGCTTAACCCCCGCGGAGAGGAAACTTGCTCTTCGGAAAGGGAAGAAAACCGTGGCAGTGGACTCCAGACCCCCGGCCCCAAATCAGGACAAGTCCCTCTCCATTTCTTCGCGCGAGGTACAGGACAAGGCGGTGACGTCCCAGGGCCTTGAGCAAGTGCTCGATTTGGTTCGCTTCATCGATGCCAAGTGGGACAGCAAGGTCCTTGGCAACTCGAACTGGGACGGCACGGATTTGGGCGACTTGGACCATATGCGTGTCGATTGGAACAAGGCAGACTTGGGTTACAAACCCATGACTATCTCATCCAATTCCAGCACGCTTGCCGCCAAGATGTTCGTCCACCGCAAGAACGCAGAGGACCTTGAGCAATCTTACGCGGTAAGCTTCTACTCATCCTCCCCGAGTTGCGTTTCACTTTTCTTCTACTCTTCTTCTTTTCCTTGTCCATCACCCAGTCCCCGAGATTCTGGCCGAGTAGGCGGATACACTCCCGAGTTGCCGCCTTCTCGGGTTGAATCTTTATTACTTTGCCTGATTCTTCTTCCTTTTGCTTCTCAGAATAGCTTACTGAAGCGGACCGGCCTGCACCGTCAGCTACTCTGGAACCATGCCATTGCCAAGAGACGCATTGAGGCCCTGGAACGAGAGCGCGCAGACGACGAGGCAGCCGAGAAGGATGTGATGAACAGCACATTGAAACTTTCTGAAGTTGAAGGTACGCTTTTAGCTACGCGGTTCTTGCGTTTGTTGTTTACGCCCGCTTCTGCTTTTTGCGCTAACCACTTCTACTCTGCAGGGAAGTTAAAGGCCCTGGCGGAGGAGCACTCAACCTGCCGTGCCTTTGTCGAGAGTGGCCAAGCCACGATCAAAAGACTAGAAGGTACGCTGCCGTCTTCTCGGCTTTTCTTTGTGTTTCTTTCTTCGCTACTCTGCTGACCGTGCTTTGCTCTTCTCAGAAGATCATAAAAAATTTGCCGAGGAACATCAAGACTGCCTCAAGCCTGCTGAGGTGCAGCAGCAATTGTCCAGCCAGGTTGTCGAGGTTATAAAAGAGCACACTACCGAGATGGAAGCTCTCCAACTCCAGCTGCAGACCGCGCTCAAGGACGCCCTCAACTTAGCAGCCGAGAAGAAGGATTTGCTTGCCGAGAAGGAGAAGAACGAAGCGGCAGCCAAAGCTAAGGAGAGAGCCCTCGAACAAGAGTGCGAGGTGCTGAAGAAAAGCAACACTGACCTCTTCGCTCAGCTGGACGGGCTCCGCCTGATTGAAGAAAAGCACTTATCCGACGAGGAATCGTGGAAAAACCAGCTACAAGGGCTGCGCTATGACTTGAACAGTAAGTGCTCTCTTTTCTTTGCTTCACTGCTTCCTCTTGTTCCTCTGCTACTCGTTTCGTATTTCTACTCTGTTATTGTTTCTGATCTTCTCGATAGCTCTTGCAGGAGTCTTCCCCGACCTCGAGTCTTCTTGCGTGCCTGCCCTGGTGAAGGTCCGAGCAGCTCGCGCTGAGAAGGGCGAGCCTTTGGACACCAGAGCAGAAATCGAGGAAAGCATCCTGATTATGCAAGGGCAGTTCCAGCGACTGGCGGGCGTGGGCACCGAGCTGGTGCGCGTCGCTTTCCAGATCCACGACCTTTTCTGGCCTCATGACTCTGCACCAACGACAATCTGCGGACTTGCCTTGAAGCTGCACCGCGTGAAAGCCGAGCTGAAGAAGTGGCGCACATCGGGAGCTCGGGCAGGCGCGGACATGATGCTTCTATTCATCACCAGCTGGTACGAAAATCTCAACTTGCAAATTATCCGCGAGATGCGCCAGGACTCCAAGTGGGAGAAGAACCCCGACTGCGTGGCTATCCGCCAGTTGGTCGCTCACGAGGTCGCTCAGTATGCTGATACTGCGACCTTCATCGACGGCCTCACCGAGCTCGACACCGAGGTGGACGAAGGCGAGGAGGAGGACGAAGACGAAGAGACGGACACAGAGGAGCTGGACCTGAGCTGCTTCGAGTCTCCTGGTGGCAAGGCCGGGAAGGGGAAGGCCGCGGTCGTCGCGGGTAGCGATGAGGAGGACGAGAACGAGAAGATGTCGATCGACACCGCCGCGCTCGAGTTCGGCACCTCGTCAGGAGCTGCCCTCGACGACACCGTCAGCCTTCGCGCCCAAACCACTGGCTCCACCTCCGCGACAGAGCCCGTCTCAGTGGCCACGGCCACTTCAGACCGGGTAGCCACCGAGCCCGACGCCGAGCTAGCAAAGACCGTCCCCGTCAACCTGGAAGCGGATGCGACCAAGGCCAGCGCCGAGGATGAAGCTGCGAAGACTGTTGACGCCAGCTCGGAGGCAGATGCGACCAAGGCCACTACTGAAGATGAAGCAACCAAGGCCAGCACCGAGAACGTCGCATCGGCCTGAATTCGTCCTACAGCTCATTCCTTAAACACTTATCAGATTCCCGGGATGCCGGGTGCAGATGTATCAAACTACTTATGCCGTTTGCTACTCATTTTTATTCACACTTGTTGTTTTCAACTTAATCATTTTGTTCAGCCTTGGCTCAATGCCGGGTTGCGTTATCATGCGAGTCCCCGAGTTGCATTTCTTATTCACTCTCTCTTTTCGTCTCAGCTCTACCCGCAACTTGTTGCTTTTTTGGTATTCGAGTCACAAGAGTTAAAGAGCAGAGCTGCAAATACTTAGCCGCTTAGAAACAATCATAGTAACGCAGCCCACCACTTAACCGAAAAGAAAAGACAGAGAACAAAAGTAGATGCACCCTACTCGGTTCCTGCACTCTTTTCTTCCTTAGCAATTTTTCTTGTTCCCATTGACCTTTTGCTTGTTCTCTTGCTTGCCATGAAGCCGGGTTTCGGACAGCAGCAGAGTCGAAGAGTTGGCATGTAGGTTTAAACACAATACTCAATATACTTTTGAATTTCGAAGTAGAGCAACCGAATAGGCAAAAAGTAAAGCCGAGTAGAAACACTTAGAGCAATTTTGGACGAGGGCAGTCCCTGAGTTCAATTTCAGATTACGGAGTAGAATTGAGAGTACATACACATTTTTGCTCACGAATGAAAACGACGGAGTAGAGCTACATTCCAGGGACGCTTAGATTCCTCTCCAGCTTTATCTGCCCTGTTCGCCTGTGATGGGCGCACATCTACAAGGTAGTATGCATCGTTGTGCAGCGCTTTGCTCACAATGAAGGGCCCTTCCCATGGAGGAGACAGTTTGTGCATCCCGGCTGTGCGCTGCACAAGCCTAAGGACCATGTCTCCTTCTCGGAAAACCCTTGGGTTCACCTTTCGGCTATGATAACGCCGCAGGTTTTGCTGGTAGATAGCTGAACGTGACAGAGTAAGCTCTCTTGCTTCTTCGAGCAGGTCAACGTCGTCTTCTCGAGCTTCTCTCGCCTCTACCTCAGTGTAGAGGGTTACTCGAGGGGAGTCATGCTCCAAGTCTATTGGCAACACGGCCTCAGCCCCGTATACCAACAAGAATGGCGTATAGCCGGTTGACCGGTTAGGGGTAGTCCTTAGAGTCCACAACACCGCTGGCAACTCGTCTAGCCAGCACCCAGGTGTTTTCAGCAGTGGCTCAATCAGCCTTGGCTTTATGCCTGCTAGCACCATGCCGTTTGCCCTTTCCACTTGCCCATTGGAGGCGGGATGCGCCACAGACGCAACATCTAGTCGGATGTGCTTATCTCTGCAGAACCGTACCATTGCCCCCTCTGCGAAATTTGTGCCGTTGTCGGTGATGATGCTGTGCGGGTAGCCATATCTCAGGATCACATCCTTCAAGAATTTCACAGCTGTGGCCCCATCGCACTTCCGAATAGGCTTCACTTAGATCCACTTGGTGAACTTGTCCACCATGACCAAGATGTGTGTCATGTTGCCTTTAGCCGGCTTGAAGGGGCCAACCATATCCAGGCACCATACGGCAAACGGCCATGTGATAGGAATTGTCTTCAGCTCGGAAGCAGGCATGTGAATCTTACTTGCGAACATCTGGCAGCCGTTGCACTTCCTCACGATGTCTTCAGCTTGCTGCAGAGCTGTGAGCCAGTAGAAGCCATGCCGAAAAGCTTTCTTGACCAATGCCCGAGAAGAGGCGTGATGCCCGCATTCTCCTTGGTGTATCTCCAGCAGAATTTCTCCTCCTTCTTCTGGGTCCACACAACGTTGCAGCACGCCGGTTGCACTTCTTTTGTGCAGCACATCTCGGAATATAGTGTAGCCCTTGGATCTTCTCTGAATCTGTCTTGCGACCACTTCATCTTCTGGCAGAGTACTGTCCCTTAGAAAGGATAATATGGGCATGGCCCAACTCGGTGTCTCCCGCGTGGGAAACACTGGTTCGTCCACTTCCATTGGGACAGGCACCTCTGGTTGCTCTTTAGGGTTGAGAGCACTTCTCTGGAGCCCTGATCGATTGGCGAGGACCTCGTCAATGAATGCGACAGTCCCCGGGTTAAGGACAGCTGTCCCCGAGTATGGAGTGGCAGTCCCCGAGTAAGGAGTGGCAGTCCCCGAGTAGGGAGTGGCAGTCCCCGAGTAGAGAACGGCAGTCCCCGAGTTGGGCGCAGCAGTCCCCGGGTAGGGAGTGGCAGTCCCCGAGTAGAGAACGGCAGTCCCCGAGTTGGGAGCAGCAGTCCCCGGGTTTCCTGTAGCATTCTCCCAGTCAATCTCCATGGGATCAGATTCCTCACTTGGCAGAGAAGGGACAAATATGGATTCCGAGTTGGGAGAGGGCTTGATGGATGGCTTCCTCAAGTGCTCCAAGGCAATCCCCGCCGGGATGGATTGCCGAGAAGATCCCAACTTGGACAGCTCGTCTGCCGCCTCGTTCTCTGCTCGGTGAATGTGCTGGAACTCGCATCCTTCGAAGAATCCAGTCATAGACTGTACCAGGAAGCGATATGACGCCATGTTGGCATCTAGAGCATCCCAAGTGCCAGAGACTTGCTGCACCACCAGATCTGAATCGCCATAGCATATAATGCGCTGCACGCCCACCTCCTTGGCTACTCGCAAGCCATGCACCACTGCCTCGTACTCTGCTACGTTGTTGGACGCCTTGAAATGAATCTGCAGCACATACTTGAGTTGATCTCGCTTGGGTGATGTAAGCACTACGCCAGCACCAAGGCCTTCCTTCACCTTCGAGCCATCAAAGTGCATCTTCCAGTAATTAGAAACTGGAGCAGGAGGCTCATACTGCACCTCGGCCCAATCCACCAGAAACTCCGCCAGAATCTGAGACTTGATAGCTTCTCTTCTCGCATACGCGGGTGCATACGTGGCCAGCTCGATTGCCCACTTGGCTACTCCGCCACTCGCCTCCTTGTTGCCCATGATATCCGAGATGGGAGCAGAGCTCAGAACCGTGATAGGATGCTCTTGGAAGTAATGCTTTAGCTTCTTGGCGCCCAGGTACACGCCGTAGGTCATCTTCTGGTAGTGCGGGTAGTTTTGCTTGGAGCTAGACAGCACTTCACTGAGATAGTACACTGGGCGCTGCACACTCTTGCCCTCTTCTTCTCGCTCTACCACAATCACCACACTGACTACTCGGTTAGTGGCAGCAATGTATAATAGCATCGGCTCCTTGGGTAGCGGACTAGCCAAGATGGGAGCGCTAGCCAGCATTGCCTTCAGCTAATTGAATGCCACATCCGCTTGCGGAGTCCAGACAAACTTGTCACTTTTCTTCATCAGCTGGTATAGAGGCAGGGCCTTCTCGCCCATTCGGCCCAGGAAACGGCTCAGAGATGCCAAGCAACCAGTGAATTTCTGCATGTCTTTCAGGGATCTCGGCAAAGACATGCTCTCAATAGCCTTTATCTTTGAAGGATTGGCTTCAATGCCCCGACTAGACACCAGGAAGCCGAGTAGCTTGCCAGACGGGACGCCGAAAGTGCATTTACTCGGATTGAGTTTCATTTTATACTTGCGTGGGTTAGCAAAGGTTTCCTCCAGGTCGGCAAGCAGAGTATGTGTTTTATTCGTTTTGATGACAATGTCATCTACGTACACCTGCACATTCTTGCCGAGCTGATCGTGCAAGCATTTCTGCATGCATCTCTGATAGGTTGCACCCGCATTCCTCAAGCAAAAACACATGACACGATAGCAATAAGCCCCGTACGGGGTAATGAAAGCAGTCTTTATTTGATCAGCAGGATTGAGTGCAATCTGGTGGAAACCAGAGTAGGCATCTATGAAAGACAGCAGTTCACAACCAGCAGTGGAATCGATCACCTGATCGATGCGAGGTAGAGGGAAGGGATCCTTGGGGCACGCCTTGTTCAAGTCGGTGTAGTCGACACACATGCGCCATGCAGTAGCAGCCTTGGGATCCTCCTTCTTCTTCTCGACCATGACCGGGTTGGCTAGCCAATCCGGATGCAGCACCTCCATGATGAAGTTGCTTATGAGCAACTTGGTGATCTGGTCACCAATGGCTTTCCTTCTCTCATCTCCGAAGCGGCGCATAGCCTGCTTCACTGGCTTGGCGTCGGGACGCACATGTAATGAGTGCTCAACCAACTCCCTCGGGACTCCTGGTAAATCTTCATTGGACCAGGCAAACACGTCCCGATTCTCACGGAGGAAGTGGATGAGCTCGCTTTCCTATTTCTCCGCCAACCCGGAGCCAATGATGGCTACGCGGTCGGGGAACTCGGGGTCGACCTGGACCTTCTTGGTTTCCTGAGATGCCTGGAACGCGGTCCCGTGTTGGGCACTCGGCACGCCTTGCGCACCAGCCTGCGCGGATTGCGCCATAGCCACCACCTCATACATCTTCTTCTTCTCGGCAGCAATCACCATTGACTCCGCCAACTGGGAACCAGCAGAGGCACACTCCATGGACTTCTTGTAATCACCAGCAATGGTAATCACACCATTGGGACCAGGGATCTTCATCTTCAGATATGCCGTGTGGGTAGAGGCCATGAACTTGCTCAGAGCAGGCCTGCCGAGTAGAGCATGGTACGGGCTCTTATGGTCAACCACCTCGAACTGCAGGCGCTCTGTGCGGCAGTTCTCCCTTGTACCGAATAGCACATCTATCCATACTCGGCCAATCGGGTTGCACGAGACTCCCGGCACAATGCCATGGAAGGTGGTCTTGCTAGGCAGTAGCATGTTCTCGGCCAGGCCAAGCTTCTCGAGTGTGTCTCTGTACACGATGTTGATGCTGCTGCCGTTGTCGATTAGCACCTTGCTGAACCTCACGTTCTTCTCAGGACCCAGGAAAGTAGGATCCAACACCAAGGCGTAGCTACCCGGGTTGGGCATCACCTTGGGATGATCTACTCGGGACCACCTGATCTCTTGGTCACACCAATACATGTAGTGAGGGACAGCAGGAATCACTGCATTGACCTCCATGGCACGCATGTGCTGTGATTGCTTGTCGACTGGCTCGGAAGTGAAGATCATGTAGCTCTCATGGTGCTCTTGGTACTGGTTGGAGCCTCCGCCCCCATTGTTGCCGTTGTTGTTGTTGCCCTGGTAGTTGTTGTTGCCTCTGTTGTTGTTGCGGTTGTAGTTGTTGTTGTTGTTGCGGTAGCCCTCATTGTTGAAGTGACGGTTGGCTCCTAAAGCCACTTGGTTCACATTTTCTCTTCTCGGGAACACTGGCGGCCGAGCTGCGGGTGCGCGGGCAGGCTGCGCATTGGCATTTGCGGCTGGAAGAGGAGGTGGAGGAGGCAAGCCTTCATTCTTGATCTCATCCCACCACTCGCACTGCCGAGTAGTGTGGTTAGCAGGCCTCGAAGGATGCTGCGTATGGAAACTGCATGGACCATCCTTCATGTCGTTGAAGACGAACTTCCTTGGCTGCTCCGAGTTGCCGCTACCCGACTGAGGAGCACGAAATGGTTTCTTGTTGCCCTGGCCCTGGTTCTGGTTCTGCCCGTAGGCTCCAGCAGGTTTTTGCCTTTGGCTACCCCCAGCTCCAACAGCCACTGCATTCACCTCTTCAGGGTCGTACCGAGTATCTATTCGGTCACCCCTGCGCTTGTTGCGGAACTCATTGCGCTTGCTGTTGCTGAAGTTTCTTCTCGGCTCAGAGGAATCCATCAGAGGCTGAGTAGGATCACCGAGTGCGTACTGATCCGCAATCTTGATGGTCTCCGCCAGAGTGTTTGGCATCTCCCTCTGCAACCTTTGCCACAGCATACTGCCATGTCTGCAACCCTGCGCGAACCAAGTAATGGCCTGGGCTTCATTTACACCTTCACAGGTGTTCCTCAATGTGCTCCACCGAGTAAGGTACTCGCGGTCCGTCTCATCTTCTCGCTGCCTGCAATCGGACAGCTGCTGTGGCCTATTCGGCCTCTTGTAGGTGCTTGTGAAGTTGCTGATGAAGGCGTCCGAGAAATCCAGCCAGCAATTGATGCTGTTCTTGGGCAAGTTGTTGAGCCAAGTGCGAGCTGGACCCTCTAGCATCTGCGGGACGTATCGCACCGCCCATCTCCTGTTGCCGTTCGCGATATGAACCGCGGTGACATAGTCATTGAGCCAATCTTCCGGCTTGGTGCTGCCGTTGTAACTCTTGGTACCTCTTGCAAGCTGGAAATTCTTCACGGACGGCTCGTTCATGATGCGCGGGCTGAAGCAATCGGGGCCAGGGGGACCCGTGTTCTCAAGCCGCGCCGACAAGCTGATCCGGTCCAGCTGGTGCCTTGCATCTCCAGGCGCCAACACGAGCTCGCCAACACGATCCAGAATATCATAGCCAGCCATCTCCATGGCCGAGTAGCCGTCATCATATATGTCCACCTGCACCGCTGCAGGCTGCTCCATCGGGTTGGCGACTGGCGCCGCTGCACGCGGCTGCTGCCTCTGCCGAGTAGGCTGAGCGGCGGGATGCCGAGAAGGTCCTGGGCGCTCCCCAGCTCGGACCTGGCTTTGAGCTTTATGGGCTTGAGAGCCTGCTCCTGTAGCGTTGTGTTTCTGACCGGGCTGCTGCGGCACAGCGAGCTGTTTCGCGGCAGCAGACGGGTCGTACACCTGCATTTGTCTATCTCTGCCAGAACGTCCGCTGCGGCTCTTCTCGCGGCTGGGGTGCGGAGATGAGGCCTGATCGTTAGATCTAGCCGCGTGCGAGTGCACCACCTGAGAAGCTCCGGCACCCGGGTTGGCTTTTCGGAACTCCTCGTTCTGCCTGGCGGCCTCCAACACCAACTCGTTGAGCCTCTCCTGCTGCCTAGCGCGCGCGTCACCGTCGAGATGAGGCAACTCGGCGGCCACGGCCTCTGCAGCTCTAAGTGTCTTGGCGGGTGTGCTATATCTAGGTCGGGTGGAGGTGTTTGCGGGTGGCGGACTGAGTGGGAGCCTCTACAACCGTTGCCATCTCGGCACCTAGGTTACGCCGCGTGGCGCCTACTCTGCTAGCTCTCCTAACCACTGGTGTGAAACCATGAGCCTTGTTGTACTCAAGTTGGTCTAAGCTAAGCTCTAGCCTGATCTTATCCAACTCCGCTTGCTCGGCGAGCAACTCCTGGCGCTGCCGGTCGAGCTGCTCCTTCATGGTCAGGAGCTCGAGGTCGGTGGGAGGCGGCATGCCATTCCGCCCAGCCGACGCGGGAATGGTTGGAGTGGTGGAGGGAGGGAGGTTGCAGTCCTTCTCGTACGGCCTGTGGGTCCTGCCACCAGCGCTCGAGCCAGCAAGATCCTCGACGACGACCGCGGCGCCAGCAGCACCCGTGCCGGCGTCTGCAGCCAGGCCAGCCACCATCACCTCCACGCTGTGCGCAGAACGGCCCAACGGCCTTCCGCGTGCAGCGATGACGGCAGGAGGATCCTCCGCGACATGCACCACCTCAGGATACTCGCGGTCGACAACAGTGGCGACGTAGACGAGGTGAGAACCGAAGGAGATCACCGAGCCGCCCTCCAGCATGGCCTTGCCGCCGAAATCGCCGGCGTTGTCGGTGACGAAGTCGAAGGAGCCGAATCTGTGGACAAGGCCACAGACCACGCGCTCTCCGGTAGCAGAAATCGATCCCGTCCGAACGGAAACTCCAGCCAGCGCCGCTGGTTGCCCCACGGTGGGCGCCAACTGTCGTGGTGGTGTCACGGCAGATGCCATAGGATGGCTAAAGATGTGGGGACGAAGGACGCTGGAGGCGCTCGGGGAGGGATCACGCGACGAGTAGACGCGTGAGGTGAAGATCAAACACTGCAAGCAACACGATCTACCCAGGTTCAGGGCCCTCGTGAGGAGGTAAAACCCCTACTCCTGCCTTTCTTTATGTATTCTGGTGTCTCACCGAGTAGCCACAGTACAATGGTTCTTGCTACCGAGTAGCCACTCTTCTCTCTCCGGGTAGAATTAGGTCAAGAATCTCTACGTGTGTTCCAGCCTAAGTCTCGTGTCTAGCGTCCCTCGCGCAGGAGGCGGCGGGGCACCTTATATACCCGGTGCCCAGCCGGATACAGCCAAATACAAACAAGTGTCGACATTGTGTGCACACCATCCTTCTTCCGAGTTCCCGCTGACAGCTTTGGCTTCTAAGCTTGTCCTGATGCAGAAAGTCGTTGGGCAAAACCAAGTAACCAGTCTGTTATCACTGTGCGAACACAGAGTAGGTCCCCCCTATCCTGCGACGCCCTGCTGACACACTGTCGCTGTCAGGCACGCCGTCCCCAGATGAACAGTGCTGTGAACAGTGCCAAGTACGGACCCGGGATACGCGGGATCCGGTGTCAGAACGGCTCCTTTGACTGCTGGCCCGAGTAGGTTCCCGCCAATCTTACTCGGACCAACTCTTCTATTCGAACAGATATAACTTGCTTGATATCTCCTTCTGGTCATCTTTTTGTAAGACCGAGTAGCAGTCGACCGGGTAGCAAGTACCGGGTAGGCGGCTACTCGACCAAACTTCTCTTCTGATTGTTGCCTTTACCACTTGCCTTTACCCTACTCGGGGGTAACCCCCCGACAGGTATAGTTTACAACCCTGCGAGGTCCTTTAAAATCAGCTGGTATTCTCTCATTCCTGATTGTCGGACCAAGGCATTGAATCCCAATTCTGCGAGATCCAGTTGGAGCTGGGTTTGAGATTGCATCCTGGACCGGGAACCGAACATGAACCGGATTTTTGTTTTCTAGTTCTGCAACTCTATGTCCTATATTTATAACTCCAAGTGCATGAGACACAGTCTGCCTGGGTGGAATAAGTTGTTGCCGATTTACGTTGCTAGAGCCGCCGGATCGGTGAATTTCCATGATGACTTCTTGGCAAAGAGTTCCTGCTACTGTAGAGAGTTGAGTGTATCCTCTCCTAATTACTATAATTCATCTGCTGAACCACTGGTGTTTGCAACATCTCAATTGCCCTCTGGGCTTCAATTCCAATTGGATTATTGGGGTTGACTGGGATCCATGCCAGACTGTTTGTGGCTGCCTAAATGTTATCCATTGGGTTGTTGAAATGACCTGGCGGCGTATGGAACCTTTCCTGTAGGGTCTATTCCTGGACCGGAGCGGGATTCGGGTTACCATGCAGCTGGATAGGTGGCTGGAAACGTGCCGGCTGAACTAGAACGGGGAAGAGTGGCTAGTTCATTAGGTGAGCCAGGCCAGCCGGGTTTGGTGCTTCAGGCGTCCCAATTGGAGACGTGAATAAGTTCTGAAGGTTGGTTGGCCCTAGTCCTGCACCAAATTCATTATTCAGCGGGGTATGATAACGCATGTTCTGTATTGAAGCTACCTCCCTCTGTCTGAAACTCAGATGAATCCCTTGTCTTTCCAGACGTATTGCTTCCTCCAAGAACTCTGACCGAGCTTTATTTATACATGTTATCTCCGTCTCGATCTCCTGACGGACGCGGCTTATTTCCTGTCGAAGCCTCTCAATCTCCGCGTTGCGCTGCACCAAGTTCCCTGGTGTAATTGGCGTGCCCAAAATCTCGTTCAGCGAATCCATCGTGGCTATTAGTTCAGGCCTCGGGTTGTACGGAGCAGGCTCTGTTAGATCAATCACTGGCCCCGCAGGTCTAGAGTTTGCCGGCCCAGGTCCTGTTGGAGGTGCTGCTGTTGGCCCGATAGGGGCTACCGTTGGCCCTAGGGGCGCTGTCCCTGAAACACCCGGTCCTCCTGGAACCGGATTTGAAGTTGAAGTAGTATTTGTAATCAAATTTTCACTGGCATCATACCTGGGCTCCACAGGTCGCGCTGGTCCAGCCATGTAGACGGTTGCATGATGAGTTGTTTCCGTCACACTTTGCAAATCTGGTTCAAGGCTTCCACCCAGCCGATCTTCAAAGAGCTGGTGGATGGATGCTGTCTCGTCACCGTCATCATTATTTCCAAACGAATATTCACCATCATAATGTATCATCGTAGCTTCCTCAGAGACCGAGTCTGACTGTTGGTCTGGGTCTGGGCCCGTTCCTCCTACGAAGCCGACGAAAACGTGGATTCCACCGAAGGGGACACGAAAACCTGATTCCACAGACACAAACTCTAGACCCCATGTGTCATGGTTGTAATAGTTTCCATGCTGACTCCTCCTGAGCCGGCCTATCGCGAGATTCTCGATCCTAGGTAAGGCTCCTTCCGAAAAGACGACGCTTCCGCGAGCAGGCCCCACGGTGGGCGCCAACTGTCGTGGTGTTTTCACAGAAAGTGTCCTCGTATGAGAACTAGATTGTGAGGCCATTGCTACTAAGCGAAACTTTGAAAGGGTTAAGGCGGAAACGAGAGACGCGAGTTTACCCAGGTTCGGCCCCTCGATTGAGGGTGAAACCTACTCCTGCCTTCTTGCTATTGGGAAGCAAAGTCTCGATTACAAAGGGAGATTCCGGCTCTCAATGTCTTGAGCTACCTTGCTATCAACTTAGAACTTGTTGAAAGTGCATTTCGTTTTCCCATTGTTTTGTGTGTTAGTTAACAATACTAAGTACATTATTTATCGAGGTGTTAAGCGTGCAGGTGTTATACTTAACATCGGCATCGATCACCGAAAAGTCGGTGAAGTTTGGCCTGAGAGTTTTGGGACAGAACCCAGCAGGATTATTCGGACCGGATTTTTCATCCTGGACCGGATATTCCGGGTGCTGCGCAAAATGGCTAAGGACTGGAAGTTTTGCGTACTGGAGTCAACCGGATTATTCGGACCGTATTTTTCATCCTGGACCGGATATTCCGGGTGCTGCGCAAAATGGCTAAGGACTGGAAGTTTTGCGTACTGGAGTCAACCGGATTGTTCAGACCGGATTTTTCATCCTGGACCGAATATTCCGGGTGCTGCGCAAAAATGGCTAAGGACTGAAAGTTTGGCGTACTGGAGTCAACCGGATTTTTCGGACCGGATTTTTCATATCGGACCGGATATTCCGGGTGTTGATGAAGGAGCGCGAAAACTGCTAAGGACTGGAAGTTTGGGGGTACTGGAGTGAATCGGATTATTTGAACCGGATTATTCCGGAGCAGCCGGATAATCCGGTTCAGACCTGCGGGACTGCGTGGAGCAAGCTGACAGGATATTCCGGTCCAAACTTGAACCGGATATTCCGGTCCCTTTTTCCTGCACAACGACTAGTTGTGAGGAGGGGCTATAAATACCCCTCCTCTGCTTCCCCTTAGCATTTATGAGCATTTAATAACTCACCAAATCTCTCATTACTCCCAATCCCTCCACCCAATCTTGAAGATCTTTGGAGGATTGAAGGAGAAGGCCCCGATCTACATCTTCACCGAGCCGTTCTTCATTTCCCCCTCTCTAGCTTGAGGGATCTAGCCTAGGGTTTCCTCTTGTGGAGAACCTAGACATCTTGATACTTGTTGGCGATTCAAGAAAAGTTGGGACCCCCAATTTAGTTGTGGGTGTGTGCCCCAAGTTGTTTGTAAAGGATTCGATCCCCCCCTCAAAGGGGTTCAATAGTGGAAGGTGAACTAGGCCTTTGTGGCGGAGTTCATCTGAGAATAGGGTGAGGCCTTAGTGGCGTTGAGTAGGCCTTTGTGGCGATCTCACACCCCTCCAACGAGACGTACTCCCCTAAAAAGGAGGAACTCGGAAATACATCGTGTCTCCGTGTGCTTCCATCGGTTACCTCGTTCCTCCCTCCCTTTACTTACTCGTACTTGTTGCATTAATTGCTTGCCTTGTCATATAGGTAAATTCACCACTAGTTGCACTATATAGAGAATTTACCTTCTTGTCAAGCCTAAACTTTAAGAAAAAATTAAAATTGGTCGTAGCACCTATTCACCCCCCCTCTAGGTGCCCATACTTTGCTTTCAATTGGTATCAGAGCCTCGGCTTTTCTATCGGGCTTAACCTCCTAAGAGTTTAAGTATGGGAGATGAGTTGGTTGACGCTCCGTCCGATGGCAATGTGACTATGGATGATCTCAATGCTTTGAGAGAATCATTGACCTCATCCATAGACACTAAATTTGATGAGTTGCATCAACTCATGACAACACTCCTCAAAGCCAAAGGACCGGAGGTGGTCGACTCATCCCTTCCGGAAGAAACGGAGGGTGCCAAGAAAGGGGTTGACGGTGAACCACTTAAAACTGCTTCCGCCGAACAATCCGCTAAGAAGGGTGCGGGTGGAAAGGAAGGATATCACGCCGTTGAAGGCCAATATTATCCCGATCCCCCCATCCCTTTTCCTCATATAATCCCTAGAGGAGATCCACCTAAAATTGATGCATATTCTTTTCGTGAATGGCAATACTACATGGAGACTCACTTGAACTCTTCTTGTATAGATCTTTGGAGAATCACTCGGCACGGATATAAGCCATTTGATCCCAAGAATCTCACAAGAAGAGAGGTCGTAGATTGCCAACTCAACTACACCGCCTTGTCCATCCTACATCAAGCCGTGGGCCCCAACCACATGCCGCATCTTCAACACTTCTCCACCGCCAAAGAGACATGGGATGCTCTTGTCATCATGTTTGTTGGGAATGAGAGCATGCAAAGAAATTGATATGATGCCTTGACCAATGAGGCCGAAGGGTTCTTCATGCGTGATGGAGAAGATCATGTTGACATGTATCGAAGACTCAAAACTCTTGCCACCGCCTTCTCTAGTGCGGGTGCAACATATATTGATGATGCTTGGATCAAGAGGAAGTACATGATTGCCGTGATGCCGTTTGAGGGCACGGACTTGAAGAGCATTCAAGGAAGACATGATTTCTCCTCCATGACCTCAACTCAAGTGATGCAAGAATTGTGCTCCTACAAAGTGCAAACCAAGAATGCTCTTGACAACCGTGCTAGAGCCATTGGAATGCATCAAGGAGCATCCGTTGCTTTGAAGGCCAATGTCTTGTCAAGAGAGGTTGAGAATGAAGAAGATGGAGAAGAGGCATTGCCTCCCTTGAAGGAACAAGACTATGATCCCGTCCTAAAGGATCTCATCGCCCTCACCGTGCAAAAGTTTTGGAGCAATCCTCCCAAGGGCAAGAAATTTGTTGAGGAAAAGACAAGGTCTCGCTATGGAAACGATGGAGCTCAAAAAGTGAGGTCTTGTTTCAATTGCCAAGACAAGCATCACTTCATTGCGGAGTGCCCCTACGAGAATAGAGAACATCATAGTGGCAAGCTCATTCGCAAGGACAAGTCCAAGGTTGAATACAAGAAAACTCACTTCAAGAAGAAACCTTTCAACAAGAAATCCCCCACCAAGTTTGTGCTCTTAACTCAAGAGGAGTATGATTCCGGGAGTGATGAAGAAGAAGAAACAACAAGTGAAGTGGCCGCTCTAGCTATTGCTTCCACTCCATCTTCATCATCCCTCTTTGAATCCCCCAATGAAAATCTTCCTCAACGCGATGCCAAGTGCTTCATGGCTAAAGCCACGGAGGTATCACCTTCTCATAACTCTAAGACCCCTAGTGAACTAGAACATATTGCTAGTCTTAGAGAAGAAGAGGAAAGGGCCTCCTTGGACCGTTTTATGTCTAACATGCAAGGGGAGACCAAGAAGTACTTTGAGCATCTCATGAGGCAATTGGGAGAGGCCCAAGATGCCCTTGAGAAGAAAGAAGAGATTGAGAGAAGGGATGCGGATGAAATTGCATCTCTCTCTATGACTCTTGAGGAAGAGCATGATGGTAGAGTTTCTCTAGAGGATGAACTTGAATCTATTGAATCCACCCATAATGAACTTGTCTCTAAAATCATTAAGGAACGTGATCTTGCTATTGCTAAATATAAAAAGGGTAAAAAGGATAAAGTCGAGTTTGGGGTTGGTCATGGTAAACTAACCGAGGAGTTTGAAAAGCTAACCAATGCTCACAAAGCTTTGGAAAGCCAACACTCATCCCTCAAAGAGTTGCATGAACAACTTCAAACTCAACTTACTCAATCTAACCATCCTAGCACCTCTACTTCTTCTTGTGATCATGCAAATATTATTGAGGAAAATTCTTGTGATCATGCACCTCTACTTCTTCTTTTTGCGTTGCGTGGCACCAGAAGAAGGCCAACAGATCCTTAAGGAAATCCACGAAGGTGATTGCGGGCATCATGCCTCCACAAGATCCCTTGTGGCCAAGGCCTATCGACATGGATTCTTCTGGCTCACGGCTCTAGCAGATGCGGAACGGTTAGTAGCAAGGTGTGACGGATGTCAAAGGTACGCTCGCCAAACCCATGTGCCGGCTATGGAATTACGGACCATCCCGTTAACTTGGCCGTTCGCTGTCTGGGGTATGGACATGGTTGGCCCCTTTCATATGTCACCTTGCAAGAAGACACATCTTTTAGTGGCTATTGATAAGTTTACCAAGTGGGTCGAGGTTATGCCAGTTACTAATTGCGAAGCATCTACAGCGGTCAAGTTCCTGAAAAGAATTATTTACCGATTCGGGTACCCCCACAGCATAATTACCGACAATGGAACCAACATGTCCCTTGGAGAGATGGAAAATTCTGTGGCAGCAATGGGATCCGGCTTGATGTAGCGTCAGTCGCTCATCCACAGGCCAACGGGCAAGTGGAGAGAGCAAATCAAGAGTTACTTCGCGGATTAAAACCACGACTACGAGTTCCATGTATCAGGGCCGCCGGTGCATGGGTCGAAGAACTTCCTTCCGTGGTCTGGGGTATCAATACTACACCCAACAGATCCACTCAGATGACACCCTTCTTCATGGTCTATGGCGCCGAAGCAGAATTACCAAGCGATATTATTCATGATTCACCGAGAGTGTCAGCTTATGTTGAAGTGGAGAACGAGAAGACCCGGCAGGACGCCGTGGATATGTTAGAAGAACAAAGAGAACAAGCCTTGGAAATGTCAGCCATATATCAGCAGGATTTACGGAGGTATCATAGCCGGCGTGTGAAAACCCGGGTCTTCTAGGAAGGAGACCTGGTTCTACGCCTGGTTCAGTCAAACGAAGGAAAACACAAGCTATCACCACCATGGGAAGGACCTTTCATCGTAAGCCGGAATCTGCATAATGGGTCATATTACTTGATAGACGCAAGGGAAGAATCGGCCACAGTGAACAACACCGCTCATACCATTGCACCTATGCAAGAAAGAGACAGACCATGGAACGTGGCTCAGCTACGCCCGTATTATACTTAGCAAGGATTATGTTGGCGCGTGGAATTAAATGATGTAACAGGCAGCAGGTTTCAGACGTACTCTTTTCCTATCCAGGGTACCCTTGGGGACTGGACGGGTTTTTAATGAGGCGGCCTGCTGACCTAATTTTTCATATCAAATAAAGAGGCGATTATCAAGAAAAGAGGTGGTTATTATCTGTACTTTCAGTACGGTGTGTATCTTTAGGTCTTGAGGGCTGTTCGCTCATATAGGCACAGTTGCAAACTAAAAAAGACCCGGCCTTGATGCCAATGAGTTATAAGGGCCGGTTACTCGAAAACGAGTGCGGCTACAATCTTATAACCGGACAAAGAAGTCCAAATTTCTCGGCTATTCTTACTTAAGCTCGATGTGACTCGCAATAAAGTGGCATGATTTGTTCGCTTACGATTACAGTCAGCCATGAAGCCCAATGGGACTTGCCTGACCCTGTTTTCGTATAGATGTAATAACATGGTATCCACGCGAAAGCCGGCTTACAGTACAAGATAGTCGAAAGGGTCATCTAAACCACAACTTATGCAGAGTATAAGGCTGATAGCCGGAAACTCAATGGTTATTAAGCATAACTTCAAATCCTATATGAAACCGTCCTGGGGTTTTTGTGAATCTAGCAGCAGGCAAATTGTTCTCCTTTAACAGTCACGTGTCCTAGGCTCGGAAATCCGGGCCTGGGGACTCGCGAATTTTGAAAAAGAAAAATATTGTTCAGTTGCTAAAAATCCAAGAAGCCAAACATCCGGGTCTTGGGGGCTTGGGGACTTAGAAGCAAGTCCGTTCGGCAAACACCCATGAAACCCGGAAGCCGGGTCTCACAAAAGGAAAAATAAAGAAGTGCGGGTATCAAGAATAAAGCGAGTTGGATATCAAGAACAAATAGGTGCAAAAGTAGATAAATCAAAACCCCAAAGAGGCGTAAGGTGCATCAGGAATTTAGAGTGTATTACAAAGTTTTACTAAAAAGTATCAAAGGAGCACAGGCGCACCAGTTAAAAAATAAATCGTTTCAATGGCACTGTGGCCGACTGATGCATATGAAGTAATAGTTGTCACTCGATATTCTAAGCCGCAGGATCCATCTTGGCTTTGCCCTTGCCGTTGCTTGTGGTAGCAGCGCCACTCGGATTAGCAGCAATGCCGACTCGCGCAGGTGGAGGGACGACAGGAGTAGAAGTAGCAGGCACAGAGTTGGCTTCGGCCTTCTTCTTGGCAGCTTCTTCCCTTATCTTGGCCGCCTCCTCCTTCCACCGGGAAAGCATGTCGTATGGCTTGGGGCGGTCCGCCTTGATGATTTTGTCGTTAACATCATATGCAGGAAGAATGGTATCAATCTCCAAACCATCGGCAATAACGCTAGCCGGATGACGGATTTCTTTTTGAATAGCCTTGAAGTCCTTAGGCGAAAACTTGGATCCATCCGGGTTGAACTCCGGAAACCCGCCCATCAGCTTGGCCGGCTCTAGCTTAGGAAAATAAGCTTTAGCCAGCGCGAGTCCTCGGGTCACACCAAATCGGCAAGATGAACGCTTCCAGTGCCAAATCCACTCAGGGATAGTGTAGCAGAATTCTAGCAATCTCTTCATGTTGCTTGGCCTGATACCCGGCAGTCGCAACTCGTCAAGAATCCAACCAATTCCGGCACTAAGCTGCCAGATAGTGTCCTTGATAAGTTTCAACTTGATAGTGTCCTCTTCTTCAGGGGCTACGTCACACGGGCCTGTTAAAAAGACAAAGACAAAGTAATAAGTAAAGGGATACGGTTGTCCATCTAAAGAGAATCCGGGTCATGAGTGCTAAAATTCAAGGATCATACCAGTTGCGGTGCGATAGATATCGGCAATTTGCACGGAGAGCGTTGTTAATTTATCCTCAGCCTCGTGAGCTCTTTTCCTGTACTTCCTCATGATTTTTTGGCTCCTACGAGCTTCAGTTTCAGCTGCTTCGCGAAGGGCCGTCTCCTTTTCGATTCGCTTGGCAGCCTTGGCTAGCTTCTTCTCAGATTGCGCAACGAAGTCCTACGAGGAAACACGAAGAAGGGTCAGTCGGAAATATTATGCAAAGTTCCAAGCAAATTACTTAGTAATTCACTCCGAACTTGGGGACTATATGAGGAAATAGATGGTATTAATCGGGTTTACTTTGTGTTTGGTTATCAAGACATCTAGGATATTTTCTTCATTGGCCCTCAAAGTGTAGAGGGCATCAAGCATCTGGGCAAACGTCATGTCTTCAGGGTGAAGTCTTGAAGGGCCGGAAGATTGGCCTTCCTGTTGAAGGACTTTTCCGGGTCTTGGGGTCGAAACCCGGACCGTCTGAGCGTCCGGGTTAGGAGAACCCGACTTGGTCTCCAAGATGATATCTTCGTCTACATCTTCAGAGGACTTGGGTGATGCGGTTTCCGGTGGAGATGGGTCCTTAAAGGGGTCTTGTTCCTGTTCGTCCTCAGCCTCGTCATCAGCCGCAACATCCATGTTAATATTTGGCTCCTCATCTCCTTGCTTTTCCGCTTCGGGAATATCCGGGTCACTGATGGTAACTTGGACACTAAAGGGAAAGAAGGAGATAGTGGTTAGTGGCACGTATTAAAAAGTTAATAAGTGCAAAAGAATATCGAATAAAGGTCACTTACCCGGTGTTCACGGCATAGTCCGGTGGGAGCTCGCTGCTGGAGGCAGATGACGTCGACAAAGGTACCGGCTGCGGTACCCGGAATTGCCCGGCGAGTGGATGATTAGGAGATGGATGGCGTTGAGGAGATTTGGGAGGCTGAGGTGGAGGAGTGCTAACTCGGTGAGCAGGTGAAGTGGAGATACCCGGGTTAAGGGGGTCATCCCCCGGGGAACTCCGGGTCACCCTACGTTTAGCCGAGAGGGGATCCTTCAAGAATGGTGAATGTGATAATCGTTCATTAAGTTTATGCATAGTGTCAAAGGAGTAAGGCTCATAAGACATGGAGGAGAAGGGAACCTTTGCAACCACCCCTCTGGCCTTCCTCTTGGTTCCGACCGTGGCTTCCTGGTCGGATTCGGTGGCTTCCGGGTCATCTTCTTCTTTTTCCTCCTCGTCCTCTAACCCTGAAAGTTGAGCATGTATCAAACGAGGAAAAGATGAATGATAGGAAAGGTAGCACAGGTAAAAGGTGAATATAAGATTAGGGAAAATACCTTCATCGTCTTCAACCGGCTCATCCTCCTCTTCCGGGTCTTGGGAAGGAGGAGAGGTTTCGATCCTCCAGAAGGGATCGTCAGCCTGTGATCAAAGAGATGAAAGCAAGAATTAGAAACTGTAACAGGTAAAAGTGCCGAAATAAGCTAAAGGAACCAGGTCTCACCGCTGGAGCTGGGTGCTCCCGAGTAAATGGGGGTAACCCGGCGATATTTCTTATCACCTCTAGCTTCTCCGTCAGGAAGCTTTTGATGATCTTGTTGGTGTCACCGGCGGCAAAGTTCTTGGTGGAGTATCGGAGCGAGTCCGTGATGTGCCCCGAGTATTCACACATCAACTTGGTGCGAATGGAGTTGGGCTGAACCCGGAAATCTACCCAGGTCTTCACCAAATTAAGCCCAAGAAGGCCTTGGGCCGAGAGAGCAGCTAACTTAGCCAGCAAAGGCTGGATTGCCTCCCTGTCAGAGTCAGGGGCAAAAGCGCTGAAAGATTCGGAAGGCTCAAGGAGACTCTCCGAGTAACCCGGCAACTTCCTCTCGCCATCCGGGGAAGTGTCATAGCAATAAAAGAAAGATAATTGCCAGTTTTTGACGTGGGAGTTCAGGTTGAGAGTTGGCATTGGTGAGTGCTTGCGGCGTTGGATAGATACCCCACCGCAAGTAAGAAGCGCTCCGTCGCCGCTCTCGCGGCACGGTTTGCACTGGAATAGTTCAATAAAAAGAGCCAGACTTGGCGGAACGCACAGGTATGACTCGGATAAAACGATGAAGTGGGTAATATTCAACATAGAGTTAGGCCGTAGTGGCTTAAGACTTCCCGGAAGAAAGAGTGACCCGGAGGACGGAATCCCCGGGTCACGTGCTCGGTGAAGCAAATTACCTCATTTCCGGTGGGAGTGGGCCGGGTCTCGTCGCCTGGTGCCCTCCAGTGTATATCCTTTTGAGAAGGGAGGATTCCTAGCTCGGCCATCCCATCCAGCTTGGCCTTTGTCGCTGTGGACCGACCCCAATTTGCCGATATGGTTTGGGTAGCCTTTGCCGGGGCCGGCTGTTTTCCTTGCCTCTTCGGAGCCATAGGGTTGACCTGCAGAGTACAAGAGGTATGGGAAATGAGACTCGGAAATATTGGATTATCCGAGTTGGAATATCGGGACAGTGTGAAGACTCAGAAATATCCGGGTAACGTATCATGGAGCAAAAGATTGCGAGTTGTCCGGGTGTTAAATACGGTTGTGGAAATTACTAGTTACTTACGTATTGAGGTGAGTTTGGTGTGCACGGATGGTTGCCCATGCCTCTACTGCGAGCAAAGTAACTGGAAAAGGAGGATTTTCTGGGTATTAATAATGTGCGCGGAAATTTGGGCGAAATGGATCTAGGTCAGGAAAACTTGCGAAAGATTTTATGAAGAAATTGGAGATTAGAAGTGATAGGAGGGTGGTGTGAGATCATCCCCCCGGTTATTGGAGGAACTAGCAAGTATCTAAGTGGTTTAATTTGGTGCAGTAAAAGCAATGGCTCGCGGATCGACCAAGATCCAATCTAAAGAAAATTTGGAAATTGTGAGGTCTGATTGATGGATGCGAGATGCTCACCGAAGAAGATTGGAGTAGTGCGCGGCGGTGGCGGATAGCGCCGAGCGGATGCTTCTTTGCGACTGTTGGCCAGATGCTCACGGACGCGGTGGCTGAGGTCGGCGGCGGCGCGGTACGAATCGCGGCAGGATGGATCCGTGGGCGAGCGCGAGGTCTCTGTGGAGGCGCTCTGCGTATTCGAGCACGGAAGTAAAGGGAAGAAGAAGGAGAAGTGAGCCGCTGGGATTGGGTTAACCCTTAAAGTGCTTATTTATAGGGTGAGGAAGAGTAAACCTAGGCCAACGGGCGTGAGCCGGGAATTACGGATAAAATCGTATCCGCCCGGATTTTCTGGGATATACGTCAAAAGGTTAGGCGAGATTTCCAGAATAGACGTGAGGCGCGTTTTTCCCGTGGCCATCGGATTGGATAGACAAGTGAGGTGAGCTGGGTCTCCAGCATCGTACCAGGGTATTAGCCCAGGAAGATGAGTGATGGATTCGGAAAAGGCCGAGTTACTATATGATCACCGTGGAGTTAGGCCTGACTGTTTATCAAAGAAATTTAACCCGGCCTACGTGAATTGGTACACTCGATATTTTTGCAGGGAATAGCGCGCGCTTCAAAGAGAACTTCGTGAAGCCCAAGCTATTCTGGGGACTACTGATGGGGGGATAGTAACCCGGTAGGCCAACTCCAAGGTGTAACCCGGCCCAAAGGACGGCGCGCGGGATCCGGCTAAGGATAAAGAAACTTCTGGAAGACCCAAAGTTTGTAGGCCTCGTAACCCGGATTGTGGGTTGCGGTAAGGAAAGCTAGGGTTTGTAAACAGAGTTCGGATAGGATTCAAGCTGCGCCTTGGAGGGCAAGCTAAGGGGCTGTACGGGTGCTTTATAAACCGGCCCCTAGGCTTAGCTTGGAGAGATTCACGACATAATCATATCACCTGTTATCGAGTATCTAGTATAAATCGAGAGCCATATTTGAGACTCGGCGAGTTGAGTGCCAATTCCTAGATCGCTTATCACCATGTTTTCTTTCGAGCTAAACCCTCTCCCAAATACCTGTGTCGACTTGCCCCAAGATCAGTTACCCCTGGTAACATCTGCCGTGATCATCCCACGACAGGATGAGCTCGCAAGGCTTAAGGGCAAAAGCACTCAAGTTGAGAAGGTTGCGTTAGCCACCCCACAAGTGGTTGCCCCTAGACCTAATGCGGTCATTGCTAGACCACAATTAAGTGCTCCAAGGCAACAAGTGGGTAAGCAAGGGCTTGGCTATATAGCCAAGAAGAAGAACAAGAATAAGAAGAACAAGAGGAAGAACCAAAAGGGTGCTTCGGGTAGCATTGTCATTAGGGACAACACTACTCGTAGCACACCCGCACAAGCAAGCAATGTTGCCTCAAGTAGTGATGTCATGAGGGACATCACTACTCGTAGCACCTCCGCGGGAACTAACAATCCACACCATTTCTTATATGTTGATTATTATGGTGTTGTGCAAGCTAAATATGTTGGTCCTATTGAGGGTTTCATTGACTATACTATTTGGGTCCCAAAGACCCTTGTTGCTAACATAAAAGGACCCAACTCGGGTCCTAACTCTAGTCAATGATCTCGTGCAGGACTATGCTTCCGGTGGGACTAAATGGATTCTCGATAGTGGGTGCACTAATCATATGACCGGAAGCAAAGAACTAGTGACGGAGTTGCGACCAAATGACATCCAAGCAACCGTCACTTATGGGGATTCGTCCAAGTCTAAGGTATCCGGGTTCGGCAAGGTTGTGGTGGCTCCCGATATAACTATCGTGAACGTCATGCTTGTCGAATCCCTTGGTTACAATTTACTTTCCGTCCGCTCTCTTGGAAAGATGGGTTTTTCCGTCTTTTTCGATGGTGATATTGTGGTCCTTTTGAGGAGCAAGACTCTTGACGTCGCTCACGTGGGACATGTTGAAAATGAGTTGTTTGTGGTGGACTTTTCGAAGTCCACCAACTCTCAAGCAATGTATCTTTTCGGGAAGGCGGACTTGGGATGGTTGTGGCGTCGCCGCCTATCCCATGTCAACATGAGAACTTTGCAAAGTCTTCACAAAGGTGGCCTTATTGTTGGACTAAAAGAAAATGTTTCCTTTGCAAAGGATCGCGTTTGTAGGTCGTGCGTTGAAGGGAAGATGCATGACATCATGCACAAGGCCAAGACTATTATCTCATCTTGTCGGATATATACCAAATAGGGGTATAGAAGATGGTAGATAAAGTGCCGGATTACCAGGGTGGCATAAGTGGTAGTGGGCTCAGGTCCATTAGGCGGCCCAGTAACCCGACGCATAGAAGCTGGATTCTAGAAGAACCCGGATCACGGCCCAGGTGATCTGGCTTGGAGGATAAGACGGATTCCTTGCCTTCCAAGTTACAAGTTACCGTAGTCCTCTAGGTTTCCTATTCTGTAAGCCCTAATCCGGCTATTACATAAAGCCGGACGGGAGATAGATTAAACAAGGAACGAATAACAGAGAAGCTCTACGCCAACTCGCCGAGAAGCTCATCCTCGTCGAGTAGCTTAGATCTAAACCCTCACATTGTAACCCTGTTTACGGGCTTTAGTCCCGATTAGTGAGAAGTGCAGGAGTAGGCACGTCGTACTGTCGCGACGTACCGAACCTGGGTAAATCCTGTGTTCTGTGTTCACTACGCGATCCCATTACCCCACGTCTCTACCGTAGTCTCATGGCACCCCCGTCTATGAAAACTACTACGATGTCTCGACAGTTGGCGCCCACCGTGGGGCAAACGACGTCAGGCGTGAAGTTCCGATCTGGGATACTTGGCGGAATCGGAAGATCAATCACTGTCGGAAGCTTGGAGTTCGACAACGACGCCGGGCGCTTCCTCGACAACGGATCCTACATACCGGCGCAAAACCACCTGGTAAGTGCCTGCGTGTTACCGATAGGATCTGCTAACATCTTTGTCGGACTAACTGCAGAAGCAATGGGGTTTTGCGGTGGAAGCAACTTTATCCCACCCGCCCTATACCCAGTCGAAAATGACTATGATACCGGATTCTGCTCAGATCACCGACAAAAAAGTGACTTACACTTCATCGGCATGGTGCAGTCCGCAGTCGCCGAAAACACGGATGACGGAAATCCCGTGCAAGAGGCAGACAACAATACACCCGTCGCAGAGACGGAAGATCCGATACCCGTCACAGAGACGGAAGACCCCACATCCACGGATGTGGAAGATCCGACATCCGTCGACAAGACGACGAACTCGGAAGCCGACTCAGTTTTAGCCGCTATCGAGGCAAGACTAGAGTCGGAAACTGGATCGGACGATTTCGATTCCGAAGATGAGGACGACTTCGAGAAGAAAGTTAAGTCCTTTCAAGAGGGATTCCATGAAGTTCTAATGGCGAAACCGGCTGATACCACGGACGCCGGCAGCACGGAAAGCCCTAAAACCCCTCCGCCAGAGGAAGAGAGAGAAGATGGAGAAACTTCTCCGGTATTCCCCAATGTCAAGGAGATGACAGAAGATGAACCTTCCAAAAAACCTCCCTCTTCCAAGAAAAAGCACCGTGCTGCTAAGAAACTCCAGTACAAAATCCGGAAAAAAAAATCAGCTGATCTCGCTGATGAAAACCTGGAAGTAGGAGATGTTAGCAGAACAAAGCCTGCGGAGAAGAAATCCAAAGAAATCACTGCTCCACCAATGACGGAACAGGAAGAGCAAGAGCTATTGCAAACACCAGTGGGACCAGATGAACCCCCTGAGATGCTGGAAGCCAGGAGACAAGCTTTCCAACGGCAACAGCAACATCTACTCAGATCTCGGCAACATCTCCAACAAACCCATAATGACATCAAGGTCATGAAGGAAGAAATAGAGGAGTACGAGAGAAAGAATAGATCCGCGTTAAAACCTACTAGGTTACCCGGAATCGCAAGACCGGAAGAACTGCCGCCAAAAGAAAGGTTCCATAACCCATCTTGGCAAAAGCAGGTAAACGGCAAAGATGCCAAGGGCGAGCCAATATACAAGACCGCAGCAGAAAACGCGGAAGCAGCGTTCGCGATTCTTAACAACGATCTGTACTCCAACGGGGAAAAACTCCAAGGGGTGTATGCTTTCTTAGGAAAAGCATTGCAACAACAACAGCGCGCCCAAGAGCGATCAGGGAGGCTGCACGATAACTCCGCCCTATGCAAAACAGCTACTTGCGCTGCTGGAGCACCTGGACCGGAAGAACCCGGAGCTTCAGACAACTCAAAGGATAAAAAAGAGGATCCGAGAAAAGACGAGAAAAACCCCGAAAACCGGGATGCAGCGTCTAGGACCGGATCCCATCTCCCGAAAAATGGACATAAACCCCATGATCGGGAAGACAAACACCGGAACGACGGCAAAATAATGCCACCTCCGAGAAACCCAGCTGAGAAAGCTGGAAGATACGATATACCTCACAGGCGTGAGAGATCCCGGACACCTCCTAAGGACAAAGAAAGGCACAGGAGCAGAACTCCGCCTAATCCAAAAGGTCGTGACCACGGAAGAGACAGAAATAATCCCGGAAAAGCGCGTCCGCGCAACAATGGAAGAGACAGGAGCAGATCCCCCTCTGTCCATTCAGCCGAAAGATATTCCGCACACATTGACAGAGCAGAGAAGGATGATCTATACTTTGGTCCTAAGTGTTTTACTGATAGGATTCGAAGAATAACCCTGCATTCTGGCTTTGCCAAGGTCGGTCCAACGTACCAGAAATACACCGGCAGCACAAACCCGGATACCTGGCTCTCGGATTACTATACAGCCGTCCAGATCAACAATGGGACAGACCTGGAAGCTGTCAAGTTTCTTCCCCTAATGTTGCTGGACGGAGCCAGAGATTGGATCAATGGATTACCATCAAGAACAGTCGACAGCTGGGATGATATGGCTAGAGTATTCACTCAGCATTTCCGGGGAACGTACAAACGCCCGAACAGCATCAACCAGCTAAACCGTTGCACCCAATTCGAGGATGAACCATACATGGATTTCATTTCCAGATGGACAGCAATGAAGAATAGTTGCTCTGGAGTAACTGACGTACAAGCAATGCATGCTTTTGTCAATGGCCCAAAACCCGGACTCGTACCGTTCATGGTTGGTTCCAAAAAGCACAAAGATCTCGGATCTATGCTTACAACCGTCAATGAGCACGCCGCAGCCGAAGACGACATCAGAGCAAGAGGAGGCAATATCGAATCACTGATACTTGCCAAGAAAACCCCTCGTTCTGAAAAAAAAGGAACTCCAGAAACAACGACGAAACCCAAAGAGGTCAACATAGCCTTTGGGGGAGAAAAGGGGAACAAGCGGAAAGGACGCAACCCAGATCCAATCAACTACACTCCAGAGGAGTGGGAAAGGATTAAGTCGGAACCTTGTGTTCACCACTCGCAATTTGGGAAACCCACCCATACAAACGCGCAATGCCGGCTGAATAAGCACATGAAAGGTAGTGCAGGATCCGGAAGTAAGGGGAAGGGTTCCAAAAGGAAACCCGCCAAACAAAAGCCAGAAGCTGACAAAGAAGACAGTGAATCGGACACTGACGAAAAAATCCAGGAACAACAGCGTAAGGGCGAACCCAAATTTCCGAGAGTTGTTGGAGAAGCAATGTTAACTTTCTTAGCAACCCCATCAGCAAAGGTGGCCAAAAGAACACTTCGAGAAATAAATGCGGTTGTTCCGGCAACCCCGAAATTCTTGAAGTACTCCAACACACCGATAATCTGGGATCAGTCTGATCATCCCGGAAATATCCCTGAACCCGGCACACAAGCTCTTGTTGTAAGCCCTATTGTTCAAAACACTAGGCTAAGAAGAGTGCTGATGGATGGAGGATCCAGCATTAATATAATGTACCTGGATACACTGAAGCATTTGAAGATTTCCGAGTCTCAGCTCAACTACAGCAACATACGCTTCCATGGCATTGTTCCTGGCAGGCAAGCACGATCCCTAGGAGAAATTTCCCTAAATGTCACCTTCGGAGATAAAGATCACTTCCGGCAGGAAAAAGTATCCTTCGAAGTAGTGACGTTCGAAAGCGTGTATCACGCAATACTCGGACGTCCAGCTTTCACCAAATTCATGGCAAGATCTTGCTATATTTATAACAAGCTGAAGATGCCAGGACCCAAGGGAGGAGTAATCACCATAGCCGGTGATTTCAAGCTAGCAAACGAGTTGGAGAAAGAAAACGCCCTTTCCGCTCAGAGAGTCATAGCAAAGGAAGAACTGAAGGAATTAGCCAAGGAGGTATCACCGTCAGAAATGCCGGCAGGAAAAGAAACCCGGAAGCCAACAGACAGCTTCAAGGCGTCCGAGAATACAAGACAGGTAATCCTAGATCCCAAAGATCCGACAAAGTTTGTCGTCATAGGGACTGGGATGACTGACAAATAGGAAGGCGAGCTCATCAAGTTCCTCCGTGAGAACTGGGATATTTTTGCCTGGTGTCCAGCTGACATGCCAGGTGTACCCAGGGAACTTGCTGAGCACCAACTCAAGGTTATTCCTGGATCAAAACCCGTCAAACAAGGTCTCCGTCGATTTGACGGAAGAAGACGGAAGGCTATTGGCAAGGAAATTATCCGGCTTTTAGCAGCGGATTTCATCAAGGAAGTAATCCATACTGACTGGTCCGCAAATCCGGTATTAGTACCGAAGAAAGACACTACTGCTCTTAGAATGTGTATAGATTACACAGGTTTGAACAAGTTGTGTCCGAAAGATAGGTTCGCGCTACCGCGAATCGATCAAATAATAGACGCCACTGCAGGCTCTGAACTTTTATGCTTTTTGGATGCATACTCCGGGTACCACCAAATACGCATGAAAAAGGAAGATCAAATCAAGAATTCTTTTATAACCCCGTACGGGACGTACTATTATGTAACCATGCCGTTCGGCTTGAAGAACGCATGTGCAACCTACCAGCATTGCATGCAACGTTGTTTGCATAGTCAGATTGGCAAAAATGTCCATGTTTACGTGGACGATATTGCTGTCGTAACCAAGGAAAAAGATACACTCCTTGAGGATTTGCGAGAAACTTTCAAAAACTTGCGCACTTACAAGATGAAGTTGAATCCATCTAAGTGCGTATTCGGGGTTCCCTCAGGAAAACTTCTGGGTTTCATCGTTTCTCACAGAGGAATAAAAGTTAACCCGGAAAAGATCAAGGCAATTTTGAACATCACGAAACCTACTTGCATCAAAGATGTCCAAAGATTGACGGGTTCTGCCGCAGCCGTCAGCAGATTTATTAGTCGACTAGGGGATAAAGCCTTACCACTCTACAAACTGCTGAACAAATCCGACAAAGTCAAGTGGATTGCGAAAGCCTGGAAACGTCTAGCAAGTTATGTCCCTTTCCGTACTAAGTTCAATTCTATGTAAACATCTTTTGAGATCATGAAATAAAGTTGTCGGAATTCTGGTATCCATGTTTTTACAAGTTTATTACAGTACAAAGCATGGTTCCACCTTCTCTATTTCCGAATGATCTTGCAAAACATTCAATGTTAACCCAAATTGTGCCTGCGTGCTCGGTGTTTAAAAGCTGAATGGTTTTTCAGCCTGTTAACGGCTAAAGGAAACTTGAATTGCCTGCGTGCCCAGGTTTCGTTCAAAAAATTCCTTGTTTTCTCTAAGTACTATCTGATCGCATATGTGTTGAGTTACTGGATCTAGTTAGTAAAAATGCCTTTAGCATGATCCATGTTTCCGAGTCTAAACTGATTGGTTACACCCAGTTACTCGGCATGATGATTCATATTGCTACTTGAGCCATTTCAAACACTAAGGACAGTTAAAACATATAAGCCAGAGAACTTAGAAGATAAAGGAATAATAAAATCCGAAAAACTTGCAAAGAATTTTATAATTAAGACTGCAAAAGGCGGAGTTTTCATTAATACAAATAGAAGCATTACAATTCGAATTACATTATAAAAGCGCAGTAATGCTCCTATTGTCTATTGTTTGCTATCCAGGTTTAAGGAAACCCTTCAAGCATCCGATTCCTCCTCGCTGCTGTCGTCCTGGGGGGCTTCAGGAACTTCTTCCTCCGGGTAATTAATGGAGAGATTCACCATGGAAGCAACCTGGGTAGCGTGGCCTTTTATTGCATCAAAGATTGCATTTCGTTGGGCTTCCGTGTATCCTTGAGGGACACCGGTGGCCACGCGCCAGGATTTTGCACCAGGGTAGTGCATACGCATTAAGCCAAGTGCCATGCGTGCACCACCCCGTGCAGCGGAGCGAAGGAAGGATTCCCTGGACTCCGCCACCTCCATGATAGAACCCGGAAGTTTTTCAACTTCCGAGAACTCCCCAGTCTTGGAGGGAAGAAACTTGTTAATCAGTTGCATGCAAGCAACCCTGATCGAAGTCCAGGTCTTTTCAAAAACTTGGATTCTTTCAATCCGAGAAAAATCTGCATTATCTCCTGTTTGGTAGCAAAAAACCAACCAAAAAGGTTAAGTACCAAAAAGGAAGAAAAAATACAAACTGAATGGTAAACGTATACTTAAACTTACCAACAAGTTTGTCGATCTCGGAAGTTTCCTCCTCACGCAGGCTCAGAGCAGCTTCCAGACGTTCAATGGTGGCCCGGTCTTTCTCCGCTTGGGCGGAAGCCTGGGATTGAGAAACCCCAAGCGCTAAGTTGCTGGCTTCCAGATTTTCTTGTGCTTTCACAAGATCCTTGTGAAGCTCAACATTCTCCTTGTGGAGATATTCGGCATTGCCAGAATCTTCAGCTGCTTGCTTAGCCTGAGCCAAAGCAGCTGAAAAGAAAGGAAAAATCCGAGTTAATAATATTCCCGGAAAAAGTACTTAGACAAATGCCTGAATCGGAGATTTCAGAGGAAAAATGATTACCTGTTGCTTCCGACAGTGCGAGCTGAGATGAGGCCAGCTCCGCCTCTCTCTCCTCAAGAATGGAAATAAGATTCCTAACTTCTTTGTTCTTGATCGAGAGCTTGTTGAAAACCGCCACGTTAATGGCTTCGGCAGTTTGCTAGAACACGGCAAGGAAAAGAATATTTAGAAAGCATTAAGGTAAAAAGCATGCATTTTATTTAATGCTTGGGGGCTAGAGATACATACCTGGCTCATGCGTTGCAAACCTGCCAAGTTCTCAGTGAACTCCTTTGCGTACTCCGCAAAGAGAGTTCCGGCCATACTTAGACCGTCATTGATGTGCTTGAAGTCCTTGTCGAACTTGGGAATTTATTCGTCGAAAGACCGAGAAGATTTTCCCGCATCCGGCGCCGCCCTTTCCCTCGTGTCAGATTCCGACACAACGGGATGGCTGGTCTCCAGTGGTTCGGTGGGGGGGGTGGCAGCGAGCTCTTCCGCCATTGAGGACGATGAGTCCAGAGGAATGGCAGAAGAAGGATTGGCGCCTCGGCTGGACACGGCTTTGTGTCTTTTCAGCTTCTTTGGCTTCAGGCTGGAAGGAGCTAGGCTAAAAAACCAGAAACCCGGAAAATGTTAACTTTCCGAAGACGAAAGAAAAACTTCGACAAGTAATAAAATAACCCGGATGAACTAACCTGGAAGTGGCGACGGGAACTCCATCAAGGTTGATAACTTCCTTAGAGGAAGGAATCTTCTTTCGCTTACGACCACCTGTAGCAGCGGTGCGAAGCGCGTCCAGCTCAGCCTCGGAGGCCAACTCCGAGTCTGGAAGTTCAGTAATCTATTAAAAAGAAAAATCAGAGTTATGAGCGAGAAAATCCGAGAAAGAATGATAAAATTCTACCCAAATGACGGAAACATACCTTGGGAGCCGGATTGTCGGCCGTATACATTGGCCGACTCGCTTCGTATTGATCGTGGGATGCGACCAACTGATTGATGCGCCGTCGAAGCTCCTTTGTGGGCCAATCTTTGGTGGTTGTCCGCATTGGGTCCTTGGCTCCCGTGTAGTCGCAAAGAAGGCGACCACCGTGGTTGGCCAACGGCTGAATCCGTCTATTCAACCAGCAAAAGACCGTGTCCATGCCGGTCAAAGGTGGAGTGGAGGAGGTGAGCTTAGCGATGCGCCGCTTGATCCTTAGAAGATCAGGCGGCAGAACCTGGACGGCTTCCGTTCCCCAGTTATCTTGGGGAATAGCCGCAGAGTTCGAGAAAGGAGGAACCCCGATAGCCTTTGTCGGAAAAGGCACATCGGGGTGGTAAAAGAAGGAACCCGTCCAAAATTTGACGGATTCCGACGTCTTGATCTTGGGGAACCAATCTTCTCTAAATCTCCGAAGAGTAAAAGAGATGGTTCTGCAAGTCGGGAGTGCGCCCTCCGAAGAGTTCCGCTTAACCCCGAAACAATACGTCCAAAAGTCTAACCTAGGTTCTAAGCCTAAGTAACCTTCGAACAAAGCCTGGAAGCCGGCCATGTAGAGGATGGAATTGGGTGGCAGGTTGTGGGGCTGGATGTTGTAATGGGAAAGAACTTGGAGGAAGAAGGCGGAAGGTGGAAGGCCCATACCTCGAAGAAGATGGGAGGAGAGGAGACCTCTTTCGCCGTCTTTCGGCGTTGGTTCGTTCTCGTCCTCGGGCATACGCCATTTCCCCTTAAGGACTAGGCCCTCCTTTTCCATGTTTGGAAGGAGAGCCGGAGGAATGCTGCAGGCAATCCAATTGCCTGCAGATTCCGCCTCTTCGTCCGCTCCGGCGGTGGCGGCGGCGGCAGCTTCCGCGGCGGCGAGCTCGTCGCCGACGAGCTGGATCTTTTCCTCCGCCGTTTCAGGAGCGAACGGCGGGGAAGCTGCGGAGCTCGCGCCCGCAACGTCCGCGGCGGCGGAAAGGTTCTCTCCGCCCGCCGCGAAGGCCGCGGTTTTCTCCGGCTCGTCGCCGGCTCGCTTGGGAGACCCTAGCTGTGGATCTAGGTCTCCGATGAGGTCGTCGATGGCGGCGCGAGTGGGCGAGGACGGTGAGGATGCCATTTCCTGGTGGCGTGTCGCGTTCTGGTGTGCTTTGGAGGCTAGGTGCGCTCGGGACAGTGTTTCGCTCGGAGAGCTCGTTCGCGTCAATGGCGTGGACAGTGAGGAGTGCGGAAGATTTTCGATGAGGACGAGGATGGCTATTTATAGCTAGAAATCCGTCAAGATACGTGCCAACGGCTATTTGACCGTTGGATGTTTAACGCGTGTCACTCGCCGGAAAATCCGGGAAATAAAACCGACAGGGAAATAATGACTATCTCCTCGTTTCCCGTGAGAATCTGTCAGTGATACGTTGCAGGGTTTCCCGCGTGAAACCCAAACGACCCTTGCGTCAGCATGATTTAGGCGCTGACGTAAGGAGTTCCTTTTCCACGAAGGATCGTGAGAGAAAAGCCGGATTTTCAGGATTCCGAGTTTCATGTTACCATCTTTTTCAAAAGAAGAATAAGAAGAATCAAGACTGCTGAATCAATATTTCTCGGACAAAGTATATTTGGCGAAAGACGGAGAATCAGAGTTTTAATCCTTCTTGGGGGCTACTGTCGGATATATACCAAATAGGGGTATAGAAGATGGTAGATAAAGTGCCGGATTACCAGGGTGGCCTAAGTGGTAGTGGGCTCAGGTCCATTAGGCGGCCCAGTAACCCGACGCATAGAAGCTGGATTCTAGAAGAACCCGGATCACGGCCCAGGTGATCTGGCTTGGAGGATAAGACGGATTCCTTGCCTTCCAAGTTACAAGTTACCGTAGTCCTCTAGGTTTCCTATTCTGTAAGCCCTAATCCGGCTATTACATAAAGCCGGACGGGAGATAGATTAAACAAAGAACGAATAACAGAGAAGCTCTACGCCAACTCGCCGAGAAGCTCATCCTCGTCGAGTAGCTTAGATCTAAACCCTCACATTGTAACCCTGTTTACGGGCTTTAGTCCCGATTAGTGAGAAGTGCAGGAGTAGGCACGTCGTACTGTCGCGACGTACCGAACCTGGGTAAATCCTGTGTTCTGTGTTCACTACGCGATCCCGTTACCCCACGTCACTACCGTAGTCTCATGGCACCCCCGTCTATGAAAACTACTACGATGTCTCGACACATCTAAAAGGATCTTGGAGCTCCTCCATGTTGATCTCTTTGGTGCCGTGCCCGAGGCAAGTTTTGGCGGCAAGAAGTATTGCTTGGTGATTGTCGATGATTATTCAAGATACACTTGGGTTTATTTCTTCAAGTGCAAGAGTGAGACTCAACAAACCATCATCGACTTCTCCAACGAAGTGCAACGTCAACACTATGTGCAAATCATGGCTATTAGGAGTGATAATGGCTCGGAGTTCAAGAACTATACATTGAATGAATTTCTTAGTGAAGAAGGCATTCGTCATCAATACTCCGCCACTTACACTCCTCAACAAAATGGTGTTGCCGAAAGGAAGAATCTCACTCTCTTGGATATGGCAAGGACCATGTTGGCGGAGTACTCTTCTCCCCAATATTTATGGGCCGAGGCCATATCCACCGCATGCCACTCCTCCAACCGCCTCTACATCCGCAAAGGCTTGGGCAAGACCCCATATGAGATCCTCACCGACAACAAGCCCAACGTATCCTACTTCCGTGTATTTGGTTGTAAGTGCTTCTATTTGATCAAGGGTATTAGGTTGTCGAAATTTCAATCCAAAACTACTGAGGGTATTTTTGTTGGTTACGGTGCCGAATCCCACACTTATAGAGTCTATGACAAAGCCTCACGGATTGTCATAGAATCTTGTAGTGTGGTTTTCGAGGAAAATGACGGCTCCCAAGTGGCGCAATTTCATGTTTCAAATGTAGATGTTGAAATTCCTCAAGAAGCCATAGGAAGGATGGGTGTGGGATTGTTCCGCCCCATCGAGGGACACCTTATGGCGACTCGAGAAGGACTATGCTCTACTCAAGTGGAGCCCTCCTCTACATTAGAAGATCAAGCCAAGGAGCCAACTATTACACCTAACCAAGAACATATTCAAGACCCTCCTCTCATTGATCAAGTGACTCCGCAAGTCGTACCCACTCCTCTCACTAATGCGAGTCAAGATCAAGGCCAAGATCAACCATCCTCTTCATCCTCTCCTCAAGTTGAAGATATTGTTGATGATGATGATGATGATCATCAAGGCCATATTGGTCAAGATGGGGACCCAAATGATCAAGATGATCAAGTGACCCCTCCTCGAAATAATGAGGAGATCGAAGCCCGTCGCATCAAAAGGATAAGAAGAGCTTTGAAGCAAATTGATGCCCAAGACGACAAGGTCTTGGAGGATGTTCAAACTAGAAGATCTACAAGAAGGCAATTGGCTCATTTTTGTGAGCATCAAGCTCATATCTCCATGGTGGAGCCTAAGAAAGTATATGAAGCTCTTGAGGACTCCGATTGGGTTGAAGCTATGCATGATGAGCTCAATAACTTTGAGCGCAACAAAGTTTGGAGATTGGTTGAGAAGCCCAAGGATTGCCACAATGTTATTGGCACTAAGTGGATTTTCAAGAACATGCAAGATGAGAATGGCATTGTCATTAGGAACAAGGCAAGATTGGTTGCTCAAGGTTACACCCAAGTTGAAGGCATTGACTTTGATGAAACCTACGCTCCCGTGGCTCACCTTGAGTCCATACGTATCCTCCTTGCTTATGCATCCTCTCATAATTTCAAATTAAAACAAATGGATGTGAAAAGTGCTTTCTTGAATGGTCCACTAAAAGAGGAGGTATATGTTAAGCAACCTCCGGGGTTCGAGAATCTCAACTTTCCTAACCACGTTTACAAACTTGACAAGGCTCTCTATGGTCTCAAACAAGCACCTCGTGCTTGGTACGAGCACCTTAGGGAGTTGTTAGATGATCGTGGTTTCGAAGTTGGGAAGATTGACCCCACTCTCTTCACCAAGAGAGTAAAGGGAGAGCTTTTCATATGCCAACTATATGTGGACGATATCATCTTTGGCTCAACTAACCAAGCTTTCAATAATGAGTTCTCTAAGCTTATGACTGACAGGTTCGAGATGTCTATGATGGGCGAGCTTAAATTCTTTCTTGGCTTTGAGATCAAGCAATTGGCTCGTGGGACCTTCATTTCTCAAGCCAAGTATACCCAAGATATGATCAAGAGGTTTAATTTCCAAGATGCTAAGATCAAGACATCTCCTATGCAAGTCAAGTGTCATCTCTCTCGGAATCCAAAAGGGAGTAAGGATGTGGACCAAAAGCTTTATCGTTCTATGATTGGTTCTTTGCTCTATCTTTGTGCATCTAGGCCCGATATCGTTTTGAGTGTAGGTGTGTGTGCAAGGTATCAAGCGGCTCCTAAGGATTGCCATTTGATGGCGGTCCATAGGATCTTTCGTTATTTGGTTCATACCCCAAGATTTGGTTTGTGGTACCCAAAGGGGGCACATTTTTCTCTCAATGGATATACGGATTCCGATTGGGCGGGTGATCAAGATGATAGGAAGTCAACTTCCGGGGCTTGCCAATTTCTTGGTAGGTCCCTTGTAAGTTGGTCCTCGAAGAAGCAAAATTGCATATCTCTTTCCACCGCCGAAGCCGAGTATGTTGCCGCCGCAAGTGCATGCACTCAATTGTTATGGATGAGGCAAACTCTCAAGGAGTATGGAGTTCATTTGGATAAGGTGCCTCTTTTGTGTGACAATGAAAGTGCCATCAAACTTGCATACAATCCGGTGCAACATACAAGGACCAAACACATTGAGATCCGCGACCACTTCATCCGTGATCACGTGGCAAGAGGAGACATTGCACTATCTTATGTGCCCACCAAGGACAATCTTGCGGATATTTTCACGAAGCCACTTGATGATGCAAGATTTTTATTCTTGAGGAATGAACTAAATGTGATTGATTCGAGGAGTTTGACTTGAGGATCTTGCACACACCCCTATAGATGAAACGTGTTTGAGCTTAGGTGTAGGCATGGACATAGGGGGAGTGTTATCCTAACACATTGGGTTCTCCCTCCCCCCATTATGCCCATAGCAAAAATTCATTGTGATCTCTCTTTTTCTAATGTTGAATTGTGAGCTTCAATGTTGAGTATTGGCAATGCCCCCAAGATATATCTTCGCGGTTGCATACCATAATCTCTTACATGGTGGCCTAGGCCACCAACCTCTTTGTTTCGAAGAGTTGGATCTTAGTTGGGTTTTATTTGTCATTTCATTGCATTTCTTGTGTTTTTCCCGTCTAAGTGTTTCGTCCTAGGAAAATCCCACTCAATTGGTCTTTTGTTGGTTTGATTCTTGCTTTTGAGAGGGATAAGTACTAGTTTCAGTTTGTTGTTCTATCCTAAGCCATTCTATCAAAAAGCCATTCTTTTCTAGCACTTGTGTCGTCCATTGAAAACGAGGAAATTTCGGATCAGAAGGCAGTCGGAATTTCTGGTCCAGTTCTGGACCGGAATATCCGGGTGTACCGAAATATCCGGTTCAAGTATGAACCGGAATATCCGGTTCGGCGAAAATCATAAAAACTGGAGCCCGACGGGGAGGTGGCAGTTCTTGCCCTTTTCCCCATCTGCTCCTCTCCACCCCAAAAACGCCGCCGCTTTGATTCTTGGCCTCCCGGGCCGGTTCCTCCGCGGGATCTTGAAGCTTTGGCACGGATCTCGTTCCCCTCGTCCTTAGGAACGTTTCTACCCAAGCATCTTCCTCCATGGATTCCGGTAATGTTCAATCTCTTTGAATCTTGGTGCTATAACCCTACCAATCCATGGATTTGCGTTTTTGTTGGCAATGCTTGGTAGAACTTGTTCCTTGGAGATCCCTTTGCATGCTAGATACGATAGATTAGATTCACATGTGTACGATCTACTTTTGAAGTCTAAGATCTAGATTAATTTTGTGATGTTTCCGCACTACCGGAATATCCGGTCCACGACTGAACCGGAATATCCAGGTCACCGGAATATCCGGTTCAGTTTTTGAACCGGAATATCCGGCTATGTCCAGTACTGATTGAGGACAGCCCAAAATTAATCTTTCCCAGATTTCTACCTAGATTGCTCCCTGGAATCTCCTCTATTGTTTTTATGCATGTTTGTTTCCGTTGTTTGACACTAGTGTACTCATCTTGTGCTATCCTTCTATTATCTTGTTTCACAGGTGGTGGTTCTGAGAGGCGCCTTCCTAAGCGTCCCAAGAAGGTTTCTGTCAAAAACAAGAGGAAGGCGCGGCTCAACTATAAGACCGACATTCCTGTTCCGGAGTTCAATGTGCTAAGGCAGAAGGATGTCTACCTCGATCCTCGTATTGCAAATATTGATCCTCGGTTCTGGAATATGGAGCAGTCCTACATCTATGCTGATATCTATTGTGACTACCGTCACCCTATCCGTGTGATCCAGCCCTTTGACTTTGCTACTCTCAAGGCTAAAGAGGAGTTTGCTGATGCAGCTAGTATTGTTGAGCGGTTTGGTCTGGTGAAGCTCATGGAGACCCAGTGCAACTACAACACCCAGCTAGTGATGCAGTTTATGTCCACTCTGGTGTTCAGTGATGATATAGTGTGCCGTCTCAAGTGGATGTCTGAGACTACTGCTTGTGAGGCCTCCTTCGAGAGGTTTGCGCGTCATCTTGGATACACTTACCGCGCTCACCCTCCTCTTGGTCGCCGTGTCCATGAGGTTGATAGGCCTCGGAGGGAGGTGGCCATGGCTGAGTTATATGCTCCTGGATTCACTATTGGGGGCCTTGAGGGACTTCTTCCCCTCTATGATCAGCTGGTTCGCATCTTCAGATCCTTCCTTGTGCCAAGTGGAGGTAACAATGATGCTCTCACCACTCCTTTATGCAACCTTCTGATTCTGGCTAAGGAGTGCATGGAGGAAGAGGACCCGTCTGTCTCCTATATTGTGGATGTGATGGACATCATCTATCACGAGCTATACTCTGCTATGATTGGTGGCTACACCATTCCCTATGCTCCATATATCATGATGCTCATCAAGCATGATATGCGGAAGGAGTACACAGAGTTACCCATGGTTGAGCACAAGGTCAAGAGGTTGTATATCAAGAGGAAGAAGAAGGCTGCTGCTGCTTCTCAGGATGCTTCTTTTGAGGGTGGTCCCTCTATGGGAGGTCCCTCTACTGGTTCTCAGTCTGCGCCCATTCCTGATATTAGCACTTTGCGCCATGTCAGGAAGCTCTCCTGGTTTCAGCGCAATGTGCTCTGCATGAAGGTGGACATCCACAAGGAGCAGTACATGGCATATCGCAGAGACATTGCCATGGCTAGCTCACAGAGTTAGATTCTGCACCACGTGAGTGGTGCTACTGGTGATGTACCTGCTCCTCTCACTGCTCAGTCTTACTCTGCTTGGTCTGCTGAGGATAGCACTCCCTGGGAGAGCATTGAGGCGGCTCTCCGTTCTACTCAGGCTACTACTTCTGGAGCTGGTGATGATGATGAGGAGGATGAGGACGAGGCGTCTGATGCTGAGCACGAGGCTGAGGGAGAGTCCGATGAGTCTGCTGGCGAGTCTTCTGAGCACTCGGGTGCCTAGACCGTGGTTGGGACATTAGATTAGCTATTTCCCTCCTTTTTGGTGTCTCGATGCCAAAGGGGGAGAAGTAGCTATTAGACTACGGGATTTGCATGGGTTCGGGCACAAGCGTATGCTTTTACCATTTCTTGAGAGCTTGTGTCCATTTAGTATTCGTTTTTTCGTGAACTTTGCTCGTTTATTGTCTCGTTAAAACTATGTGTGCTATGGTGTGTGAGACTATGTTGGTTATTTGGATATTATCATGGATTATCTATGTTTGTGGTTATCTATCTTATATGTTGAGGATTATTATCTATTGTTGTGCTTGGTTATTCCTGGATATATTATCTTCGCACAAGGTATATACTTCTATCTCACTCTCAACATATTGGTGATATTGGTTCGTTAACATGTTTGCTACTTGTTGGGAATCACTCCCCATACATCGTTGCATCTATTTGCATTTTAGGCAAACAAAAGATATGCATAGAGATAGGGGGAGACATTTCCATCTTGTTTCAAACATGTTCTTGTCAAAGTTTTTGTTGCAAATCTTAGTATTGTCATCTAACACCAAAAAGGGGGAGATTGAAAGTGCAGTTCGTTTTCCCATTGTTTTGTGTGTGAGTTAACAATACTAAGTACATTATTTATCGAGGTGTTAAGCGTGCAGGTGTTATACTTAACATCGGCATCGATCACCGAAAAGTTGGTGAAGTTTGGCCTGAGAGTTTTGGGACAGAACCCAGCCGGATTATTCGGACCGGATTTTTCATCCTGGACCGGATATTCCGGGTGCTGCGCAAAATGGCTAAGGACTAGAAGTTTTGCGTACTGGAGTCAACCGGATTATTCGGACCGGATTTTTCATCCTGGACCGGATATTCCGGGTGCTGCGCAAAATGGCTAAGGACTGGAAGTTTTGCGTACTGGAGTCAACCGGATTATTCGGACCGGATTTTTCATCCTGGACCGGATATTCCGGGTGCTGCGCAAAAATGGCTAAGGACTGAAAGTTTGGCATACTGGAGTCAACCGGATTTTTCGGACCGGATTTTTCATATCGGACCGGATATTCCGGGTGTTGATGAAGGAGCACGAAAACTGCTAAGGACTGGAAGTTTGGGGGTACTGGAGTGAACCGGATTATTCCGGAGCAGCCGGATAATCCGGTTCAGATCTGCAGGACTGCGTGGAGCAAGCTGACCGGATATTCCGGTCCAAACTTGAACCGGATATTCCGGTCCCTTTTTCCTGCACAACGACTAGTTGTGAGGAGGGGCTATAAATACCTCTCCTCTTCTTCCCCAAGATCTAGTTCTTCCCCTTAGCATTTATGAGCATTTAAGAACTCACCAAATCTCTCATTACTCCCAATCCCTCCACCCAATCTTGAAGATCTTTGGAGGATTGAAGGAGAAGGCCCCGATCTACATCTTCACCGAGCCGTTCTTCATTTCCCCCTCTCTAGCTTGAGGGATCTATCCTAGGGTTTCCTCTTGTGGAGAACCTAGACATCTTGATACTTGTTGGTGATTCAAGAAAAGTTGGGAGCCCCCAATTTAGTTGTGGGTGTGTGCCCCAAGTTGTTTGTAAAGGATTCGATCCCCGCCTCAAAGGGGTTCAATAGTGGAAGGTGAACTAGGCCTTTGTGGCGGAGTTCATCGGAGAATAGGGTGAGGCCTTAGTGGCGTTGAGTAGGCCTTTGTGGCGATCTCACACCCCTCCAACGAGACGTACTCCCCGAAAAAGGAGGAACTCGGAAATACATCGTGTCTCCGTGTGCTTCCATCGGTTACCTCGTTCCTCCCTCCCTTTACTTACTCGTACTTGTTGCATTAATTGCTTGCCTTGTCATATAGGTAAATTCACCACTAGTTGCACTATATAGAGAATTTACCTTCTTGTCAAGCCTAAACTTTAAGAAAAATTAAAATTGGTCGTAGCACCTATTCACCCCCCCTCTAGGTGCCCATACTTTGCTTTCACTTGTCTATCTACGTCCCAGGGTCTTGCCTTATATAGGGGACGAGTCCCCCGGGTTACAGAGGGATCCGGGTTGTACCCGTCGTCAGAGTCCTAGTCTTCTTGCAGTTTCTGGTCGTCCCGTTTGGGTTCTCCTCATGACCCGCTCGTTCCCGTCTAGGCTTGGACAGCTCCCCAAGCCTTGGGCCTCTGTGTGTCCTAGCTTGGGCCGTGGGTCGGTTCCTCTGTCCCTTCCGGATTACGCACATGGTAACCCGGATCTTCTTCTGCCGAGTGATCAAATCCGGTTCTTCTTGATATAAACCGGATCGGGTGTTCTGAACCGGCTTAAGTAGATTCCGGTTTATGTGGGTGGTTCGTGAGGCTCCCCCTCACCTATTCCCCCAACAACTCTCCTTAATGTTTTATCCCTTACATTTCTCCCCCCACTAATGTAATAGCGACTGTTTTGTATTCGTCCCTTATGATTTATAAAAATTAACCGTAGGGATTTTCCCTACGGTAAAGGTGTCAAAAAAATAAAAGAATGGGTGTGATATTTTTCCGTCCCATTGAGGTACACGTTTTGGCAGATCGAGAAGAACTATGCTCTACTCAAGTGGATCCCTCATGTACACAAGAAACTCGTGCCAATGGAGCAAGTGTTGCACCAACCGAAGAACAAGTTCAAGATGCTCCTACTATTGATCAAGAAGCTATGTAAGAACCAAGATCTCCAATTATTCATGCTAGTCAAGATCAAGACCAAGATCAATATCCTTGTTCTGATTATGAAGCAAGCCATAATGATGATCAAGGCCAACATTCCGGTTAAGACAGGGACACAAATGATCAAGATGATAAAGTGATTCCTCCTCGCAACAATGAGGAGATCGAAACCCGTCATGAAGCTGGAATTGCTAGAGCTTTCAAGCGCATTGACTTCTCCGATGATAAAGTGCTAGGTGATCTAAGAAGTAAAATAACCACAAGAGCTCAATTGGAAAGCTTTAGCGAATATCAAGCTCATATCTCCATGGTGGAACCAAATAAAGTGTTTTAAGCTCTTGAGGATCCGGATTGGTTGGAAGCAATGTATGATGAACTCAATAACTTCAAGCGCAACAACGTATGGAAGCTAGTTGAGAAGCCCAAAGTTTGTCACAATGTTATTATCACATAGTGGATATTCAAGAACAAGCAAGATGAGAATTCCATTGTCATAAGGAAAAAGGAAAGACTAGTAGCTCAAGGGTACTCTCAAGTGGCAGGCATTGAGTTTCATGAAACCTATGCTCCTGTGGCTCGCGTTGAGTCCATCCGTATTATTCTTGCATATGCATCTCATCACAACTTTAAATTGCAACAGATGGATGTGAAGAGTGCATTTCTTAATGGTCCTCTAAAATAGTTGGTATATGTTAAGCAACCACAAGGGTTTGAGGACCCCAACTTCCCTAATCATGTCTACAAGCTTGATAAGGCGCTCTATGGACTTAAACAAGCACCACATGCGTGGTATGGGCACCTTAGAGATTTGTTGAGAGATCATGGATTTCAAGTTGGGAAAATCGATCCCACACTTTTCACAAAGAGGGTTAAATAGGTGCTTTCATATGCCAACTATATGTTGATGATATCATATTTGGCTCAACTAGTTAAGATTTTAATGATGATTTTTTAAAGCTTATGACTGACAGGTTTGAGATGTCTATGATGAGAAAGTTGAAATTATTCCTTGGATTTTAGATAAAGGAATTGAGTAGAGGAACCTTCATCTCTCAAGCCAAGTATACCCAATACATGCTCAAGATGTTCAATTTACAAGGTGCTAAAGAGAAGACCACTCCAATACAAACCAAGTGTCATCTCAAGCGCAATCCAGACAGTAAAGATGTGGATCAAACGTTATACCGCTCTATGGTTGGTTCTTTGCTTTACTTTTCTGCATCTAGACCCGAAATTGTGTTGAGTGTAGGGGCGTGTGCAAGGTATCAAGCGGCACCTAACGAAAGCCATTTGATGGCAGTCCATAGAATCTTTCGATATTTGGTTCATACCTTAAGGATTGGTTTGTGGTACCCAAAGGGGGAAACTTACACTATTTCTGGGTACACAAATTCAGATTGGGCTGGTGATCAATATGATGCGCAATCGAATTCCGGGGATTGCCAATTCCTTGGTAGGTCCTTGGTGAGTTGGTCTTCTAAGAAGCAAAATTGCATATATCTCTTTATCGCTGAGGTCGAGTATGTGGTAGCTGCTAGTGGATGCACTCAGTTGTTATGGATGAGGAAAAATCTTAAGGATTATGATGTCCATTGTGACAAAGTGCCTCTTTTGCGTGACAATGAAAGTGCTATCAAGATTGCTTACAACCCAGTGCAACATACAAGAATGAAGCATACTGAGATTCGTCATCACTTCATTAGACATCATGTTGCCCGATGAGATATTGAGATAGCATATGTCCCCACCAAGGATCAACTTGGCAATATACTCACGAAGCCCCTTGATGATTCAATATTCCAGTTTTTTGAGGAATGAGCTAAATATTGTAGATTCAAGGAGTTTGACTTGAGTATCTTGCATACACACCTATAATTGACTATCTATTGTGTTTAGATGTAGGCATGGACATAGGGGGAGTATTGTACGAACTCATTGGACTCTCCCTCTCCCCATTCTGCCCAAAGTAAAATTCATTTATATCTCTATTTTCAATTCGTGAATTGTGAGCTAAAATGTTGAGAATTGGCCATGCACCCAATATACATCTTCGTGGTGTCATACCATACTCTCTTACATGGTGGCCTAGGCCACCAACCTCTTCTCGTAGAAGAGTTGGGTCTTGCTTGAAGCTTTATTGAATTTGGTTCTCTTGGCTTATTCCAAATAATGCTCCTTGTTGCTATTTGTCTCTTTGAAGTTTTTCTTGTCCAAGTAGCATGACTAGGAAATATCATACCATCTTTTGTCTATGTTATTTACCTGCCTTGTCTATTCATCTAACTGCATGTGCCATATTCCACACTTTCACCTTCATAGTCGTAGCAAATTCCTGCCTATTTCCTGTTTTGTCCAGATCAACTCCGGAAGTGTCGGAAAAATCCGACCAGGTCGAATTAATCCGAAATCTCGGAATAAATACGACCCCCTCGGAATAAATCTGAAATTTCCGGAATAATCCGGCCCAGCTGGATTCGGTCTGGAGAATTCCGGAAAATGCGTCTTCTCCCTATAAAAGGCACCGCACGGTAGGGAGGTACTTTATTTCCCCTTTCACTCGTTCCCCATCGGCCCTAAATACCAAAATCTGCATCCTAGACTCTCATATTTCGCTTGGAGGAGATCTTGCACCTCTCTCCCTCAAGGAGAGTCTCCGTGGAAGGTTTGTGGATCACACCCTTGTAGGAGGTATGCCCTATAGAAAATAATATTCAGTTATTATTCTATCTCCAAGTTCATAATTAGGTTTATATCATCATAATACAACCACTATAGAACTTGAAAACAGAGTTTTCAAAGGAAAATATTTGTGTAGGTGTGAAAATTAAAAAAACAAGATGTGTTAATATTGCCTCTAAGATTAGCTTGTTATTTCTGAGATGATCATATTTTTCTGATCATGGACTTAGAAGAAAGTCTAGCAAAACATAAGAGTTCATTGTTAGGGTAACAATAGTACTGAACCGACCCAAGTGTATGTTGTTGCTAAAAGAGACTAAACAATCAATATGTGTTTTAGAAAATGCATAGGAAGTTAACATTGACTATAATTCCTATCCTATGAGAATATTTAGTGACCGCATGATTGAAAGTTATACTTTGGATATCATCAACCGTCTTTCTGTAACTAGGGACTATAAAGGTGATATCTGGGTATGACCTAGAAATGTAATGGAACTGAGATTGTTCAAGACTAGTACTTAACTCCTCTAGACGATAGAGAGATACTTTCTCTGGGCCCTATCAATATCACTGATGACATATCGTCTAGCCAGACATAGTGTGATTTTATCACAGGGTCATCGAGGATATGGATGAGAAAAGAGAACGACATCGGTAAAAGAGTTATATATGTTATGATCAAATAGTATCATCTCGTGATATCATTGGTATCGTGAAGTTAAGTGAATAAGTGCAATGAGTAACTTATAACGTTCCCTCATTCTTCGGGAACACACTGGAGCCATCATGGACGTCCATGGTCCCGCTGTTGGTTATTGTTCGGTAAGTGCCCGAACATGTCTGTGTATTATTGAACCTTTACGGGTCACACACTTCAGCCGTGCCAACCTTTTATTGAGATAAGTAATATGCTTTATTAGTTTTATGAATGTTCGATGTCGTTACGATATCATAGAAACAAGTACAGTGTCAATCAGAGTGGTTTCGGGGAAGTTGCTATAAGAGAGAAATTATGCTGGTGTTAGGTATAATTTATATGAGAAGCTACGTAGGACATGAGATGCCCCGGTATGTTATAAATGTGTCTCTAACATCGTTAGATAATATTGATGATTTTATCTATAGGGGTAACGGGGTTCCGGAAGAGTTTCGGGGAACTTTCCATATATGGAAGTAGTGCAGGAGGGGGGCAGATTCAACCAGTGGGCAAATTCTATTTTTAGGGAATGCCAGGTGGGGCCCATGGTCTCACAAAGTGCACAAGGTTTTCTTAGTATTTTTCCTGAATTTATTTGAGAATTAAATGGGAGGGAAAAAGAAAAAAAAAAGGAGGTGGGATTAGACTCCACAAGGAGTCCAATCCGAGATCTCCTAGGAGGAGGGGTGCGGCCAAGGCTAAGAGATGGAAACCGACCCCCCCCCCATTCCTTTGGCATGTGCCCTCCTAGCTCCCACTATATAATCCCCAGCTCCTCCTCTTTGGATAACATATCAATTGAGCCTTTTGGCCTTCTCTTTCTCTCTCATAGAATTAGAGATCTAATTAGAGGGCATCTAGAATTAGATCCTCTAATTAGAGGTCTAATTAGAGAACCTATAATTGAATTAGAGCCTCTAATTAGAAACATATCTAATTGAATTAGAGCCTATTCTAATCGGGTTTTTGAGTTACACTCTCCGATTAGAACTAGCTCTAATTAGTTTTCTCTCTCATGTGTTGAGAACTTCTAGATTCATAATAGCTCTAATAACAGTTGATTAGAGATACCAATTAGCAACACCGGAAGGCTGTCTCCTTTCGTCGGTACCAAGTCCTGGGCAGCGGAGCGCTGACGAGGTGACACGAGCATACGCATGCACACCATAAGAGAGATTACACGTGTGATCCTAAGGAGGGAAGACTTAGCGACATCCTTACAACTAGGCCTAGGTGAGTCATTATCCTGATCCTTGCATGTATGGGAATGCCTCGTAATCTGCATAGTGATCTTGGTGGACCACGTAGGGCAAATTTTTTAAATTCTGCAGCGTAGACCAACAGTGGAATCAGAGCGTACTATGCGTAGATACGATTGGATCTAGAGCACAATTTTGTGCGGGTGTTGCATAATCTTGTGCAAGTATATTAGAAAGCTCTCTAATATTCAGTTTATTTTCATTGCTTCCCAATAAGCCATGTTTGTTTTACAAACTTCTGGAAATCCTAGAACGCTCGAGTTGCCCCTGGCATATCTCTCTTGATCCGAAGAAGTGCTTCCGTAGCTTTTTGTCAAACCATAGTTGGTATCATATAACGGAATGGGGGAAGGGGCATGTGGATTGGATCCCCACAGGGGTCATGGTTATGAATAAGTTTAGATTGAGTCTCTAGACGTTTTGGTAATGTCTGTGTTTCAATCTCCCCACAAAGTTAATCTAGCAATGAGAATTAACATACCTCGAATTGCGTAGGTGATGATGACAGTGATCGTAGAACCTACAACCACGCTAAAACTTGCAAACAAAACGTTAGAGGCGTATAACTTGTTTTTGCAGAGTGTGCGTGTGGTTTGGTATAGCTATTATGTTACTGTGTTTTCACATGATGTCTAATGCCAAAGGATTCTCAATTTTTTGACATCCACAATCAGGTGTTCATCGCGGAACATGGAGGAAGTAAATGATTGAAGAAAGTGCTCGTTTATCCATCATGGAAGAACTTGACGCAATTTTCACCACAGCGGAATATCCTCAGATTTTCTACTATGTTGAAAATAACGGAGATGGAGGATTCTCGTTGGAGACGCATCAAGAAATCCCCAAAAAACAAAGGCTATACCAAATCACACAAATTTATAAATTGCATGTGATGTTTATCCTTTGTTGTTTGCATCTTTATTGCATAGTAGTCATTTATTAGGGTGATTCCTCATATAAAAATATCAAGGTTGTTCATGTTCTCCCATCCTAAAGGAACCATCATCAAAGACTTGTGTTTGCATCCACCACTTATATCCAAGGGTCAACGCATTCTTATCGTCTGTAGGTGGGTATGGATTGATGACTTGTATCCAAGAATTTATCCGTACAAGCGGTATCATATGGTTATCCTGACGTTCAGGCATAACTAGTTATGAGCTCGGAACACAATCATCAAAAGATGAGCAAGAATCACATGTGATTCGTAAGGTGTTCTACTCTTTAGGTTATGATTAGATGACATATATCCATGTTTCTTTTCATAATTATTGGGATCTCATTTCACTGAAAGTTGACCTTGAAGAATATCAGTTTCAGTGGGAGCATATCTTAATATCAATTTTAATTGAATTAAGTAGTGCAAATTAATTTTGAACTATAATGTCTAAATAAACTTGTTTTATTATAGATATGGATACCGTTGATAACATAAGTCCGAGTGAGTTGTTGGGGTTACACAATTTAACTAATGAAAGCGTGAACTTATGTGATTGGGTTCACGATCTGAGATCTACTCTCAGACGTCTTGGGGTAGAGCATGTGCTGGACACTGAAGTTCCGGTACCTAATGGAGAGTATTCTCCATTGGGAGATGAGGAGTATCAAGTTTAGGTGATCATGATGGAAATGCTGAGTTCTGAGTTGAGTTATAGTTATCCACACTATCGCCCTTCCATCTCATGGAAGCTTTGAAGGCTCGGTTATCTATGCAACTCTATCATGGTCATCTCAAACTTTATGTTGAGTTGTTGAGGTGCAAACTCAAATTCCTTGGGCATTTGAGGGATCACAAGAACAAGTTCATAGAGATACTTCAAAAGCTTAAGGACATTGGTTACCCAATTCCAGAAAAGCTGGCATTTGATACACTCCTCATGTCACTTCCATCGCATTACTTCGGTTTTGTGGCTTACTACAATCTGATGGAAGTGGAGAATAGAGTTGAAGAAGTCTTCCAGATGCTCATGTCAGCTGAGATGGATGTTTTCATTCACGCCGTGATGAGTGCACAAAAAGGAAAATATAAGTGGCAAGTCCACACAAGGTATAAGAGTCATACCAGTTATTGACATTTTTCTTGTCTCAAAAATATTTTGGTAATGGATACTCAAATTTCTCAATTTGCAATTTATTGCAGAGTGCGAAGGAAAAGAGGAAAGAAAGGTGGGAAGCGCGAGGGCGCAGTGGAACACATATTAGTGGCGCCACACCAGCTGCATCACCTTTGGATCCCTAAGTCAATAAAGAGGATCAACACTAGGACTTAAAAAATTATCGTTATTTTGAGTTCCATCATTATGTAACGAATATTTTATGTTCGTCAAACCTGGTGAGTTCGAATTATAAATATGTGTGGGAATTCCAGGCTTGGGAATTTAAAGTTTATGATCTTCTTTATCGTGTTATGTCAATTAGTTTTATTATTAAGTCTTGAATATTCTGATTCAAATTATTTCTGAAGTTTGAGTAATAGTTTTATGGCGTGCTAAATAAATTAGAGATAAGTCTTTTATTTGATTTATCAAGTTTGAAAGACTGCCTCTAAAATATTTAATATGGCCAAAATCCATTAAGTGATAGGCACTTGTGAATTTCAAAATTCACATAAGTTTTGGTTGTTTTCTCAGTTGGCTTGATTCCATTGAAGATTCAATATGATAAGTTAATCACATTGATGAGGTTGAATAGATGAAAAAATTAAAGTTTCAATATTTTATAAAAGTAAGTGGGAGGAAATTTTGAATCAAAAACTGAGATCAAAGAAGTTTGATTGGAGTAGGAAGAGATTCTTACAAAGAGTATTTTGAATCAAAAACTGAGATCATTAAAAACATGGATTTACAAAGAGTATTTTATTGGTCAATAATTAATCATGCTGAATTTTGAGAGATTCAAAATTATTGTGATAATAAAATCTTCGTGAGACAGGATTTAAGCAATGTTAAAATTGTCAAATGTCTTTGTATAGTAAAGTGATAGCGTGAAAGGAAAATAATTCTCAACCCAGTAAAGAAAATTATTTCGTTTGTTTATTTAAGTTGGGACTATGTCATTAATTAACTTAGAGTAATTTTAATGATAAGTGATATGTTACAAACATATCTATAATTTTTTATGTTGCATGCTGGTTTTCTACCCAGTACCTTTTGTTTTCCACAAGTTTTTTTTTTCTTTTTCCTTCGTTTTATGGATGTTTTCACAGACTAACCTATTAATAAGATGCCCCAGGCCAGTTCCTGTTTTCTGCTGTTTTTCTATTTCAGAAAAGTTCTTAAGGAAATATTCTCGAAAAGGGCTGAAATACCACGAAGATCAATTTTTACCCGAAACGAAGACAAAGTAAAAAAAGGGAGCCAGGGGGCCACCAGGAGGGCACCAGCCGCAACCCCCTCCTAGGCTGCCGCCTGGTGGGACCTGGCCACCGCGTCACGTCCCCCCTTCGCCTATAAATTGCATTTTACCTTATAAACGCCGTGGACGGAGTTATTTTCCATGAAACATACAGAGAGGCGTCGTCACCTTGAAAGTCCAATCAAGGGCTTCTAGAGTCCTGCTTCGGCCCCTTGCCGGAGAGGGGGGTCGTCACCGGAGGCCTCTAGATAGCCATGATCGCCTCTGGACAGATGTGTGAGTAGTTCATATCGGGACTACGGATCCATAGCAGTAGCTAGATGGTTGTTCTCTCCCCTATGCCTCAATGTTTAGAGTCTCGTGAACAACATCACATGATCGAGACCATCATTATGTAATTGTACATGTTGTGTTTGATGGGATCCGATGAACCATGAGATTATGATTATTTTGTTCATGTCAATCTAAGATGCTTCACTTATTTTTGTAGAGAGTTTTAATCTTGTATTGCAATGCTCTATGGTGTTTATGGTTACCTTGGCCACGTAGTTATTTTCACCTCCAAGAGAGGGTTTATATGCTAGATAGTGGGTTCATGCCTCCTTGTTGCATGCTCTTGAGTGACAGAAACGTCGGGGGGAGGACGTGTTGCTGCCACTAGGGAGAAAACAGTGGTGCTCTTGTCTACGGATGAGAACTACTGCTTACATTACGTATTGATCTTAATGCATTTTTCTGTTGCACACATAGCAATCACTTTGTTGCTGCAACTTAACACCAAAGTATTTGTTGGATAGCTTTCTTGAGGTGGATATTTAGATATGGATGCACGCTAGATAGCGCTCCATATGCCTTGATGTAATGCCTACAATGTTAGAACCCATGAACTTTATCTCGTCGTAATATTATTGGTATACGTTCATGATTTGTCAATTGCCCAGCTGTAATTTGTTCACCCAACATGTTTTTTTTTCTTTGGAGAGACACCACTAGTGAACCTATAGCCCCCGGTCCCATTTTCCTCATATTACAAATCTTCTTTTAAGAACTTTCATCATTGTTTCCTTGCTGTCCCATTTTTACTTTCATTGTTTTCCAAGACTCTATACGTTTAATTCTCCCGTTTTCAGCAAGATCGGAAGATTGACAACCTTCCAAAAAGTTGGGGCAAGAGATAGCTTGTGTTTGTGTACAGGTTCAACGCCTCGTCAACAACACTTTTTCCGGTGCCGTTGATAAAGCAACCTTCTTCAAGACTACGAAGTCCAACTGGTTCGATAACTCTGGTTCATTTACTAGGGGAAAACTTACTCTAGACTGCATCATACCTTCCGCTTGGGGTCTCCCAACGAGCGTGTGATCATGTCCTCATTAATAAGTTCCTAGTAATCAATATTGCTCAAGCTTGAAGCATAATTGATTAAAAGGTTTTTCATAAAACTAATAAGTTTATTGGTAGTAAATTTCCACTTTTTACTCCATGTGTTTTTAATACATTGGATTAAGGAGAAAAATGTCTTCTCATGAAAGAGATGTGGAATTATATTAAGTTGAGATTGTGAATCTTTGGAGGAGTAAGTGAATGGGGAAACATGCAAATGTTTCCAAATCATCACCTTGTCTGGGAATTTATGTATGAGATACATAAAGTTCAAACTTAATGTTTGAATAAAGGTTATATGAGGAATTTGATGAAATATTCACTTTGTGAAATATTCATCAATATTCCAAGATAATGACCATGATGTGCAAAACAAAACAAAAAAGATAATAGTACCCATAAATATATGATATTAGATTGTCATATAGATCCATGTTAAAAGAAAATATTCATTTTGACTCCAAGATTTTATCTTGAGAGTAAGTTGGAGTGATTTTATAAATCACAAGGAAAATGAATGTTTTCACAGGAAAAACATATATGAATATTTTATATTCATAAAGCTAGTATTGATATTTTTTTATATAAATTACGAATAAATGATAACGATAAAGTTGGAAAAAAATCATATCAAATTGCTTGGTGCTGTTATTGGATCAACTAGCAAAATTATTTTGCTAAGTGTAATTAATTTTTGTTACTACGAGTAATCATAAATATTATAAGTATGAATATTAAGTGAGTCGTGTTAATGAAACAAGAAGTAATTTCTTTTTCATTATATAAAGCGAAGTGACTTAAAAGTAAGTGGGAGCTGATTATGATCTTTTAATTTGGCTAGGCCCAATTAAAAGAAAAATACCTCATAGAAAAGATTTAAAAAGGTTTTAAATGCAATATCAGAAAGTGTCTTATTAAATTTAGGGTCTATGAGATAGACTGAGCAATTTAGTAAACATGAATATGATGTGTGTGCTAATTGTAATTCTGAAATGAATTTCGAATTACATCGAGATAAAATTATTTTGTCTCAAAAGAAAAATGACATGATATTTTGGAATAGACATGACCTTCGTAGTCATTGGTGAGCAAAATATAAAGGGTTGAGATCAAATCATAATATTTTGTGATTTGACCAATCTTATAGTCATTAAAAGGATAAGCACATAAGAACCGATTGATCTATGTTGACTAAAATTGTTTTAGTCAATCTGGTACAAAGGAGAAAAACTTAAAGCAAAGTTCTTGTTATGCAGTTAATTATTTGTAATAAAACCAAAGAATATTATGGTGAGAAGTTTCCCACATAAATATTCACGGTAATATTACAAAGTGGGAAAAAACTCGGTAGAATTTTGTATAGTTGCAAATAATATTGTGAGAAGTTTTCACATATGTATTTGTGATGGATATTTATTGATTTTAAATCATATTATGATTATTCAATTGATAGTACCGTATGTAGAATAATTATCAACATTAGAATATTATGAGTGGACTCTACAATATTTTTGGGGATAGTTGCAACACAATGTTGGACATTGTTGGTTTGCAAGTTATTGCATAAAAGTTATTCGACTTAGTGAGGTTTCAAACGATAATATAATAATTCAATCGGAGACGTTTGAATTAGTATTATTGTCACAGAACCAGGTTCACACAAATCCAATTCCTAATAAATCCAAACGCATGTTTATCACAAGTTGATTAGATCAAAAGGTGAAAGCCAGAAGTCTAAGGTACCACATGCATAATGTGAGTAACACCGGAATTCCGTAGGTGTTATGTCACATACCGTCTGGAGTATTAATTGACTCTAGTGGAAGTGGGAGACTGTTGGAGGTATTCCCTAGAGACAATAATATTCAGTTATTATTCTATGTCCAAGTTCAAAATTAAGTTTATGTCATCATGCTACAAGCCCTATAGCACTTGAAAAGTGAGTTTTCAAAGGAAAATCTTGTCTCTAAGAATAAACAAACAAGAGTTCCTAATATGGTCTCTAAGATTAGCTTGTGTTTTGTGGTATGAACATATTTTCCTGATCATGGGATTAGAAGAAAGTATAGCAAGACATAAGAGTTTACTGTTAGGGTAACAATAGTATTGAACCGACCCAAGTGTATGTTGTTGCTAAAAGAGACTAGACAATCATTATGTCTTTTATCAAATGCATATGAAGTTAACATTGACTATAATTCCTATACTATGATAATATCTAGTGACCGCATGATCGAAACTTATACGTTGGATATCATCAACCGTCTTGCCGTAATTGGGGACTATAAAGGTGATATCTAGGTACGACCTAGAAAGTGTAATGGAACTAAAATCGTTCAAGACTAGTACTTAACTCCTCTCGACAATAGAGAGAAACATTCTCTAGGCCCTCTTAGTATCACCAATGGCATATCGTATGGCCAGACACAGTATGATTTTATCATAGAGTCAGCGGTGATATGGATGAGAAAAGAGAACGATATCGGTAAACGAGTTATATGTGTTATGATCAAAGAGTTTGATCAGACTAGATCACATAGTCTCACCTCGTGATATAGTTGGTATCATGAAGTTAAGGGAATAAGTGAAATGAGTAACTTATAAGGTTCCCTCATTCTCCAGGAACACACTCGAGCCATCATGGACGTCAACGGTCCCGTTGTTGGTTATTGTTCGGTAAGTGCCGGAATATGTATGTGTATTACGGAACCTTTACGGGTCGCACGCTTAAGCTATGCCAACCTTTTATTGAGATAAATAATATGTTGTTATTGGTTTTATGAATGTTTGATGTTGTTACGATATCACAAAAACAAGTATTGTGTCAATCGGAATGGTTTCGGGGAAGTTGCTATAAGAGAGAAATTATGGCGGTGTTAGGTATAATTTATATGAGAAGCTACGGAGGACATGAGATGTTCCGAGATGTTAGAAATGTGTTCCTAACATCGTTAGATAATATCTATGATTTTATCTATAGGGGCAACGGGGTTCCAGAAGAGTTTCGTCGACTTTTCTTATATGGAAATAGTGCCGGAGGGGGCAGATTGCCCCCTATGAGCAAAACCTATTTTTAGGGAATGCCAGGTGGGGCCCATGATCTCACAAAGTGTGCAAGGTTTCCGTAGTGTTTTTCCTGAATTTATTTTAAAAATAAGTGAGAGGGGAAAAAAGGAGGTGGGGTTGAACTCCACAAGGAGTGCAATCCGAGATCTCCTAAGAGGAGGGGTGCGGCCAAGTGTAGGAGTTGGAAACCGACCCCCCTCCTTTGGCGGGTTCCCTGCTAGCTCCGACTATATAATTCTCACCCCATAATCTTTGGAGAACATATCAATTGATCCTTGTGGCCGTCTCTCTCTCATAGAATTAGAGATCTAATTAGGGAATCTCGAATTAGAGCCTCTAATTGGAAACATCTCTAATTGAATTAGAGCCTCTTCTAATCGGGTTTTTGAGTTATACTCTCCCAATTAGACCTAACTCTAATTAGTTTTCTCTCTCATGTGTTGAGAACTTTCATATTCATAATAGCTCTAATAACACTTGATTAGAGCTACCAATTAGCAACGCGTAGGCTATCTCTCTTCATTTGTGCCAAGTCCTGGACGGCGGAGCGCTGACGGGTTGACACGAGTGTACGTGTACAAACTATAAGAGGGATTACATGTGTGGTCCTAAGGAGGGAAGACTTAGCGGCATCCTTGCAACTAGGACTAGTTGTGAGGATCTACGATTGTTCAGAACTCTTCTACGACTATATCAAATATGTTGCCCGCTGAGTCGTTATCCTGATCCTCACATGTATGAGCATGCGGTGTTATTTGCATAGTGATCTTGGCGGAATACGTAGGGAATTTTTTAAATTCTGCAGCGTAGACCAGCAGCCCTCTCTCTCTCTCTCTCTCTCTCTCTCTCTCTCTCTCTCTCTCTCTCTCTTATGGTTTGGTTTTGATCTAGATGCATCTCGTCTATCCAGGGTTCATCTAGATTGATTTTCTCCCTCAATTTGTTCACGGCTTGATCTATTTACCTCATGTTTCCACGATTCTAGAGATCTAGGCTCTCACATTGAAATACCTCACCTAGATCTAAAATCCCATGTCAAAATCTTCAAATCCTTTGCACTCAAGTAGTCACCACGTATACACCCTAGGATTTATCCACTTAAACCCTAGTTTTTTTCAATTTTAAGACAATAGTTCAAGATTTCGTGGAAAATCCGATTCAGCTCGAAATTTCCGGAATAATCCGACATTCCGGATTGAATCCGGAAATTCCGGATTGATTCCGACAGGTTGGAAAAAACTAAAAAATTGCACTTCGTCAATGGTTCTTGTATCCTCGTATGGCATATGTAATCATCCCGTGCTATCTACCCTTGCATTCCTTTCACAGGTGACATCTCTCGTGGTGGTCGTGGTGGTCGCGGTGACCGTATTGCTAAGAGGAATGTTCCGCAATCTTGCACTTATTGCACGGCAAGTGCTCATCATTCTGCTCCTAGAGGTCGTGGCACGGGAGGCCGTTATATTCCTGTGTATGAGGAGATTGAGGAGGTGCCTGATGGCAACATGAAGAAATACAGTGTTGATAAGTGGAGGACTATGAGGAAGAAGAATCCTTATAGGTTTTTGGAGGCCACTTGTGAGGATCCCCGATTTTTTACCAATAATCAGTTGAAGGCTTGGGAGGAGTTATACATGACTCTTACTCCCACTGTTGTTGAACAAGCGCCCATTGACATGCAATACTATGAGCAACATAAGTCTGGGGAGGTTATTCTTATCCATGAGGCTTTGGTCAAGATGAACATTACTCCACTTCTCCAGATTGAGCATGAGTATTGTCATGAGCTTATCTCACAGTTCTACTGCACTATGCGTTTCAAGGAGGATGTTGTGCGCACTATGACTTGGATGTCTGGGAATAAGAAAATCACTAGCAACCTATCTGAGTTTGCAGCTGCTTTGGGATACACTTGGAAGGCCACATGGGGAGTGCATGGATACCACATTCATGATGAAACTGAGTATGATGTCTCCATTCTGAACTTCTGCTATACACCTGGTCTTGCTGAAAAGAAGATGCCTTTAAACTCCAACATGTACCCCTACTACAATCTCTTGTCCAAGATCTTCTACCACGCTGTCTTGATAAAGGATGGAGACATCTCCGCTATCCAGTCTTACATGGTTAATCTCATGCAACCTCACCAAGCCCAACCATCAGAAGAAGACTGATGTCATGGATTTCTTATATACCTAGATTTTCTTGGGATCCATGGAGAATAGGAAGCCAACTTATGGGCCATACATTCAGAGTTTCATCAATTCCAAAGTTCCGGAAGAGATCATGGGAAATTATGCAGTTCTTCGCCCCCAAGAAGTTCACTCCTACCTTCACTCGTGGTCATGAGATTCCTTAGTTCTCCAAGGCCAAAGCTAAAGCGGTTCACACTCCTTCTGGCTCTTCTAGTGGTGTCTCTCAGCGACAGTCTAGTGGCATTGCCAAGTTCTTCAAGGCCATGTTCAACACGTGCAGTGATGCTAGATCCCTTGCTCATGATGCTCGGGAGTATGCCGAGGAGACTAAGCGTATTCATATGCTGATAGAAAGGTTACTGGGATTGATGTGCCTGCTGATCCACCTGCTCTTGCTCCTCAGGATTTTGTTCCCATTCCCATGCCACCTATTTGTGATGATGACTTCTATTTTGGTGTCCCTCCTGCTGCTGGGGAGGATGATGAATATTATGAGGGTGATGACTATGAAGATGAAGGTCGCCAAGAAGAAGATGGTGAACAAGAGTACGACAAGGAGGTCGAGTGATCTCTTGGGAAGTTAGCTTGACTCTTTTCTCCTTTTTGGCGTCTTGATGCCAAAGGGTAGAAGACTTCTCTATCAGGTTATTACGGGATTTGCATGGGTTGGGGCACAAGTTCTTGCCTTTCCATTTGATCTTATAGGCTTGTGCTCTATATTATAGTTGTTGAACCATTTGCGATTTGTTTTAGTGAACCTCTTAAGTACTCGTGTGTGGCACTGTTGCCCGTGATCTAAGTTATAAGTTATTTAGACTATATGTTGCGTGTTATTTTGTCATATCGTTTATGAAAAGTCTCTAGTGAACATGCTCATATGCTTGGTTTCTAAAACATAGGGGTGCAAAGCCTATTTGATTTGCGCCTAAAATTTGTGCATACATCTAGGGGGAGCTCGTCTATTTTTTTAGTAACCCACTCTTTCGTTCATACTATATAAAAATCTTGCAAATCCTTATGTTGTCATCAAACACCAAAAAGGGGGAGATTGAAAGAACATTTATGTCCCTCCTAGATTTTGTGTGTTTGTTAACAACATAAGTGATATATCACCGTGTGTTGCTTTCTTAAGGTACAATTAATTTCTAGCACAAAGCGATGTTGATTTGATCGTGAAGGAGAAAAGATCGAGGTAAAAACTCAGAAGATATCAAGTTCTATGAGCTGTCGGATTGAATCTGGAATTTCTGGATTAATCCGACATCCCGGATTGAATCCGGAACTAATCCGATTTGGCCATGAAAACCAGGTTAGTTGTCGGATTGATCCGGAGGAATTTGGACGCAATCTGACATGAACGTAAAAACCTCGGGAAGCTGTCGGATTGCCTCGGATTATTCTGACATGCCAGATTGAATCCGGAAATTCTGAATTGAATCCAACATGGTCGTCCGTGGCAGAAAAATGTCTACATTTTGGGAGTGGGTATAAATACCGCTCTCTTTCTTCCCTAAAGGTTTATCTCATGCAGCATTGAAGACCACGATTAAAGAGCTCACCAACCTCAAGAGTTCTCCCAATCCCTCCACCTAAACTTGTTGATAACGCCCCGATCTACATCTTCACCAAGCCGTTCTTCATTTCCCCTCATTCACTTGAGGGGTTTGTGTCTAGGGTTTTCTTGTGGAAAACCTAGACCTCTTGTTGCTCACTTGTGTTTCTTGTAGAAGATTCATGGTGATTTTGGGGGGCCCCAACTCAGTTATGGGTGTGTGCCCCAAGCTCATTGAAAAGGCACCAGATTCCGCCTTCAAGGATTCCAATAGTGGAAGGTGAACTAGGCCTTTGTGGCGAGATTCATTGGAGAATATGGCGAGACATTTGTTGCGTTGAGTAGGCCTTTGTGGCGAAAATCACACCCCTCCAACAAGAAGTACTCCATAACAAGGAGGAAATCGGGAATATATCCTTATCTCCGTCTGCTTCCACTTTGGTTCCTTCTATCTTTTAGATTTACTTTGTGTTTGTATCTTGCTCACTGTATCCCTTGTCATATAGGTAAATTCATCTTAGTTGCATATTTAGAGAATCTACCTTTGTGTCAAGTGTAAATTGAAAAGGTATTAAAATTTTGAGGTAGAACCTATTCAACCCCCCCCCCCCCCCCCGGCTAGGTGCCCATACGATCTGTTCAAAGGGTGTATAGGGTTCCGGAGAAAACCCAAGAAGGGGGGAGCGCCGGATGAGGGAAGAAATGCTCCAAGGTTGCACCCCAATTTTGGGGGGGGGGGGGCTGCCATGTGGGGCCAAGGTCCACGTAGCAAGGTGCAACACCTCCCGCATAACATTCCTTATGCATGTTTTGGTAAGAGAAGGAATTACCAAAAGGGAGAAAAAGGAAAGTATTTGGTGGGAAGGAAAGGACTCCGCAATTGGGGAGTCCGGTCCAAATTGGGTTTGGGTACAAGGTAGGTGCCTCATGTCTCCCCACTATATACACACCCTCCCTCAAGTAAATACACACAATTGAGAAACAAGACTCTCTATGGGATTTTTAGGTGTCATCTTCCTGTAGACTAGATCCGATTTATAAGCCTCTCTCTCCCATGTGTTGGGATCTCTCCATCTCAATGTGGACCTGTGACTCCTAGTTCTGGGCGGCGAAGCGCTGCAGGACTTTAGCGTACGTATGTGTGAGAGCTCTCAGATGGGTAACACATGAGACCCTCACTCTTCTGGATCCGGAAGGCTGGATACGGGGAGACGGCAACAGCCGTAGCGCTAGACTTAGCCATAGGACTCTTCATGAGGCATCACCGACATCATCATCAAAACACGTTTCGCATCTCCATGGTGTAACAATCAGATCTATCTTTGCCCCTATCTTCATAGTAGCTCCCATGTGATGCGTAAAACGGAAAAATTTAAATCCCTGCATGTGATCCAATAGTACCACCATCACTATTTTGGAAAGGATGATGTGTGCTGCTAGATCAGTCAATCATGGGTACAAATGGAAAGTCTGTAATATTTTGGGAGGACGTATGGTTTGATAACTCACCCTTGGCCACCCAATTTTGGGACTTGTATTTTGTGTCTAATAAACAAGCACAAACACTTAGATGTACGTTTAGAAGGACATCCACTAATGTCATGACGATCCAGTGGCAAGACTTTTTAGGCATAATTGGCAGTCTTTTCCTTAATGATGAAACTGACCAACAAATTTGGAAATAAGAATCCAAAGGGATCTATTCCTCTAGTTCAATGTATTACATAGTTTACTGTCTTTCTGCCTCCAATCTAGAAGCTCAAAATTCTACCCAGAGTACAAATTTTCCGTGGCTTTTCTCTCAGAATAAGGTAATGACCAGAGATAATTTGAGAGCCAGAGGAATAGAAAAACCCCCGGAATGTGAATTTTGTAAGGAAATTGAATCTGTTAAACACATGTTTATTTTAACTCATTGTTGCTAGGCAGCTCTGGAGTGATGTACTCACAATCTTTGATGTTAATGTATTAAATTTTGATTCTATTGCTTCTAAATGGCTATGCAATAAAACTTTCCTGCATTTCAATGTTGTTTCCTCATCTGCTTGTGATGTGCCTGAAGGAATGGCAAAAACTTCCAAAGATCTCGAGCAAGGCAAAATGGCATAGTTCTTGAAGCTCATGGTCACCTTTTTTTTAAAGGAGCATATATTAATATCACAGTGATACCAAATACACTCAGCCTCTGCACCAACTCAACACACTAATGGCATTACGGATGCACATAGCCAAAAAAAAAGCTACAAAAGAAAAGTGCCGCTACAGAGTTGCAGTCCTTGGAGCAGCAGCACAACCACCACCAAAACAACTTCTGATATCCAAATTTTTCCAAAAGCAATGCCTACAAGAAGGAAACAGTCCACATCACCATCGTTGCCCGATCGAAGATCTTGAGTTTTCACCCTGGAGATAGTCCCCGCTCTCAAAATAATGTCTCAAACATAACCAATTAAGACCAGACCTTGGATTTTCACTCTGAAAGGAAGAATTTGAACTTCACCTATGTTGCCGCCCCCACTTCCATACTGATGACACAATTTCTGAAACTTCAAGTCAGTTTATCATCGATGCAAAGACTCCAATCACCATTGCTAGTCATCCAATCTTAACTTCCACGACATTCTCCGCATGTGACTTCACCATAGATTTGCCCATGGTGGCAACAGAAACTGAGCTTCGCACCGCTCCTTGCTTTGCGACCGAATCTCACCTCATTCAGCAATCTCGAGACATTAAGGCCCATTGGAGATCGCCGACAGAGCCTTCCGGAACCCGACACTCTGGCCAAATCAAAGAGTAAATGCATGAAGCAGTTCTTCGTCTTGGCGCAAGAGGAACCCTGCGACTGTCACCTTTATTCGAGCACGTCAGCATGCCCCCATGCCGCTGGACAACTTCCGACAAACAGATTGAGCGGATCAGACACACGTGACACCGACAGGAGAGAGGCTGCATCGCACCCTAGGCATGCGCAGTAGCGTCATTTCCCTAGGTTCCGCGTCGTAGCCTCCGGCCATCACCGCAGACTTGCCCCCTCAACCCCATCCACGCCTCTCTGTAGCGCGACGACAGACGACTGCGCATGGCAGAGCACCGCCGTCCCGCTGCCATACCTCCACTTGTGCCGCCAAGAAGTCGCCCCCCCCCCCCCCCCCGCCGCACTAAGAGAAACTGGTAGGCTACGCTAGCCCCGCCCGCTGTCTTCGACACCCATGGCGTGTACGCCACCGCCGGCGCCCGTGGTGGCAGCGGCCGGTAGGGGAAGATTAGGCGTCGGCCTTCTAGATTAGATCGGGGTCCTCCGGAGCCGCCCTGGTGTGGGGCGATTTGGGAGTCAATCTTTTGGGTAAGACGGAAATTTTTAAATTCCCGCACACGATCCAAGTACAACCATCACTATTTTGGAAAGGGTGATGTGGGCTGCTAGATTAGTCAATCATGGGTACAAATGGCAAGTCTGTAATATTTTTGGAGGATGTCTGGTTTGAAAACTCACCCTTGGCCATGCAATTTTGGGACCTGTATTTTGTGTCTAATCAACAAGCACAAACTATACATGACCCATGGGCTGATGGTGAACTTAGATGCACTTTTAGAAGAAAAATCACTAATCCCATGAGGATCCAGTGGCAAGAATTGCTAGACATAATTGCGAGTTTTGTCCTTAATGATGAAACTGACCAACTAATTTGGCAATATGAATCCAAAGGGATCTGTTCCTCTAGTTCAATATATTTCATAGTTAACTTTAGGGGTGTCTATCAGGTCTTTCTGCCTCAATCTTAAAATCCCACCCAGAGTACAAGTTTTTCAGTGGCTTTTCTCTCAGAATAAGGTACCGACCAAAGATAATATGAGAGCCAGAGGAATGGTAAAACCTCCAGAATGTGAATTTTGTAAGGAAATTGAATCTGTTAAACGCCCGTTTTTTGAATTCATTGTTGCTAGGCAATGATTTCATTTTATATAAAATGGAGCCGAGGGTGATCCCCTGCTTATCTAAAAAAAAAAAAAACAGAACCAGCCAAATGCAATTCGGATTAACGCTGATAAAATGGGATTAAATGCCAGATTGTTTCCATGTTCACCTCGATTTAGTTGTAACCTGGCGTATATCCTGCATAACAATTATCCTGATTCCACTGCGCGATTTTTGGTCTTATGGATGAGAAAAGGCGTCTTATTTATGGAGTATGGAGGTCTCCGTTTTCTAACTTAGCTTTGTGTCTTGTTTGTCCGTGGTGGCGCTATGTCACGTCCACCGTCTCCTTCTTCCGTCGGTGGTGACGCCGCCGACATGCCAACGTGGGAGCGCGTCGGAATTATTCGCGTGGGGCAGCACGCCCTCGGTCCTCAGTTTCGTCGTGGAGGTCCGGACCCAGGGGCCGGGTAGCGGCATGCAGATGAGCAATTTCAATGACGACGGCTGCAACGGGCGCGTGAAGATCCATCCCAACGGGTTCAAGGGTAAGTGCTCGGGCGGGTGGGTCTCCATCTACCTACAGCTTTACAGTGGCAGTGGCATCGACGGCGAGACGGCCATGGCGGAGTACTCCTTCAGCTTGCTCGACCAGGACGGGGAGCCGGTGCCGTCGTACAGCAGAGAGAGCTCCGGGATACACCCCTTCGATTCCAGATACTAATATGGTTATACCCGGTTCATCGCGGTCCGTGACTTGAAGAGATGATTGTTTCAGGGTGAGGTGCGAAATCGTGGTCCACAGAATCTACGGGAAGCCCGTCGTGGCTCCGCGGCCTGTGGCGGTGCCGCCGTCCGACCTGCAGCGGCAGCTCCTCGCTCTCCTGAGGAGCGAACGGGGAGGGGACGTGACGTTCGAGGTCGGCGGCGAGATCTTCTCGGCCCACAGGTACATGCTCGCTGCTCGTTCCTCGGTCTTCATGGCGGCGCTGTTGGGCCCGATGGCGGAGAGCGCCACGGCGCGGGTGCGGGTGGACGACATGGAGCCGAGAGTGTTCGAGGCCATGCTCGAGTTCATCTACACCGACTCTTTGCCTGAGGTAGTATTAGACTCGGTGGAGATGGCCCAGCACCTGCTTGTGGCGGCGGATAGGTATGGCCTCGAAAGGCTAAAGTTGTTCTGCGAGGACACGCTGTGTGACAAGATTGACACGAGCACGGCGGCGACCACCCTGACGCTAGCCGACCAGCATGGCTGCCGCGCGCTCAAGGAGGCGTGCGTCTACTTCCTCCGGTGGATTCCGGCCGGCAAGCTGGAGGCGGTCATGGCCAGCGACGGCTTTCAGCACCTCAAGGCAAGCTGCCCCTCTCTCGTCAAGGCCATCGTCGACCGGGACCAGGCCGTGGCCGTGGCCGGATCACACATTGTCAGGATTGAAGGCTACTCCCAAACACAAGGGCTCGGCAACGGCAGTTGCATCACGTCCATTATGTTCGTCATTGGAGGCCGTACGTCGATGGCGTATCCAGTACTACCCGGACGGCCATAGCTCACAGCACGCCGGCTGGATATCCGTCTTTCTCGTGCTTGATCGCGCCGACACCATCGGAACCACCGCCAAAGCACGGTACCAGATCACCTTGCTCGGCCTTGACGGGAAACCCGTGCCATCCTGCACCAAGGCTAGCCACACACCACGCAAATTCTCCAGCAAACGAGGACAAGGCGGTGCACTAGTCCAGAGGAAGGTCTTGGAGGAATCGGGTTACCTGAAAAATGATGCTTTCACTCTCAGGTGTGATATCACCATCGCAGAGTAATTTTACGAGGTATTCATCAATATCGTGGAGGTGATGGTCGATTACTTATGTAAACAAACTTGGGGTTTCCTTTTGCTTGTATGCACAAGACTCCATTAATTTCCATCTTGTTTTCTTAAAAACAAACAATGCACTCAACAGAATGGATTTCTCAGAGCCACCAGTTGGGCTTTATTCATTCTGTAATTATCTCAAAGAAACTAATTAAGTGCTCCATGATTGTTCCTAGGGGACCGGAAGGTTTTTAATGAGACGGCTTGCTTGCTTGCTTGCTTAATACACTAATGATTTTACCTCCAAAAAAACAAGGTTCTGCATGATTGTTGGGTCTAGTTAAGTCCTTGATTACAGCCATTAACCCAGGATTATGTTACTTGAACCAACAATATCAGTGACGGTTCCATTTCAGCATTCAGAGTTAGCTGAGCCTGTGTCGCACCCTGGCTTCTAAGGGATACTCATCGTACGAACTGGATAGCAGGTGCTTGGATTATGGGGCCTAACTGCTCCCACGTCCCAGCTTCCTGGTAGGCCTGCGCTTATGCGCGACAACACAAGCCCTGTTATTCCACCGTCGACGTAAACTATCCATTAGTAGTCATAGGCGCTACTGTCGACGTACTTCATATCAAGCACGCACGGTACGTCAACAGCTTTGAACGAAATGATAGCACAACATGCCTCTAAGACACAAAAGAATGAAATAAGTTTGCAAATAGCCTTCACTAAGGCAGAGATAGCAAATACAGTCATCCAGAGGACACATGTCCCAACATATCATCCATTACATTAGCGGAAGCAATCAAAGGGGTCTGAGTACAGAGAAATCCAAGGCTTAAGAAGCCGGAGAAATTAAGAAAACGAAGCCCATCCACGTAAGTCCTGGATCCTGCCCGGGGTCCAGCCAACTACTCGTCTGCAGTGTCGTCAAACTCCACGAAGTAGCCATCCTGGTGATCATCGTAGCCGTAGTCGTACTCTGCGTAAACCACAGCCCCAACGGGGTCAGTACATCCAAGTACTGGCAAGCAAGACTCACATTTCATCAAGGAGTTACCCGTCAACACAAGCCGGGATGCTTGGGATCAACGGAAGAAGATAGGTATTACAAAAGCTGCAGCGGGCTGCTCTAACCAACTACAGAAGATACTAATAGTTCCGGCTAATAGAAAAGATAAGATCGAGGAATTGTAACCAACTGAAAGATAACTTCAAACAAACCCATCCTGGATCTCGCCCCTTATCCGAAGAAGCAATCCGAGGATAACTCACACCGTTGTAATCAGGTGAATCAAGTTATTGTGTGAATAATCTAATACTAGTCAAGTTATTATTCTTTGGGTGAAACATGGTTGTTATTATGTTGAAGTTGTCCTGAGTACTTGTTAGCCAGTACTTTCACCAAGTAATCCATAACCGCGGAAAACACGGCTTCTCGAGAAGATTTATCCCTGCAGGGGTGCACCATAGTAACCGTACACGTAAGAATATCCTGCCAGATGGGAATCAAACCCACCAAGCGAGACACTCAACACAACCAACTGTTCTTCGCATCAAGCCCAAAGCACCGCGTGCTGTGCGTGCGCGGCTAATCGAGCCCCCCGAAGAAAAGGAGGACCCTCATAGCACTGGAAGACCACGCCGCACTAAATGCCGACTACAAAAGTTCCACCCTGGCCTCGGGTTCGTACCTGCATATGATGCAGCAAATGGAAAGCCCGAACTAGTACGGCGATTTGGACGAGATGCGAATCGAGTCAAGTTGAGGGGGGCGCCCATACTCGCTTCCCACATGCGGGTAGTGCGCTCATCATGGATCAGTAGACAAGACCCTTTTCCTATTAGGGTCGACACTAGCAGGCCTCAAAACCACAAAGGGCCTCCTGCCGGTGCCTTATCATCAAATTATTATTAACAGCAGCATTAACAGGATTGATTGATTAACATCGAGCCCCCAGAACGATAACAGATAATAACAGCACGTTAGTAAAAGAAGTAACCGACAACAGGCTCGAGCAAAAGCAACCCTAAGCATGCTAGATAAGAATAGGCACAAGCAAAGGCTGTAGGTATGGAGGTGAGGCAATATCATTGGTTCAGGGAATCATGTGATGGGTTCGGAGAATAGCAACGATACATAGGGCTAGCAATAGTAGACAAAAGGATAGTATCGACAACAAGTGTGGAAGAGAACTCGATGATTCATGTGAGTGATAACTTGCCTGGAAGCTCAGCAACCGGGTACTGGGCTAGGTCCTGGGTAGTGGTGTCGTAAGGCTCGTCGGTACCAACGTCGTCGTCTAAGCGAGAAGAAGAAAAAACAACAACGAAGGAAGACGGCAATCAATACATGGCATATGTGCACAAACATTGGGATGATGCATGTCATGTTTAATAGATGCACCAAAATAAACTAGTGGATATGATACACAAGTTTAAATGGATTCCATATGCAAAGATTGCATATGGCAAACCCATGCCTTAGAGTTGAATTAATTGTTCTAACACTAAGCATCAGGTGTTGGTGAGTTAGCATGATGCATGCATGATGAATAACAAGAAGATAACAATTTAAATGCAATTGGAATGATAGTTAACCATTTTTAGAAAACATTAATCAAGTTTGGAAATTATTGTTACTTAATGGTGTTAAACAAGTAGTGATTGTTTTCATCAAGTTAAAGGGTGCAAAACAAATAACAAAGTTGATATTTGAAAAGGTTATCAAATTTTAGTTGGATTACATGTTTCACATTTTGAAATTGGACTTTGGATTATTTAATTATGAATTAAACAATATTAAACAATTTTTAATTGCATTAATCAAGATTTAAATTGTTTAGGCAATTTAAATTATTCAAACCAGAAAACAAAATTTATATTTGGAAAGTACATGAAAAGTTGATTGGAAAACATATTTAGTTTGTGGAATTTGGAATTTTTATGAACAAGTTATGAATTTTGCAAGTTTAAGTGAATTTGACAAGTTTTCAAATTTTGCACCAATTTAAAATATTCAAAACAGTAAACAAATTTTATATTTGGATAGAGCATTTAATTTGGTATTGAAAACATATCAAAAATGTTGGATTTGGAGTTAGGATGATTTATTTATGCAATTTACAAAATTTGGGGTGAATCTGCCATTTTAATGCATCTAGGGACTTAGGAAAAAAAAATTCCAGGGGCTAGAAATAAGTGCCAGGGGCTTATGTGTGATTTGCTAAACGTTCCAGTACCAAACCATTGTAAAAATAAAACTTTGTTTTATTTGGGAGAGAGGGGACTCGATCCCTCCACCTCCTGGTTGCAGCAAAGGAACAGAACCACTAGGCTAGCTGCGGCTGTGTTGGTGGGACTGCATCTCGGAATAGGATAAGGTGTTGGTACTGGCTGTACTGAATTAAAACAAGAAAAGGTGCAGGAAAAGAGTGGGGCTGGGGTTCGAACCTGGGATCTGCGGGTTTTGCTGCGCGCGCTCCAACCAGTAGGGTAGCTGCTGGGATCGTTGATGGTATAGGTGCGGTTTGTGTTTTGGAAGCTTGCCAACGCGCTGTTATCTGAAACCTGCAGGCGCACGATCTGAAGATCGTTACTGTCACGACGAACAGAGCACTCGAGGTGAACTTGCGGGCAAGAAATTGGTGACCAAAACATCAGGGAAAAGAGGGAGTAGGAGTAGGAATGGAGAGGTGGCATCACCCTCTTCGCAGGGGCGTCCTCGGCGCGGCCGGAGGGTGGCGGAGGCGGCGGCGCCGTGCTCCGGCGGCCGGTGGCCGTGGCACCAGAACCAGAGGATATCTCCTCGATGGTGGCGGCTGAGGGAGAGACAGGAGGGAAAGAGGCGCCTAGGGTTAGGGTTTCGCTGCTGGAGGGGAGAGGAGGATAAATAGGAGGGGGGATTTCCATCGGATGGTTCAGGAGGAAGCGCAGGTCGCTGTCCTCCATGGGTGCGTCAGCACCTGTACGGAGGTAGGGGGAGACCGAGCGGGCTGCCCCTGGTGGGCTAGGCTTTCTCCCCCTCCTGCTGCGTTTGTTCTTTTTTTTTTATTATGAGATGTTCTGTTTTTTTTTTTTTGTGGCTGTAGCTTTTGGATAAAAAAGATAGGTTTTTGTTGAGATAAAATTTGGGAAAAATTTGGATAAGATCCTTAGTTGAAATACAACCACTTGGTAGTTTTAGTTTTCAAAAAGTTGAAAGTTTGCTTGCTGTTTTAAAATGGAACCAATTTAATTGAATTTTGCAATAATCATTAATATTAGAAAATAAGCCATTTTAAATAGGGTTTCCCCTAGGGTTTAGAATGTTTTAAGGAATCCCAATTAGTGGTGAACTTCATGGATTCAAGAATGTGAAGATTTTGAGGAATGGTTTGAGTTTGGAAAGGATTTGGAAATAATTGTTTAATTTGGTTAATTGAATTAAGCAACAAATTACTAGATGAGTTATAATGGATTGTTTGGAAGCATTTGATGTTTTGATTTGCAAATCTTTATTTAAAAGAAAGTAACAGACAAGTGTGAAAACAGAAGTTGATTGAGTTTAATTTTGATTAAGAAAACAATGCAACAGAAATAAATATGGAGATGATGACATGATGCATTGCTTAAAATAAAACAAGAAGTAAAACAACTAGGGTGTTTTCATACTTGGATGTTACAAAACGCCCCCCCCCCCTTGAAGGAATCGCGCCCCGAGATTCCTACGGAGAAGTGAAAAGGTCCGGATACTTCTTGCGAAGATCCTGTTCGGTCTCCCATGTTGCCTCTTTATCGGAATGATGCGACCATTGCACTTTCAAGAACTTGGTGCTCTTGTTGCGAGTCTTACGAACGGTCTCATCAAGAATACGGACAGGGTGCTCCTCATAGGAGAGATCATCTTGCACTTCAATATCATCATGATCAACTGCACGATCAGGGTCCTTGAAGCACTTCTTGAGCTGTGACACGTGGAACACATCGTGCACTTTGGATAGTTTTTCTGGAAGCTCGAGACGATAGGCATTTTCTGCACGTCTTGACAGGATGTTGAAAGTACCAATGTATCTTGGTGCCAGCTTTCCTTTCACACCAAAACGATGAGTGCCTCTGAGGGGAGTTACACGGAGATATGCCTTATCACCAGGTGCATAGGTCATATCCCTGTGCTTGCTATCATAATAGCTCTTCTGACGAGACTGAGCAATCCTGAGATTATCGCGAATGATGCGAACTTTCTCTTCGGCCTCTTTAACAATGTCAGGACCCAAGAGTGAACGCTCACCAACTCCAGACCAATTGATTGGACTCCTGCATCTGCGGCCATACAGTGCCTCAAATGGTGCCATGCCTAGGCTTGCCTGGTAGCTGTTGTTGTAGGAGAATTCAGCATATGGAAGGCAATCCTCCCATTTCATGCCAAAGGAGAGACCACATGCTCTAAGCATATCCTCGAGAATCTGATTGACTCTTTCGACTTGCCCTTGAGACTGAGGGTGATAAGCTGTGCTGAACAGAAGTTTAGTGCCCAATGCATCTTGGAAACTCTTCCAGAAATGAGAAGTGAATATGCTTCCACGGTCTGAGCTTATTTCCAATGGAACACCATGAAGGGGAACAATCTTTGCTGTATAGAGCTCTGCTAACTGGCTAGCTGAGATAGTCTCCTTGACAGCGAAGAAATGAGCTACTTTAGTGAGACGATCAATAACAACGAAGATTGCATCGTTGCCCTTTTTGGACTTTGGAAACCCAGTAACGAAGTCCATTTCAATCATGTCCCACTTCCACTCAGGAATTTTTAGAGGTTGGAGTAGACCTGCTGTTTTCTGATGGACTGCCTTAACACGTTGACAAACGTCGCATTCAGAAACGTATTGAGCAATTTCACGTTTCATGCCAGGACACCAATACAGAGTCTTGAGATCCTGGTACATCTTTGTACTTCCAGGGTGAATGGATAGGGGAGTTTCATGAGCCTCCTTGAGAATGATATCCTTGAGACTTTGAACCTGAGGAACTGCAATGCGTCCTTCAAAGAACACAGTTCCTTTGTCATCAATAGAGAAGGACTTGAACTTATCACTGCCCTCTTTGATTTGCTCTACCATCTTCTTGATTTCAGCATCACGAAACTGTTCAGAACGAATCTTGTCCTCGAGAGTTGGACTGGCTGTCAAGCTAGCAAGGTATCCTTCAGGAACAAGACCAAGGTTCAGCTTCTGGAATTCTTCATGAAGTGGAGGTTGGCTTTCCATGATCATGAGATTATTGCAATAGGACTTGCGACTGAGAGCATCGGCCATAACATTAGCCTTGCCTGGGGTGTAAGAAATGGTGAGATCAAAGTCTTTAATCTTCTCAATCCATCTCCTTTGCCTGAGGTTCAGATCTGGCTGAGTGAAGATGTATTTCAGACTCTTGTGATCGGAAAAGATTTCAGTTTTGTTACCCAAAAAGTATTGTCTCCATTTCTTGAGGGCAAACACAACTGCTGCAAGTTCAAGATCATGTGTGGGATAGTTTTGCTCGTGTGGGTTCAACTGACGTGAAGCATAAGCCACAACTTGGCGTTCTTGCATAAGAACTGCTCCTAGTCCTTGGAGAGATGCATCACAGAATATCTGGAAAGGTTTGGTGGTATCTGGGCCAACCAGAACTGGGGTAGAAGTGAGTTTAGTCTTCAGGAGGTTGAAACTCTCATCACACTGTGGAGTCCAAATGAACTTTTTGTCCTTCTTTGTGAGATCAGTGAGAGGTTTTGCAATCTTGGAAAAGTTTTGGACGAAACGACGGCAATAGCTAGCCAAGCCAAGAAAACTTCTGACTTGCTTCACCGTCCTAGGAGGTTTCCAATCAACAATTGCCTTAACCTTTTCAGGATCAATGGCTATGCCCTTGGCAGAGATGATATGACCAAGATATGCAACTTCTGGAATCCAGAACTCACATTTGGAATACTTGGCATACAGACGATGCTCGCGAAGTTTCATGAGAGTGAGACGAAGGTGTTCTCCATGCTCTTCCTCGGATTTTGAGTAGACTAGGATATCATCGAGATATACCACAACGAACTTGTCGAGGTATTCATGGAAGACAGAATTCATGAGTCTTGAGAACGTTGCCGGTGCATTGGTGAGACCAAAAGACATTACAGTGTATTCATATAGACCGTAACGAGTGGTGAAAGCTGTCTTAGGAATATCTTCCTTTCTGATCTTTATTTGATGGTAACCCATCCTCAAGTCCAACTTTGAGAATATTGAGGCTCCAGCAAGTTCATCAAAAAGATCATCGATACGAGGAATTGGATATTTGTTCTTGATGGTTTTCTCGTTGAGAGGACGATAGTCAACCACGAGTCTTTTTGTTTGATCCTTCTTGGCTACGAACAGAGTTGGGCAACCCCAAGCGGAGGAACTAGGCTGAATGTAACCTTTCTCCATATACATATCGATTTGCTCCTTCAACAACTTCAGTTCAGGAGGAGCTATCTTGTATGGATGCTTAGAGATTGGAGCAGTACCTGGTTCAAGCTCGATCACGAACTCAACTGCTCTGTCCGGAGGCATCCCTGGCAACTCTTCTGGAAAGACGTCAGGGAATTCACAAACCACCGGAACATTTTCAAGCAGAGGTAGAGGTTTAGCATCCAGGGTGTACAGCTGAACAGAACTTGATTCCTTCGGAGAATAGACTATCTGACCGGAAGGGTGGAACAGAGTTATTGACTTCTTAGCACAATCAATCGTAGCTTTATTGGCCTTCAACCAATCCATGCCAAGGATGACATCAATGTCAGAATTGCCAAGCAGAATGAGGGAAGCCAGGAATATGTGACCTCCAATCAAGATCTGATTCCCATGACTGATCTTGGAAGTTTGCATAGTTGCTCCAGGGGAGTTTACTACTAGCGGGGAACCCAAACCAACAAAGGGGAGTTTACTAGTTGTTGCAAAGATCTTTGACACAAAGGAATGCGATGCTCCGGTATCAAACAACACTTTAGCTGGGTTAGAGTTTACGGGTAATGTACCGAGAACAACGTCGGCAGATTCCTCAGCAGTGTCAACCTTGACGTGGTTCACCCTTGCGGTCCTCCCAACAGGCCTGTTGTTGGTGTTGAAGGCCTTATGCGGAGGAGTGCGGACCATCGCCTGGTTGGTGTTGGGGCGAGGTGGTGGAGAAGGCAGCATCCTCTGAGTGCACTTATCAGCGTAGTGCCCAGTCTCCTTGCACTTGAAGCAAGTGACGACACGCGGAGGATCTGGCCTTGGCTGCGCCATTGCAAACCTCTGCCCATGCATCTGAGCTGGGTTGGGTGGGCGGGGACCAAAGCCTGGAGAAGCTTGGGCATTTGGAGCCCTAGTGACAGCACTGTTTGGCACCCAGATGCGGCGCTTCTGCGGAGGGGTGGTCATGTTGGAGGAGGAACCACCCTCACGAGAGTGCTTGCGCGACTCTTCGAACGTCTTGCGCCCATTCTCCTCATTGAGCGCGGTGTTCACGAGCTCGACGAAGTCCTTGCACCTGATGTTTGTGAGAGCGTACTTCAGTTCCGGGTTAAAACCTCGGCGGAACCTTGCCATCTTCTTGGTCTCAGTAGACACCTCGTCTCCAGCATACCGAGCGAGGCGATTGAACTCGTTCTGGTAGCCGATGACGTCGAGCTTGCCCTGCTTCAGCGAGCAAAACTCTTCACGCATCCTCTCCATGAGACCATCGGGGATGTGGTACTTCAGGAAGGCATCCTTGAAGCAACCCCAAGTGATAGGATAGCCAGCTCTCATGGCCTGGTAGTTCTCCCACCACGAGGCTGCCTGACCCTTCAGTAGGTAAGCAGCATAGTTGACCTTGTCCTCTTCCGCAACATGAGCAATCTCCAGGGCTCTTGCTACGTCACGGATCCAGTCATCAGCATCCAGAGGCTCGCGTGTTGCCACGAAAGCCTTAGGGCCCACACTGAGGAAGTCCTTGATGGTGACCCTTGGAGCAGTCTGGTGGTGGTGGTTCTGGTGGTTCTGAACCTGGACCATCTGAGCCATGACCTGAGTCATCTGAGTCAAGAGCTCAGCGATCGGCGGTGGCTCAGGCGTGTTCCTTGTTGGAGGCATCCTGAACAGAAATGCATTTTAGCACAACAATAGGAAGGGATAAACTCAGCAACCGAAAGAGAGATTATTCCGATGCATGAATAGATAACCAACAGGTACATCATGAGTTCAAATACATCAGAATATCCAACAGACCAATACATGGTTCGAAAACGAAAGGATAAACTAGACACAGCTAGTAACGGATACATCGGTACTCCCATGCTCATCACGCAGGACGGCGGCGAGTACGGCGAGTGGTACGACGAAGAGGACGGCGAGGAGGAGTGTGCACACGGAAGTAGGTATCACGACGATCCCTGTAGATAGGAACTGATCTGAGAGCAACTCTCGGGGTGGTGAAGTAGAAAGCGTCGTCTCCCTGTGCTCCATAGCGGGGAATCCCTGTGTAACCAGCTCCGAGGTCGAGAAGTGGGCCTCTGATCGGCTCGTAACCTCCAGCATCTGGCAGAGGAAAACCCAGTGTCTGCTAGAAACGCGCAAAGCGCTCGTCTCCAACGAAGTCTGTGGTGTACGTCGCCAGACGCGTCAACGCGAGGTAGAGCTGCTCCCTGACTGAGGCCAACTCCTGAGCAAGTGTGGAAGCAACGGCGTCACTGTGCCTCACGAACTGGGCAGTGGTGTGCAGCATGGAGCTATCATCCTCGTAGGTATCCAGGTTGCGGTGGAGAGTGAAGTGAACTCCCGCCGACGTGATGTAACCACGGGGGATGTGACGATAGATAGAATCGTCAAACCCCCAGTAGTCAGCACGGAGGACGGTGAGACTCACGTAAGCGGCCTGCTGCACAGCCATATCCACTGTGGAACCTACTGCCTCGTAGCGGTGGACTATGCTCCTGCCATCATCCGACAGAATGTAGACGATGGCTCGGTAGAAAGTCTGCTCGAACTCGCGCTGGTGCTCGTAGACCTGGTACTCTGGTGCCCAACGGAACCCCAGATAGGTAACCATGTCCCTCAGCATCTCCGGATAACCGGCGGTGCTCTCGCAACGGGTCATGCGAACCACCTGCGGGTAGTAGCTGAGACCCATCTGCAGATGATTTGGAAGGTTTTGATTAGGCGCCGGTAAGAGAAAAGGAAGTGGAAAACAACAACAAGATTCAATGGACGATAGGTTCTTTAAAAGAACAGGATATCGAAGCAACAACGGGAAAACGAGACCAAAAGTCCTGAGGTACTAAGGAGAACCCAAAACACGTGAAATCCTAACTTGAAAGTTTAGGTGAGAACAGAAAACAACGTTACACTTCCTTACCAGAAAAGGGTGGGTGGGTGGGGAAAGAAGAAAAATGGCAGAATTCCTACTCTCACGTTTCATTTTTCCTGTATAGCTACAAAATAGTTTCTAGACTCAACTGCGACCAGTAAAAAGGGATCCTACAGGCAGACAGGCTCTGATACCATTTGTCGCACCCTGGCTTCTAAGGGATACTCATCGTACGAACTGGATAGCAGGTGCTTGGATTATGGGGCCTAACTGCTCCCACGTCCCAGCTTCCTGGTAGGCCTGCGCTTATGCGCGACAACACAAGCCCTGCTATTCCACCGTCGACGTAAACTATCCATTAGTAGTCATAGGCGCTACTGTCGACGTACTTCATATCAAGCACGCACGGTACGTCAACAGCTTTGAACGAAATGATAGCACAACATGCCTCTAAGACACAAAAGAATGAAATAAGTTTGCAAATAGCCTTCACTAAGGCAGAGATAGCAAATACAGTCATCCAGAGGACACATGTCCCAACATATCATCCATTACATTAGCGGAAGCAATCAAAGGGGTCTGAGTACAGACAAATCCAAGGCTTAAGAAGCCGGAGAAATTAAGAAAACGAAGCCCATCCACGTAAGTCCTGGATCCTGCCCGGGGTCCAGCCAACTACTCGTCTGCAGTGTCGTCAAACTCCACGAAGTAGCCATCCTGGTGATCATCGTAGCCGTAGTCGTACTCTGCGTAAACCACAGCCCCAACGGGGTCAGTACATCCAAGTACTGGCAAGCAAGACTCACATTTCATCAAGGAGTTACCCGTCAACACAAGCCGGGATGCTTGGGATCAACGGAAGAAGATAGGTATTACAAAAGCTGCAGCGGGCTGCTCTAACCAACTACAGAAGATACTAATAGTTCCGGCTAATAGAAAAGATAAGATCGAGGAATTGTAACCAACTGAAAGATAACTTCAAACAAACCCATCCTGGATCTCGCCCCTTATCCGAAGAAGCAATCCGAGGATAACTCACACCGTTGTAATCAGGTGAATCAAGTTATTGTGTGAATAATCTAATACTAGTCAAGTTATTATTCTTTGGGTGAAACATGGTTGTTATTATGTTGAAGTTGTCCTGAGTACTTGTTAGCCAGTACTTTCACCAAGTAATCCATAACCGCGGAAAACACGGCTTCTCGAGAAGATTTATCCCTGCAGGGGTGCACCATAGTAACCGTACACGTAAGAATATCCTGCCAGATGGGAATCAAACCCACCAAGCGAGACACTCAACACAACCAACTGTTCTTCGCATCAAGCCCAAAGCACCGCGTGCTGTGCGTGCGCGGCTAATCGAGCCCCCCGAAGAAAAGGAGGACCCTCATAGCACTGGAAGACCACGCCGCCCTAAATGCCGACTACAAAAGTTCCACCCTGGCCTCGGGTTCGTACCTGCATATGATGCAGCAAATGGAAAGCCCGAACTCGTACGGCGATTTGGACAAGATGCGAATCGAGTCAAGTTGAGGGGGGCGCCCATACTCGCTTCCCACATGCGGGTAGTGCGCTCATCATGGATCAGTAGACAAGACCCTTTTCCTATTAGGGTCGACACTAGCAGGCCTCAAAACCACAAAGGGCCTCCTGCCGGTGCCTTATCATCAAATTATTATTAACAGCAGCATTAACAGGATTGATTGATTAACATCGAGCCCCCGGAACGATAACAGATAATAACAGCACGTTAGTAAAAGAAGTAACCGACAACAGGCTCGAGCAAAAGCAACCCTAAGCATGCTAGATAAGAACAGGCACAAGCAAAGGCTGTAGGTATGGAGGTGAGGCAATATCATTGGTTCAGGGAATCATGTGATGGGTTCGGAGAATAGCAACGATACATAGGGCTAGCAATAGTAGACAAAAGGATAGTATCGACAACAAGTGTGGAAGAGAACTCGATGATTCATGTGAGTGATAACTTGCCTGGAAGCTCAGCAGCCGGGTACTGGGCTAGGTCCTGGGTAGTGGTGTCGTAAGGCTCGTCGGTACCAACGTCGTCGTCTAAGCGAGAAGAAGCAAAAACAACAACGAAGGAAGACGGCAATCAATACATGGCATATGTGCACAAACATTGGGATGATGCATGTCATGTTTAATAGATGCACCAAAATAAACTAGTGGATATGATACACAAGTTTAAATGGATTCCATATGCAAAGATTGCATATGGCAAACCCATGCCTTAGAGTTGAATTAATTGTTCTAACACTAAGCATCAGGTGTTGGTGAGTTAGCATGATGCATGCATGATGAATAACAAGAAGATAACAATTTAAATGCAATTGGAATGATAGTTAACCATTTTTAGAAAACATTAATCAAGTTTGGAAATTATTGTTACTTAATGGTGTTAAACAAGTAGTGATTGTTTTCATCAAGTTAAATGGTGCAAAACAAATAACAAAGTTGATATTTGAAAAGGTTATCAAATTTTAGTTGGATTACATGTTTCACATTTTGAAATTGGACTTTGGATTATTTAATTATGAATTAAACAATATTAAACAATTTTTAATTGCATTAATCAAGATTTAAATTGTTTAGGCAATTTAAATTATTCAAACCAGAAAACAAAATTTATATTTGGAAAGTACATGAAAAGTTGATTGGAAAACATATTTAGTTTGTGGAATTTGGAATTTTTATGAACAAGTTATGAATTTTGCAAGTTTAAGTGAATTTGACAAGTTTTCAAATTTTGCACCAATTTAAAATATTCAAAACAGTAAACAAATTTTATATTTGGATAGAGCATTTAATTTGGTATTGAAAACATATAAAAAATGTTGGATTTGGAGTTAGGATGATTTATTTATGCAATTTACAAAATTTGGGGTGAATCTGCCATTTTAATGCATCTAGGGACTTAGGAAAAAAAAATTCCAGGGGCTAGAAATAAGTGCCAGGGGCTTATGTGTGATTTGCTAAACGTTCCAGTACCAAACCATTGTAAAAATAAAACTTTGTTTTATTTGGGAGAGAGGGGACTCGATCCCTCCACCTCCTGGTTGCAGCAAAGGAACAGAACCACTAGGCTAGCTGCGGCTGTGTTAGTGGGACTGCATCTCGGAATAGGATAAGGTGTTGGTACTGGCTGTACTGAATTAAAACAAGAAAAGGTGCAGGAAAAGAGTGGGGCTGGGGTTCGAACCTGGGATCTGCGGGTTTTGCTGCGCGCGCTCCAACCAGTAGGGTAGCTGCTGGGATCGTTGATGGTATAGGTGCGGTTTGTGTTTTGGAAGCTTGCCAACGCGCTGTTATCTGAAACCTGCAGGCGCACGATCTGAAGATCGTTACTGTCACGACGAACAGAGCACTCGAGGTGAACTTGCAGGCAAGAAATTGGTGACCAAAACATCAGGGAAAAGAGGGAGTAGGAGTGGGAATGGAGAGGTGGCATCACCCTCTTCGCAGGGGCGTCCTCGGCGCGGCCGGAGGGTGGCGGAGGCGGCGGCGCCGTGCTCCGGCGGCCGGTGGCCGTGGCACCAGAACCAGAGGATATCTCCTCGATGGTGGCGGCTGAGGGAGAGACAGGAGGGAAAGAGGCGCCTAGGGTTAGGGTTTCGCTGCTGGAGGGGAGAGGAGGATAAATAGGAGGGGGGATTTCCATCGGATGGTTCAGGAGGAAGCGCACGTCGCTGTCCTCCATGGGTGCGTCAGCACCTGTACGGAGGTAGGGGGAGACCGAGCGGGCTGCCCCTGGTGGGCTGGGCTTTCTCCCCCTCCTGCTGTGTTTGTTCTTTTTTTTTTTTATGAGATGTTCTGTTTTTTTTTTTGTGGCTGTAGCTTTTGGATAAAAAAGATAGGTTTTTGTTGAGATAAAATTTGGGAAAAATTTGGATAAGATCCTTAGTTGAAATACAACCACTTGGTAGTTTTCGTTTTCAAAAAGTTGAAAGTTTGCTTGCTGTTTTAAAATGGAACCAATTTAATTGAATTTTGCAATAATCATTAATATTAGAAAATAAGCCATTTTAAATAGGGTTTCCCCTAGGGTTTAGAATGTTTTAAGGAATCCCAATTAGTGGTGAACTTCATGGATTCAAGAATGTGAAGATTTTGAGGAATGGTTTGAGTTTGGAAAGGATTTGGAAATAATTGTTTAATTTGGTTAATTGAATTAAGCAACAAATTACTAGATGAGTTATAATGGATTGTTTGGAAGCATTTGATGTTTTGATTTGCAAATCTTTATTTGAAAGAAAGTAACAGACAAGTGTGAAAACAGAAGTTGATTGAGTTTAATTTTGATTAAGAAAACAATGCAACAGAAATAAATATGGAGATGATGACATGATGCATTGCTTAAAATAAAACAAGAAGTAAAACAACTAGGGTGTTTTCATGCTTGGATGTTACAAAACGCCCCCCCCCCCTTGAAGGAATCGCGCCCCGAGATTCCTACGGAGAAGTGAAAAGGTCCGGATACTTCTTGCGAAGATCCTCTTCGGTCTCCCATGTTGCCTCTTTATCGGAATGATGCGACCATTGCACTTTCAAGAACTTGGTGCTCTTGTTGCGAGTCTTACGAACGGTCTCATCAAGAATACGGACAGGGTGCTCCTCATAGGAGAGATCATCTTGCAGTTCAATATCATCATGATCAACTGCACGATCAGGGTCCTTGAAGCACTTCTTGAGCTGTGACACGTGGAACACATCGTGCACTTTGGATAGTTTTTCTGGAAGCTTGAGACGATAGGCATTTTCTGCACGTCTTGACAGGATGTTGAAAGGACCAATGTATCTTGGTGCCAGCTTTCCTTTCACACCAAAACGATGAGTGCCTCTGAGGGGAGTTACACGGAGATATGCCTTATCACCAGGTGCATAGGTCATATCCCTGTGCTTTCTATCATAATAGCTCTTCTGACGAGACTGAGCAATCCTGAGATTATCGCGAATGATGCGAACTTTCTCTTCGGCCTCTTTAACAATGTCAGGACCCAAGAGTGAACGCTCGCCAACTCCAGACCAATTGATTGGACTCCTGCATCTGCGGCCATACAGTGCCTCAAATGGTGCCATGCCTAGGCTTGCCTGGTAGCTGTTGTTGTAGGAGAATTCAGCATATGGAAGGCAATCCTCCCATTTCATGCCAAAGGAGAGACCACATGCTCTAAGCATATCCTCAAGAATCTGATTGACTCTTTCGACTTGCCCTTGAGACTGAGGGTGATAAGCTGTGCTGAACAGAAGTTTAGTGCCCAATGCATCTTGGAAACTCTTCCAGAAATGAGAAGTGAATATGCTTCCACGGTCTGAGCTTATTTCCAATGGAACACCATGAAGGGGAACAATCTTTGCTGTATAGAGCTCTGCTAACTGGCTAGCTGAGATAGTCTCCTTGACAGCGAAGAAATGAGCTACTTTAGTGAGACGATCAATAACAACGAAGATTGCATCGTTGCCCTTTTTGGACTTTGGAAACCCAGTAACGAAGTCCATTTCAATCATGTCCCACTTCCACTCAGGAATTTTTAGAGGTTGGAGTAGACCTGCTGTTTTCTGATGGACTGCCTTAACACGTTGACAAACGTCGCATTCAGAAACGTATTGAGCAATTTCACGTTTCATGCCAGGCCACCAATACAGAGTCTTGAGATCCTGGTACATCTTTGTACTTCCAGGGTGAATGGATAGGGGAGTTTCATGAGCCTCCTTGAGAATGATATCCTTGAGACTTTGAACCTGAGGAACTGCAATGCGTCCTTCAAAGAACACAGTTCCTTTGTCATCAATAGAGAAGGACTTGAACTTATCACTGCCCTCTTTGATTTGCTCTACCATCTTCTTGATTTCAGCATCACGAAACTGTTCAGAACGAATCTTGTCCTCGAGAGTTGGACTGGTTGTCAAGCTAGCAAGGTATCCTTCAGGAACAAGACCAAGGTTCAGCTTCTGGAATTCTTCATGAAGTGGAGGTTGGCTTTCCATGATCATGAGATTATTGCAATAGGACTTGCGACTGAGAGCATCGGCCATAACATTAGCCTTGCCTGGGGTGTAAGAAATGGTGAGATCAAAGTCTTTAATCTTCTCAATCCATCTCCTTTGCCTGAGGTTCAGATCTGGCTGAGTGAAGATGTATTTCAGACTCTTGTGATCGGAAAAGATTTCAGTTTTGTTACCCAAAAAGTATTGTCTCCATTTCTTGAGGGCAAACACAACTGCTGCAAGTTCAAGATCATGTGTGGGATAGTTTTGCTCGTGTGGGTTCAACTGACGTGAAGCATAAGCCACAACTTGGCGTTCTTGCATAAGAACTGCTCCTAGTCCTTGGAGAGATGCATCACAGAATATCTGGAAAGGTTTGGTGGTATCTGGGCCAACCAGAACTGGGGTAGAAGTGAGTTTAGTCTTCAGGAGGTTGAAACTCTCATCACACTGTGGAGTCCAAATGAACTTTTTGTCCTTCTTTGTGAGATCAGTGAGAGGTTTTGCAATCTTGGAAAAGTTTTGGACGAAACGATGGCAATAGCTAGCCAAGCCAAGAAAACTTCTGACTTGCTTCACCGTCCTAGGAGGTTTCCAATCAACAATTGCCTTAACCTTTTCAGGATCAATGGCTATGCCCTTGGCAGAGATGATATGACCAAGATATGCAACTTCTGGAATCCAGAACTCACATTTGGAATACTTGGCATACAGACGATGCTCGCGAAGTTTCATGAGAGTGAGACGAAGGTGTTCTCCATGCTCTTCCTCGGATTTTGAGTAGACTAGGATATCATCGAGATATACCACAACGAACTTGTCGAGGTATTCATGGAAGACAGAATTCATGAGTCTTGAGAACGTTGCCGGTGCATTGGTGAGACCAAAAGACATTACGGTGTATTCATATAGACCGTAACGAGTGGTGAAAGCTGTCTTAGGAATATCTTCCTTTCTGATCTTTATTTGATGGTAACCCATCCTCAAGTCCAACTTTGAGAATATTGAGGCTCCAGCAAGTTCATCAAAAAGATCATCGATACGAGGAATTGGATATTTGTTCTTGATGGTTTTCTCGTTGAGAGGACGATAGTCAACCACGAGTCTTTTTGTTTGATCCTTCTTGGCTACGAACAGAGTTGGGCAACCCCAAGCGGAGGAACTAGGCTGAATGTAACCTTTCTCCATATACATATCGATTTGCTCCTTCAACAACTTCAGTTCAGGAGGAGCTATCTTGTATGGATGCTTAGAGATTGGAGCAGTACCTGGTTCAAGCTCGATCACGAACTCAACTGCTCTGTCCGGAGGCATCCCTGGCAACTCTTCTGGAAAGACGTCAGGGAATTCACAAACCACCGGAACATTTTCAAGCAGAGGTAGAGGTTTAGCATCCAGGGTGTACAGCTGAACAGAACTTGATTCCTTCGGAGAATAGACTATCTGGCCGGAAGGGTGGAACAGAGTTATTGACTTCTTAGCACAATCAATCGTAGCTTTATTGGCCTTCAACCAATCCATGCCAAGGATGACATCAATGTCAGAATTGCCAAGCAGAATGAGGGAAGCCAGGAATATGTGACCTCCAATCAAGATCTGATTCCCATGACTGATCTTGGAAGTTTGCATAGTTGCTCCAGGGGAGTTTACTACTAGCGGGGAACCCAAACCAACAAAGGGAAGTTTACTAGTTGTTGCAAAGATCTTTGACACAAAGGAATGCGATGCTCCGGTATCAAACAACACTTTAGCTGGGTTAGAGTTTACGGGTAATGTACCGAGAACAACGTCGGCAGATTCCTCAGCAGTGTCAACCTTGACGTGGTTCACCCTTGCGGTCCTCCCAACAGGCATGTTGTTGGTGTTGAAGGCCTTATGCGGAGGAGTGCAGACCATCGCCTGGTTGGTGTTGGGGCGAGGTGGTGGAGAAGGCAGCATCCTCTGAGTGCACTTATCAGCGTAGTGCCCAGTCTCCTTGCACTTGAAGCAAGTGACGACACGCGGAGGATCTGGCCTTGGCTGCGCCATTGCAAACCTCTGCCCATGCATCTGAGCTGGGTTGGGTGGGCGGGGACCAAAGCCTGGAGAAGCTTGGGCATTTGGAGCCCTAGTGACAGCACTGTTTGGCACCCAGATGCGGCGCTTCTGCGGAGGGGTGGTCATGTTGGAGGAGGAACCACCCTCACGCGAGTGCTTGCGCGACTCTTCGAACGCCTTGCGCCCATTCTCCTCATTGAGCGCGGTGTTTACGAGCTCGACGAAGTCCTTGCACCTGATGTTTGTGAGAGCGTACTTCAGTTCCGGGTTAAAACCTCGGCGGAACCTTGCCATCTTCTTGGTCTCAGTAGACACCTCGTCTCCAGCATACCGAGCGAGGCGATTGAACTCGTTCTGGTAGCCGATGACGTCGAGCTTGCCCTGCTTCAGCGAGCAAAACTCTTCACGCATCCTCTCCATGAGACCATCGGGGATGTGGTACTTCAGGAAGGCATCCTTGAAGCAACCCCAAGTGATAGGATAGGCAGCTCTCATGGCCTGGTAGTTCTCCCACCACGAGGCTGCCTGACCCTTCAGTAGGTAAGCAGCATAGTTGACCTTGTCCTCTTCCGCAACATGAGCAATCTCCAGGGCTCTTGCTACGTCACGGATCCAGTCATCAGCATCCAGAGGCTCGCGTGTTGCCACGAAAGCCTTAGGGCCCACACTGAGGAAGTCCTTGATGGTGACCCTTGGAGCAGTCTGGTGGTGGTGGTTTTGGTGGTTCTGAACCTGGACCATCTGAGCCATGACCTGAGTCATCTGAGTCAAGAGCTCAGCGATCGGCGGTGGCTCAGGCGTGTTCCTTGTTGGAGGCATCCTGAACAGAAATGCATTTTAGCACAACAATAGGAAGGGATAAACTCAGCAACCGAAAGAGAGATTATTCCGACGCATGAATAGATAACCAACAGGTACATCATGAGTTCAAATACATCAGAATATCCAACAGACCAATACATGGTTCGAAAACGAAAGGATAAACTAGACACAGCTAGTAACGGATACATCGGTACTCCCATGCTCATCACGCAGGACGGCGGCGAGTACGGCGAGTGGTACGACGAAGAGGACGGCGAGGAGGAGTGTGCACACGGAAGTAGGTATCACGATGATCCCTGTAGATAGGAACTGCTCTGAGAGCAACTCTCGGGGTGGTGAAGTAGAAAGCGTCGTCTCCCTGTGCTCCATAGCGGGGAATCCCTGTGTAACCAGCTCCGAGGTCGAGAAGTGGGCCTCTGATCGGCTCGTAACCTCCAGCATCTGGCAGAGGAAAACCCAGTGTCTGCTGGAAACGCGCAAAGCGCTCGTCTCCAACGAAGTCTGTGGTGTACGTCGCCAGACGCGTCAACGCGAGGTAGAGCTGCTCCCTGACTGAGGCCAACTCCTGAGCAAGTGTGGAAGCAACGGCGTCACTGTGCCTCACGAACTGGGCAGTGGTGTGCAGCATGGAGCTATCATCCTCGTAGGTATCCAGGTTGCGGTGGAGAGTGAAGTGAACTCCCGCCGACGTGATGTAACCACGGGGGATGTGACGATAGATAGAATCGTCAAACCCCCAGTAGTCAGCACGGAGGACGGTGAGACTCACGTAAGCGGCCTGCTGCACAGCCATATCCACTGTGGAACCTACTGCCTCGTAGCGGTGGACTATGCTCCTGCCATCATCCGACAGAATGTAGACGATGGCTCGGTAGAAAGTCTGCTCGAACTCGCGCTGGTGCTCGTAGACCTGGTACTCTGGTGCCCAACGGAACCCCAGATAGGTAACCATGTCCCTCAGCATCTCCGGATAACCGGCGGTGCTCTCGCAACGGGTCATGCGAACCACCTGCGGGTAGTAGCTGAGACCCATCTGCAGATGATTTGGAAGGTTTTGATTAGGCGCCGGTAAGAGAAAAGGAAGTGGAAAACAACAACAAGATTCAATGGACGATAGGTTCTTTAAAAGAACAGGATATCGAAGCAACAACGGGAAAACGAGACCAAAAGTCCTGAGGTACTAAGGAGAACCCAAAACACGTGAAATCCTAACTTGAAAGTTTAGGTGAGAACAGAAAACAACGTTACACTTCCTTACCAGAAAAGGGTGGGTGGGTGGGGAAAGAAGAAAAATGGCAGAATTCCTACTCTCACGTTTCATTTTTCCTGTATAGCTACAAAATAGTTTCTAGACTCAACTGCGACCAGTAAAAAGGGATCCTACAGGCAGACAGGCTCTGATACCATTTGTCGCACCCTGGCTTCTAAGGGATACTCATCGTACGAACTGGATAGCAGGTGCTTGGATTATGGGGCCTAACTGCTCCCACGTCCCAGCTTCCTGGTAGGCCTGCGCTTATGCGCGACAACACAAGCCCTGCTATTCCACCGTCGACGTAAACTATCCATTAGTAGTCATAGGCGCTACTGTCGACGTACTTCATATCAAGCACGCACGGTACGTCAACAGCTTTGAACGAAATGATAGCACAACATGCCTCTAAGACACAAAAGAATGAAATAAGTTTGCAAATAGCCTTCACTAAGGCAGAGATAGCAAATACAGTCATCCAGAGGACACATGTCCCAACATATCATCCATTACATTAGCGGAAGCAATCAAAGGGGTCTGAGTACAGAGAAATCCAAGGCTTAAGAAGCCGGAGAAATTAAGAAAACGAAGCCCATCCACGTAAGTCCTGGATCCTGCCCGGGGTCCAGCCAACTACTCGTCTGCAGTATCGTCAAACTCCACGAAGTAGCCATCCTGGTGATCATCGTAGCCGTAGTCGTACTCTGCGTAAACCACAGCCCCAACGGGGTCAGTACATCCAAGTACTGGCAAGCAAGACTCACATTTCATCAAGGAGTTACCCGTCAACACAAGCCGGGATGCTTGGGGTCAACGGAAGAAGATAGGTATTACAAAAGCTGCAGCGGGCTGCTCTAACCAACTACAGAAGATACTAATAGTTCCGGCTAATAGAAAAGATAAGATCGAGGAATTGTAACCAACTGAAAGATAACTTCAAACAAACCCATCCTGGATCTCGCCCCTTATCCGAAGAAGCAATCCGAGGATAACTCACACCGTTGTAATCAGGTGAATCAAGTTATTGTGTGAATAATCTAATACTAGTCAAGTTATTATTCTTTGGGTGAAACATGGTTGTTATTATGTTGAAGTTGTCCTGAGTACTTGTTAGCCAGTACTTTCACCAAGTAATCCATAACCGCGGAAAACACGGCTTCTCGAGAAGATTTATCCCTGCAGGGGTGCACCATAGTAACCGTACACGTAAGAATATCCTGCCAGATGGGAATCAAACCCACCAAGCGAGACACTCAACACAACCAACTGTTCTTCGCATCAAGCCCAAAGCACCGCGTGCTGTGCGTGCGCGGCTAATCGAGCCCCCCGAAGAAAAGGAGGACCCTCATAGCACTGGAAGACCACGCCGCCCTAAATGCCGACTACAAAAGTTCCACCCTGGCCTCGGGTTCGTACCTGCATATGATGCAGCAAATGGAAAGCCCGAACTCGTACGGCGATTTGGACGAGATGCGAATCGAGTCAAGTTGAGGGGGGCGCCCATACTCGCTTCCCACATGCGGGTAGTGCGCTCATCATGGATCAGTAGACAAGACCCTTTTCCTATTAGGGTCGACACTAGCAGGCCTCAAAACCACAAAGGGCCTCCTGCCGGTGCCTTATCATCAAATTATTATTAACAGCAGCATTAACAGGATTGATTGATTAACATCGAGCCCCCGGAACGATAACAGATAATAACAGCACGTTAGTAAAAGAAGTAACCGACAACAGGCTCGAGCAAAAGCAACCCTAAGCATGCTAGATAAGAACAGGCACAAGCAAAGGCTGTAGGTATGGAGGTGAGGCAATATCATTGGTTCAGGGAATCATGTGATGGGTTCGGAGAATAGCAACGATACATAGGGCTAGCAATAGTAGACAAAAGGATAGTATCGACAACAAGTGTGGAAGAGAACTCGATGATTCATGTGAGTGATAACTTGCCTGGAAGCTCAGCAGCCGGGTACTGGGCTAGGTCCTGGGTAGTGGTGTCGTAAGGCTCGTCGGTACCAACGTCGTCGTCTAAGCGAGAAGAAGCAAAAACAACAACGAAGGAAGACGGCAATCAATACATGGCATATGTGCACAAACATTGGGATGATGCATGTCATGTTTAATAGATGCACCAAAATAAACTAGTGGATATGATACACAAGTTTAAATGGATTCCATATGCAAAGATTGCATATGGCAAACCCATGCCTTAGAGTTGAATTAATTGTTCTAACACTAAGCATCAGGTGTTGGTGAGTTAGCATGATGCATGCATGATGAATAACAAGAAGATAACAATTTAAATGCAATTGGAATGATAGTTAACCATTTTTAGAAAACATTAATCAAGTTTGGAAATTATTGTTACTTAATGGTGTTAAACAAGTAGTGATTGTTTTCATCAAGTTAAAGGGTGCAAAACAAATAACAAAGTTGATATTTGAAAAGGTTATCAAATTTTAGTTGGATTACATGTTTCACATTTTGAAATTGGACTTTGGATTATTTAATTATGAATTAAACAATATTAAACAATTTTTAATTGCATTAATCAAGATTTAAATTGTTTAGGAAATTTAAATTATTCAAACCAGAAAACAAAATTTATATTTGGAAAGTACATGAAAAGTTGATTGGAAAACATATTTAGTTTGTGGAATTTGGAATTTTTATGAACAAGTTATGAATTTTGCAAGTTTAAGTGAATTTGACAAGTTTTCAAATTTTGCACCAATTTAAAATATTCAAAACAGTAAACAAATTTTATATTTGGATAGAGCATTTAATTTGGTATTGAAAACATATAAAAAAATGTTGGATTTGGAGTTAGGATGATTTATTTATGCAATTTACAAAATTTGGGGTGAATCTGCCATTTTAATGCATCTAGGGACTTAGGAAAAAAAAAATCCAGGGGCTAGAAATAAGTGCCAGGGGCTTATGTGTGATTTGCTAAACGTTCCAGTACCAAACCATTGTAAAAATAAAACTTTGTTTTATTTGGGAGAGAGGGGACTCGATCCCTCCACCTCCTGGTTGCAGCAAAGGAACAGAACCACTAGGCTAGCTGCGGCTGTGTTAGTGGGACTGCATCTCGGAATAGGATAAGGTGTTGGTACTGGCTGTACTGAATTAAAACAAGAAAAGGTGCAGGAAAAGAGTGGGGCTGGGGTTCGAACCTGGGATCTGCGGGTTTTGCTGCGCGCGCTCCAACCAGTAGGGTAGCTGCTGGGATCGTTGATGGTATAGGTGCGGTTTGTGTTTTGGAAGCTTGCCAACGCGCTGTTATCTGAAACCTGCAGGCGCACGATCTGAAGATCGTTACTGTCACGACGAACAGAGCACTCGAGGTGAACTTGCGGGCAAGAAATTGGTGACCAAAACATCAGGGAAAAGAGGGAGTAGGAGTGGGAATGGAGAGGTGGCATCACCCTCTTCGCAGGGGCGTCCTCGGCGCGGCCGGAGGGTGGCGGAGGCGGCGGCGCCGTGCTCCGGCGGCCGGTGGCCGTGGCACCAGAACCAGAGGATATCTCCTCGATGGTGGCGGCTGAGGGAGAGACAGGAGGGAAAGAGGCGCCTAGGGTTAGGGTTTCGCTGCTGGAGGGGAGAGGAGGATAAATAGGAGGGGGGATTTCCATCGGATGGTTCAGGAGGAAGCGCAGGTCGCTGTCCTCCATGGGTGCGTCAGCACCTGTACGGAGGTAGGGGGAGACCGAGCGGGCTGCCCCTGGTGGGCTGGGCTTTCTCCCCCTCCTGCTGCGTTTGTTCTTTTTTTTTATTATGAGATGTTCTGTTTTTTTTTTTTGTGGCTGTAGCTTTTGGATAAAAAAGATAGGTTTTTGTTGAGATAAAATTTGGGAAAAATTTGGATAAGATCCTTAGTTGAAATACAACCACTTGGTAGTTTTCGTTTTCAAAAAGTTGAAAGTTTGCTTGCTGTTTTAAAATGGAACCAATTTAATTGAATTTTGCAATAATCATTAATATTAGAAAATAAGCCATTTTAAATAGGGTTTCCCCTAGGGTTTAGAATGTTTTAAGGAATCCCAATTAGTGGTGAACTTCATGGATTCAAGAATGTGAAGATTTTGAGGAATGGTTTGAGTTTGGAAAGGATTTGGAAATAATTGTTTAATTTGGTTAATTGAATTAAGCAACAAATTACTAGATGAGTTATAATGGATTGTTTGGAAGCATTTGATGTTTTGATTTGCAAATCTTTATTTGAAAGAAAGTAACATACAAGTGTGAAAACAGAAGTTGATTGAGTTTAATTTTGATTAAGAAAACAATGCAACAGAAATAAATATGGAGATGATGACATGATGCATTGCTTAAAATAAAACAAGAAGTAAAACAACTAGGGTGTTTTCATACTTGGATGTTACAGCCTGAAAGGCACGCACCATGTTTATCATAATCTCAGAATCGATAGCCCGCTAAGGAAACAAAACAGCAAACCAACATTACAAACCCCAGGCGACTGAGCTAACCCAAGGAAATCAAATACCAGTACTAATCCCAAGCAGGTAGCACAAAAAAGGTAAGCCATATCCTATTACAGCTCACTCGATAGAGCAACAATCAGTCCATCAGCAGGAGCCTCAAGAAAAGTTCAATGTACCAACTTGGCCAGCTTCTTCGGGGGTGCCAATGTACCATCCTTGCACATCCTGCACAATATTTGAGCACAACACTTCAGAATGAGAATAGACCAATGTGTCAGATTAAAAAAAAAAACTGACCAACACAGACACATATAGATTTTCTGAAAATGGTATAATCAAATTGCAAGTTTACTTCTCCGCTTTTTTTTTTTTGCCAAGTTTGCAATTAGCACCAATGGCACTACCACCCAAAACATAATTAGTGATATGAGTAAGAGTAGCACTGTATTACATAGCCTAAATGTTGCTTGGAATCTCAGCTTTCAAAAGGATTTATATGTTCTTATTCCCGGGAAGATGTTGAGTCACCATTTTGTACATAGAACCAACAGTAAAGTTTCCCTCCTTTTCAATATCTCGCCTGAGAATATTTTCATGCTAACTCCTCCCCAAAAGTAACAGTACCAAATAGAACATAACTGTGTTTGCAAACTTTCATTAAACATTTCAGCAATCTGGTACTCCGTACATGATAAACCAAATCCAAAATTAGCTTAACTACGAGTAAGAACAGATTTTTTTTATCGCAAATAGCATGGAACTCAGGGAACTGATCTTTAAGTGGAGAGCTATCACATTATTCAGTATAACCTAGCATTAAAAGTTTCCATTTTGTACCATACTAATAAAAAACATCATCAGAGTTCTGGCCTATCTGTGCATCCTCCAAGAAGTGGTGCTTCAAACAAGAAAAATTCTTAGATATGTACTGATTAGGAAGTTAGCATCAGTAAAGATTGTGCCCGAGATAATTTCTGGTATGATACCCTCAAATTAATTTCAAAAGTATATGCTACTAACATTAGCTATTATGTGACTACACTTCATGTGCATTCTAGAACATCAAAGCGAAGGACCACATAAGATATATTAACGATAAAAATTGCAGTGCGAAACTCTCCCACTGTTCATATTAAAAAAGGACCACAAAAGATAACGTTAAAATCAGAATCCTATTCCTGAGACAGAAGTTAAAAAAAAGTTATGATAGAGAAACTTCGAAGACAAATTCAATAGAAATTTCACACATTTTTTTTATGTGACAACATATAGAAAAAATACTCCCTCCGTCCACTTTTATAAGGCTCACTTCTTACTATTGAAATGCTAAGAAGTGTGCCTTATAAAAGTGGACGGAGGGAGTAAGTAATGTAAGCATTGGTACAAGACAAGAACTCTAGCTCAGGAAATTGCATATGACATCCTGCCAGTTTTAATAAAGATATGAAGAGAATGAGATGAATTTCGCGAAAAAAATAATGGGGGATATATAAAAAGCAAAATAGATAATATACAACACTACGATATTAGTGCTTGGCATATGGGCAACATGTTTGTATTCTATCAGTTTCTTGTTGAAGCAGAAAAGTATACCATGATCACTTGTTAGGAAATGCCAAGCCTGCATTTCAGGCTTTGACTGGTGTCAATTTCAGGAAAACGAAAAGCAATAGCCATAATGATGACAATGCTAAGCACAGGCTTTAATATATTAACATGGTGCCTTGCCTAATTTATAGTTTTGCACTTAACCTGCTAGTTAAGAAAAAAACGATATAAATAGATCAAAGGTCCGTGCTAAAACAAAGGCCAATCAACAATTTTCAGCAGCACCATCAATACATATTGTGCGCTGTACGACAGTAGTGCGAAACAGATATTTCGTCTATCAAATGACAGCATAATTCTGAAATTATTCTGGAATTTTTGGTCCCAAAATAACGTTTCTTTCGCAAAAACACCAAAAAAAAAAGCAATTACAAGCTAGTAGGATGCTCATACATAGGGCAATAGATAGTAGTGGTGAGAACATACGCACAGCATATTTTGTCCATGGCAGAAACTGCACAGGTTGTGTAAGAGATAAATGTAAGAAGAACACAACATCCTAAACATGTGGATTTATGAGATATAGTAAGAATGGGCCGATAAATAAGCATTAGCAAAGAGATACATTGGCTGATAACTTGGTACCTTCATTTCTTCTAGAGTTTGTCTGAACGAACCAGAACATCTGCCAATGTATTCGTTTCTGTGACATCACTCTTGCCTGAAAAAAAGTTCCTTTCATCAAGTTACAAGAATTTGAACAACGGTCACCATGATAGAAATGTAATCAGTAGTGGGACTATAATTGTGTTCTAGATAACACTGCTAATTCCTACTTATGTTGGGATTCTTTAGTGTCTAGGATCAATGCATCAAAATTTATATATCATGTTCTCAATTACTGAAAGATCGCATATTTTGTCAGAATCTCTCATTAAACTACTTTTTTCAGTCATAATAAATCGTAATTGCTGGCAGACAGAGCTTTAGAAATGATTCAGGTCATTATTGTCCATGCGTACAAGGAATACTCCACTTTGATTAGCTATGTACATTGGTAGCAAATCGTAGAGGCTGCTCAAGTTGAGCATTGGCACATTATGATGAGCAATTGAGTGTACCTGCCGAAGGGATCCGAGATTCTGCAAGCCAGGAGGTAAGCGCACATGGCAAAATGCACATGTCGCCTTGATGCGGACAATGCTCAAGAACCTCCCCCTTTTGCATGTCCACGACGACCATGTGGTCGCCCACAATGAGGTGCACGACATTGGGTTCAGCCATATCAAGAGATCCAATCCTGGGCCTGATGCCCCCCTGCCACGGGTAGCCACCATCCGCCCAGAGCGGGGTGAGCGGCACCCGGTGCTCCAGCGTCCAGCCGCTGTCGTCGTCGTTGAGCGCGAAGGAGCTGAGCACGAAAGGCTCCTCCTCAGACACCTCGACGTAGCGCAGCCAGTGGTCGCTGAGCCCGACGCGCCGGTACATTGCCGGCTCGTTTATCCACCACAAGTTGCCTTCAGCGTCAGGCAGCAGGCTCCCTCGGCGGCGGATTGCTTGGTGGTGTGTGTCTGCAGGCAGCACGCTACCGCTGGGCAGCTCGATGAAGCGAGGCTCCGGCCGGTCGCTGAACGGGTCCGCGCAGATGACGCCCCAGGTGACGTCCACCCACCATAGGTGGCCGCTGAAGGGCACAACCTCCTGGGTTGGCACCAGCCGCCGCTGAGCCGGGAGGTGGCACGGGGAGCAGTCGAGGAGATCCCAATCCCCTGTTTCTGGGAGAAACCGGCGCATCACGTTCGCGTTTGCATCCAGCTCGGCGACGGCGTACCTTTCCGGCGGCCCGCGCTGGGTGAGGATGCCCAGGTTGAAGCCGGCCAAGATCTTCTTGGGGCCTTGGATGGGCGGGAGGCGGCACGGGTGGCCGTGGTGAGGGTTAAAGACGATGTGCGCCATGTTGGGGACGCGGACGTCCGCGAGGCCGATGGCGTTGACGTCCCGCACCTTGTGGCCGCCCTGCCTGGCGACGACGGGGGCCCTGACGAGGTATTCTTGGCAGGTGAGGAGGAGGAGGCCGTCCTGGCTGACGGAGCAGGCCTGGCCGGCGGAGAGTCGCAGGACGTCGCCTTCGGGGTCGGGTTGGGTGGTATTGGCTGTTGGAATGTTATGGGCTATAATATGGGCTCACATGTCTAGCCCATTAAGCCCACTAAAAATCCTGAAATTGTCATGGCCCATTCATGAATAATAAGTGGAGTGAGTGGGACTAAAGTTTAGTCCCACATTGCTAGTTTGAAGAGAGTGGAAGCACCTTATAAGGTGAGCCATTCTAGCTCATGTATGAGTAGGCAAGGCAAGAGGAGAGGTGTGCCACACGCGCGCTCCTCCTCCTCCGCCGCCCGCCTCGCCACGCCTCGCCTCGCCTCGCCTCGCCTCGTCACGACGCGGGTTGCGGGAATGAGCCGAGCCGAGAGCGTAAACCGTTTCCGTTTCCTTTCTGGATCGTGGAGCCGAACCGACTCAGACGTGGGGTTACGCCCACGTCTCTCCCAGCCCGCATATAAATACGCGCATACGGTAAACCCTAGCCGCCACTTCGTCATATGGTTTCGCACCACCGTTCCAAAGCACTGCGCCGCCAATCAAGTCTTCTCCATCCCTCCTTCCGGCGTGCACCGCGAGAAGGGACAGCAGGCCTCCGGAACCCCGCCTCTTGTGATCCTGTACGGGAGAGGGGCGATCAGGTTTTTGGGGAGCGCACTCGCGCGACTGCTGACGGCGACTACTTCCCCGACGACGACTTCTTCCCCGACCTCGGCAACCTCTTCATCAACGACATGGCCGACACCGGGGACAACAACAACGGCGGTGCCGCTACCGCTCCATCGTACGTATCTCTCTTTCATATGTATGAGATGTTACTGGAATTCGTATGTCTAGTACTTGCAATAGATTGTATCAATCTGTCTACTGTGCTAGATCTAGACGTTTGCATGATTACTGTATTTGCTACTGTCACAATTTATCTGCTGCTATTTCGAATTAAATCATGTGCTAAATTGCTAATATATTCAACAATCCAAAAACCTGATTATAGGCAATTTCTTGCACCTGCGCCGTCTGTCATTGCGGCGACAAGGCCAGTCCCTTTCAAGGGCGTGGACTTTAAGAGGTGGCGCACGAGAGCAGTGCTATGGTTTCAAACCTTGCGCTGCTATGCGGCCACCAAGGGCAAGCCTGAGGGCGATCTCAATCCAGCACAGCTGGAGGCCTTTGAGGATATGGACACTATGTTTAAAAGTGCCCTCCTCGGTATTATCGATGATTCCATCGTGGATCCGTATATGTCGTTTGATAACGGCAAGGATATGTGGGCTGCACTCGAGGCCAAATTTGGGGCCTCGGATGCTGGCAGCGAGCTGTATGTCATGGAGCAATTCTATGACTACAGGATGACTGATGAGCGCTCTGTTGTTCAACAGGCTCATGAGATACAGTCACTCGCTAAAGAACTTGAGCACTTTAAGTGTATGTTACCGGACAAGTTTGTGGCCGGAGGCATTATTGCCAAGCTTCCATCTTCATGGAGCACCTTTGCTACTTCTCTAAAACACAAGAGACAGGAGTTTTCCGTAATGGACCTCATCGGATCTCTTGATGTGGAAGAGAAGGCGAGAGCAAAGGATACACGTGCTCGGGTTGCTGAGGTAGGTTCTTCTGCTCATGTGGTACAGAAGAAACATTACCCGCCCAACAAGCCTAAATATATCAAGAAGAAATCCGAGGGTAAAGGCAAGCCCGATGGCAAGTTTAAGCCGTCGCACTCTACCAACTTCAAGAAGAGAAAGGGATCATGTCACGTCTGCGGTGAACTGACCCACTGGGCTCCAAAGTGCCCTAAGCGTTACGAGCTGCAGCAGCAGGAGAACAGCGGCAAGACCGCCAATGTTGTCATGGCTGACACTGAGATGAAGGACTCTGGGTACGGTATAGTTCCCACTATTCTTTCAGTTTGTCATTCACCTGAATGGTTAATTGACACAGGTGCCAATGTACATGTTTGTGCTGATGCTTCTATGTTCTCTTCTTATCAGGTCACAGGGACTTCCCCCGTGCTGATGGGGAACGGGTCACATGCTACTGTTCGTGGTGTTGGTACGGTCGATCTGAAGTTTACTTCGGGAAAGATCGTGCGGCTGAAGAACGTTCATCATGTGCCCTCCATCAATAAAAATCTCGTCAGCGGCTCACGTTTATGTCGAGATGGTTTTAAGTTGGTTTTCGAGTCTAATAAAGTTGTAATTTCCAAGTATGGACAATTTATTGGTAAAGGCTATGAGTGCGGAGGCTTGTTCCGCTTATCCTTGTCAGATATTTGCACCAAAGTTATTAATAATGTTTGCCACGATAATGATTGTGATGTTTGGCATTCGCGACTTTGTCATATTAATTTTGGTTGCATGACGCGGTTAGCAAATATGAGTTTAATTCCGAAATTCAGTACTATTAAAGGTTCCAAATGTCAAGTGTGTGTTCAAGCTAAACAACCTCGCAAGTCTCACAAGACCGCGGAGGCGAGAGACTTGGCACCACTAGAACTTATACATTCTGATCTTTGTGAGATGAATGGCGTATTGACAAAAGGTGGAAAGAAATATTTCATGACACTTATTGATAACTCCACTAGATATTGTTATGTGTATCTTCTGAAATCTAAAGATGAAGCTTTAACTTATTTCAAGAACTATAAGGCCGAAGCAGAGAACCAACTTGATCGTAAAATTAAACGGCTTAGGTCTGATCGTGGTGGAGAGTATTTTTCCAACGAGTTTAATTCTTTTTGTGCTGAACACGGTATTATTCATGAGAGGACGCCTCCCTACTCACCTCAGTCAAATGGGGTGGCTGAAAGAAAGAACCGAACGTTGTCTGATTTGGTTAACGCCATGTTAGACACTTCAGGTCTCTCCAAGGCATGGTGGGGGGAGGCGCTAATGACTGCATGTCATGTCCTAAACCGAGTTCCCACAAAGAATAAAACCATTACTCCATTTGAGGAATGGGAAAGGAAAAGGTTAAAACTCTCCTACCTACGTACTTGGGGTTGTTTGGCGAAAGTCAATATACCAATTCCCAAGAAGCGCAAGCTTGGACCTAAAACCGTAGATTGTGTTCTTCTGGGCTATGCTTTTAATAGCATTGGTTATAGATTCTTGGTAGTAAAATCTGAGGTATCCGACATGCATGTTGGTACGATTATGGAGTCGAATGATGCGACTTTCTTTGAGAACATATTTCCTATGAAGGATATGTCTAGCTCATCAAATCAGGAGAAACCTGTTTCATCTAGTCAGGAATTAGCTGAGATTCCTGAATCCACCATTCCGATAGAACACGTTGAGAATCCCGAGGAGGATGACAATGAAGTTCCTGTAAGGAGCAAGAGACAGAGGACTGCAAAGTCCTTTGGTAATGATTTCATTGTGTACCTCGTGGATGACACACCCAGGACTATTTCAGAAGCTTATGCATCTCTTGATGCCGACTACTGGAAGGAGGCTGTTCGTTGCGAGATGGATTCCATCTTGGCTAACGGAACTTGGGAAATCACTGATCGTCCTTATGGGTGTAAACCTGTAGGATGTAAGTGGGTGTTCAAGAAAAAGCTTAGGCCTGATGGTACAATTGAAAAGTACAAGGCAAGGCTTGTGGCCAAGGGTTATACCCAGAAAGAAGGTGAAGACTTCTTTGATACTTACTCACCTGTGGCTAGACTGACCACTATTCGTGTGCTACTATCACTAGCTGCCTCGCACGGTCTTCTCGTTCATCAAATGGACGTTAAGACGGCTTTCCTTAATGGAGAGTTGGACGAGGAAATTTACATGGAGCAGCCAGATGGTTTTGTAGTACCCGGTCAGGAAGGCAAGGTGTGTAAGTTATTGAAGTCATTATACGGCCTCAAGCAAGCACCTAAGCAATGGCACGAGAAGTTTGAAAGGACTTTGACTGCTGAAGGCTTTGTTGTAAACGAAGCTGATAAGTGTGTGTACTATCGCCATGGTGGGGGTGAGGGAGTTATTCTATGTCTGTATGTCGATGACATATTGATTTTTGGGACCAATCTTGATTTAATCAAGGAAGTTAAGGATTTCTTATCTCGCTGTTTTGAGATGAAGGATCTAGGAGTAGCTGATGTTATCTTGAACATCAAGCTATTGAAAGATGATAATGGTGGGATCACACTGCTTCAATCTCACTATGTGGAAAAGGTCTTGAGTCGCTTCGGGTATAGTGACTGCAAGCCTTCTTCAACTCCATATGATGCTAGTTTGTTGCTTCGAAAGAATCAACGGATTACTAGAGATCAACTGAGATATTCTCAGATTATAGGCTCGCTTATGTATTTAGCGAGTGCCACGAGGCCTGACATCTCTTTTGCTGTGAGCAAATTGAGCCGGTTTGTTTCCAATCCGGGAGATGATCATTGGCGTGCGCTTGAGAGAGTTATGCGCTATTTAAAAGGCACTGCGAGCTATGGAATTCACTATACCGGAAACCCGAGGGTTCTGGAAGGATATAGTGATTCTAATTGGATATCTGATGCTGATGAGCTTAAGGCCACTAGTGGTTATGTTTTTACACTTGGTGGTGGCGCTGTTTCCTGGAAGTCTTGCAAGCAGACCATCTTAACGAGGTCAACTATGGAAGCAGAACTCGCAGCATTAGACACAGCCACTGTTGAGGCAGAGTGGCTTCGTGAGCTCTTGATGGACTTGCCTATGGTTGAAAAACCAATACCCGCAATCCTAATGAACTGTGATAATCAAACTGTGATCGCCAAAGTGAACAGTTCTAAGGATAATGCAAAGTCATCAAGACATGTGAAGAGGAGATTAAAATCTGTCAGGAAATTGAAGAACTCCGGAGTTATTGCGTTGGATTATATCCAAACGTCTATGAACTTGGCAGATCCCTTCACAAAGGGTTTATCACGGAATGTGATAGAGAATGCATCGAGGGAGATGGGTTTGAGACCCACGTTATGAGTTGCCCACAGTGGTAACCCACTCTATGTGATCGGAGATCCCGTGAATTAGAAGTGGGAGACAAGCTGTTGGTCGGCTGAGAGGAGAGTATCCTTATATTTTATTCCACTCCATAAAAGATGCAATACTCTCCTGATCTGTACGGTAGGTTGACATTTGTCTTAATGTGTTCCAAGTGGCTTATTTATATAAGCAGAGATGTGTCCTACAGAACATCTCCTGAGGAACTCACCTATATGAGTCTGACTGTTAAACGTCGCAGTCTATGAGAATCGGGTGCTCTCTAATAAACTCATGAAAGGCCTTCGGAGTATGACGCATACGCTCTAAACCGCGGGGAAGCCTTGCGGCAGCCTAGTATCGGTTCAGACGTTGTGTGAAACTAGTATCACAGCAAACTTGTAGTTCAAGGCATAGTCCACTATTCAAGTTGTGAACTAGTGAAGCATGATGTTCTAAGTGGAAGTTCAACTTAACAGTCTCCACTAACACCGGTATATAAACAATGTTTTGGAACAGAGTTTATGAAATGTGCTAATGACACTTTGTGGGGGATTGTTGGAATGTTATGGGCTATAATATGGGCTCACATGTCTAGCCCATTAAGCCCACTAAAAATCCTGAAATTGTCATGGCCCATTCATGAATAATAAGTGGAGTGAGTGGGACTAAAGTTTAGTCCCACATTGCTAGTTTGAAGAGAGTGGAAGCACCTTATAAGGTGAGCCATTCTAGCTCATGTATGAGTAGGCAAGGCAAGAGGAGAGGTGTGCCACACGCGCGCTCCTCCTCCTCCGCCGCCCGCCTCGCCACGCCTCGCCTCGCCTCGCCTCGTCACGACACGACACGTCACGACGCGCCGCGGGTTGCGGGAATGAGCCGAGCCGAGAGCGTTTATTTTGTCGATTGGGAAAATTTAATGGGTCATTTAATTTGGTAATTGACGGACGCGTTAATTCCAAAACCGTTTCCGTTTCCTTTCTGGATCGTGGAGCCGAACCGACTCAGACGTGGGGTTACGCCCACGTCTCTCCCAGCCCGCATATAAATACGCGCATACGGTAAACCCTAGCCGCCACTTCGTCATATGGTTTCGCACCACCGTTCCAAAGCACTGCGCCGCCAATCAAGTCTTCTCCATCCCTCCTTCCGGCGTGCACCGCGAGAAGGGACAGCAGGCCTCCGGAACCCCGCCTCTTGTGATCCTGTACGGGAGAGGGGCGATCAGGTTTTTGGGGAGCGCACTCGCGCGACTGCTGACGGCGACTACTTCCCCGACGACGACTTCTTCCCCGACCTCGGCAACCTCTTCATCAACGACATGGCCGACACCGGGGACAACAACAACGGCGGTGCCGCTACCGCTCCATCGTACGTATCTCTCTTTCATATGTATGAGATGTTACTGGAATTCGTATGTCTAGTACTTGCAATAGATTGTATCAATCTGTCTACTGTGCTAGATCTAGACGTTTGCATGATTACTGTATTTGCTACTGTCACAATTTATCTGCTGCTATTTCGAATTAAATCATGTGCTAAATTGCTAATATATTCAACATTGGCGAGGTAGTCGGGCATGTATAGCCGGGAGAGGCCCGGAGGAGCGACGGGGCTCAGGTAAGGGCTCGGCGAGGACCCCACGGGCGTGGCCATCTTCCCGAGCATGTACCACGACCAGTAGCCCTGCCGCCGACCCGAATCAGGTGGAGGCGTGGCCGCCGTGCAGAGGGAGCGAGCGGAGAAGCCTAGGAGGCGGCGGAGCGACATCTTGGCGAGCGCCGGGAGGGGAGAGGGTTTTGCTCCTCTTCAGTGGTGGCAGGTGTGGTTCACGTGGACTGGGTGCTCGCAGCTTAGATAGCAGGGTTCGTTTTGAATTTACTCAAAAAAAAAAATCTATTAACAAAGCGAAAGGTGGTTTTGAACTGCCTTTTTTGGCCGTGGCGCTGTGCAACCTGTCCTGTTCATCAGACCAGTACGTCACCGCTGGGCAGAGTGTTTCAAACCCCAGACTTTCCCTGTTGATGTTTACAACTTTCAATTTGGGAGAAGGTTTAGAACTTCAACTCATCATTCAAATTTAGTTTACAAGTCCCCAGGACACGCAACATTGATTCGATCCCTGACGATTATATTTGTTTGCAATACAAATCTCAGAATTTTCTGAAGCTACTACTCTTGACACTGAACTTGTGTCATTATTTCTCGGACAAGGATGTCTTCGATAATGGTGTTAATAACTTTTAAAAGAGCTAAGCGCTTGATAAAATGTTGGGTTTCAACTTTTGCCAGGATAACATTTTTAGAGCCCTCAGAACGCAGACTTCCATTACTTACATAACTGAACAGACAAGGTTCGAGGACAGGTTCAGTTCCAAGATTCAGAGTCACTGCAGGAAATCATACAGTTTGATAGCTGAGACTGAAATGCACGCAGCAAGAGCAAGTTCATCATAATCTCACAGCCGATCGCCCGCTAAGGAAACAGCGAAACAACCTCACAAATCCCACTCGAACCAACTAACTCAAGGAAACCAAAACACCACTTAAGCAGCACAAACAAGTCAAGCCAGCTGCCTTGTTACAGCTTACGCACCCAAGAGAGCCACATAATTAACATCCTTGTCGGAAGAGATCAGACCGCTCCATCCTGTCCATCACTTTTAAACCGGTAAGGGTAAGGAGGCTTGGGCATGGCGCTACTGTCGTCAGCATGTCGGCGAACTTCACCGCTGGCATCCTTGTACATCCCTGCCCAACATTTCAGGAACGGGCAGATAACTTAAGTAAGGGTTTGATCAAAATAAGCTCAATTAGGCAATGCAGGCCCACAAACATAGACAGTATTCCCACCGAGGGGATATTCTTTTATCCACCAAAAGCACCCATGGGGCCACGACACCGCAAAATGTATTCGTACACCGCTTAATCACAAAAAAGGAAAATGTTGAATGAATTCTTGGTAGTTGCAGTAACAGCAAAGAGGAACACCAGTCCTAATTCTCCTAAGGATGTTATCTTTAGTAAGAGAGGAATTATTTAACATTGTCCTAATCCAGCTTGCAATCTTAGCTTTGAAGAACATTTCATACGAAGATGTTTGAGCTAATATTTTCTACACAAAACTAACCGTAAAGATTCCTTTTCATAATCTCAGATGAGCATATGTTAATGCTAACAGTTCCACAATAGCAATTATGCATAACTTACCACTTTCATTCGACCATCCGGTAAAGGACAAACCTCACACATAATTACCTAAACTATGAAACAGAATAGATTGTTCGTCGCACAAAACTCAGCGAATTGATTTGGGGAGACTGGTATTGATATCACACCATCAATAATAAAATGCCCCCAGTTCACCAGAGAAGAATTTAGTATGCTTACAGTTGCCAGCTTTCAGATTCTACCCAAGAATATATAAATACTACTCACTCCGTCCCTAAATAGGTGGTTTATACATTGAGTAAATAAATTTATGCGTCAAGATTCTAATAACTCCCTCCTAACTAATTAACAATCAAACAACATTTCTTCAGAACCTTCATTACTCATCGACGTGTCACAAAGTACTAAACAACAGGGAACTGAGAAATACGATAAAAAAAGGAACTGAGAAATCTAATAGTATTACAAACCGTTCAAATGACCAACATACAGAAGGTGCCCCTCTATCGAATTTAGCCGCATTATTATACAAATCTTGCAGGTATCAGCTAAATTATTAACCAGAATAGACAGTTCACTGCAAATATCACAGGGACTGAAACCGTACCATTTATTAGATCAAAGTTCAGTATACTGGCCATTTCCAATTGTCATCTTTCTAACAATGATAAAAATCGTTAACTAGTTTACTGCCTGGTCGGACAGAGCCAGTTCAGAAGTTAAGCTGCCCCAATGTTAGCACACGAGAGAGATCCTTGCCTACCTGCCTATGCCATGCATTCTACCCAAGGAAAAAAATAGCGTGCTATGAGAAATAGCGGCAGCCTCCTCCAGATGCTATGGAAGATATATCGTGATAATAGCGTGCTATATCGAAATAGCGTTTTGAAATAATTATCAAATATATCTCAAAATTTTAAGGATTTTAACAAGAATAAACGATGTAGTATAAAAATGTCATAACAATATATGTATAATCACAAAGAAAAATTGTTCTCTAGGTTGTTAGATCCCAACATCAACATCACACGGGGAAATAACACAGTATAAATTACTTATTCGGAACTATAAACATTGCGATTTCATCTTGACGATTGTCTTTTATCGCCATGAAAAATATGAAGCTACCTTTTCTTTTTCCTAAGGTGGAAAACTCGGGCATTTGGCCCAATAGCGTGAAAAAAATTAATAGCGTGCTATAACGTTACACCGTTTTAGCATGATATAGCATGATATTTCGTGAATAGCGCAATAGCGAGCAAAAGTGTTAAATTTTAGCGTGGACCCTCCGGATATGCTATATCGTGCTATTAGCGCCGAAATAGCGTGCTATTTTTTTCCATGATTCTACCATGTAATCGTAGCTGACTCTTTGGGAAACGAACATGCATAAGAATTGAGCAATAAAGTTCCAAATAATTACACCACTTTTAACACAAGAAGAGAAAGGAGAACACTTGTGGCACTATAATTGTGTTGTGGATAACATAGCTAAATACTCCTTTTGTTGGGATACTTCAGTTTTTAAGATAAATGCATCAATATTTCTCATTTTCACAATCACTAAGCGATCACATATAGCCACAATCTCTCAATTTTCCATCGTAAATCCTAAATGCTGCGAAACTAGAGCTGCATGATGATTTGGAATCCTAATCCAAGGAACAGTCTTGATACCTTGTACAGAGAATTAACCATAGTCGACCTAATGCAGGGGATTTATTTGACTATTTCCACATATAAAGCTGAGACAAAATGTAGGTGCTAAATTAATAAACAAGCAAGTGAGATTACCTGCGGAAGGAATCGGGGATGTTGGAAGCCACGGTGAAAGAATACATGGCAAAATGCAGATGTCGCCTTCACACGGACAATGCCCGACAACCTCCGGCTTGTGCATGTCCACGACGACGATGTGGTCGCCAACAATGAGGTGGACGACATGACGTCTACCAAGATGAAGAGCGCTAATCTTCGGCCTGGTCGTCTCCCCCTGCAAGGGTAGCCACGGGTAATCTCCATTCCCCAAGAGCGGGCTGAGCTCCACCCGGTGCACCAGCGTCCAGCCGCTGCCGTCGGGGTTGAGCGCGAAGGAGCTGAGCACGAAGGGCTCCTCCTCAGACACCTCGACGTAGCGCAGCCAGTCCCTGCTAATCCCGACGCGCCGGTACATGGCAGGTGCCTGCATCCACCACACGTTGCCCTCAGCGTCAGGCAGCAGGCTTCCTCGGCGGATTGCTCGGTCGTGTGTGTCTGCAGGCAGCACGCTGCCGCTGGGCAGCTCGATGAAGCGAGGCTCCGGCCGGTCGCTGAACGGGTCCGCGCAGATGACGCCCCAGGTCACGTCCACCCACCAGAGTTGGCCGCTGAAGGGCACAACCTCCTGGCTTATCACCATTCGCCGCTCAGCCGGGAGCTGGCACGGAGAGCACTTGAGGAGATCCCAATCCCCTGTTTCTGAGAGAAACCGGAGCATCACGTTCGCGTTTCCATTCAGCTCGGCGACGGCGTACCTGTCCGGTGGCCCGCGCCCGCCATCGGCTTTGGTTTGCGTGAGGATGCCCAGGTGGAGGCCGGCCAAGATCTTCTTGGGGCCTTGGATGGCCGGGAGACGGCACAACTGGCCGGTGACAGGGTTGAACACGAAGTGCGCCATGTCAGGGAGGCGGGCGGGGTCGGCGAGGCCGGTCAGTTGCCGCAGTTTATTGCCTCCCTGCTTGGCGAGGACGGTAGCCGTGGCGCGGATGTCGTAGGAGCTGAGGAGGAGGAGGCCGTCCTGGCTCGCAGAGCAGGCCTGGCCGACGCAGAGTCGCACGACGTCGCCTTCGGGGTCGGGTTCGGGGAGGCCGCGGGTCTTGGCGAGTTGCTCAGGCATGTATAGATCGGAGACGCGCGGAGGATTGCCGAAGACCACGTACGGGTCCGGCGACGACCCCACGGCCGCCGTCATCTTCCCGAGCGTGTACCACGACCAACCCTTCGACCGACCCGAATCCGTTGGGAGCGTGGCGGCCGTGCAGATGGAACGGCGAAGGCGACCGGAGAAGCCTAGGAGGCGGCGGAGCTGCATCTTGGTGAGAGCAGGAGTTGGTGGAGGCCAGGAGGCCGGGGAGAGGGTTTTGCTGCTCTTCGTCGTGTCGTGGCAGGTCCGGTTCATGTGGACTGGGTGCGCGTAGCTTAGATACTGTACTATAGGAAGGTGGTGGACTGGACCGCCGAAAGGCGCGTGATCGTGTTCCACTGGATACTTTGCTCGTAGAACCACTACGGGACCCGGGCGTCAGTGGCAATGGTCCACTGGGGCTGGTGTCACTGAAGAAATTTTCACAAAGCGAGCGGTAGTCCATTGGCCCTGGTGCTGTGCAACCTGTCCTGTTCTTCAGACCAGTACGTCACCACCGCGCAGTGTTACCGATCCTAGAGATTCCTTCGCTCGCCAAACTCTCCCCTCGTAAAGTTTTGAACTTCCAATTTGGGTGAATTTTAGATGAATTTTAGAGCATCTCCGATCGCGCCCTCAACCTCCTTCCCGTCTTGACGGCCCTCGAACGCGTCCACTCGCGGCAAACCCAGCCCAACCCCGTCTCCTAGAGGCTCCCGTGGGGACTCCGGACGAGTCGTTCCGTGTCGCGGGCCCGTCCTGCCAGCGACACAAAATGCCCATCAAAACCCTCTCACACCCCGACGCGCCCCGCCATTTCCTTCCCCGCCGCCACCTCTTCCTGCCCCTTCCCGCCTCCCTCGTCGTCGGCGCCATGCCTCCGAAAGGGCCGCCGAGACCACCGTCGAAGAACGCGAAGGCCGGCACGCTCGGTGTCAAGCGACGCATGCTGCAGCCGCGCCCCCCGAAGGAGCGGCCGGAGGGCATGAACGACACCGAGTGGGCGGCCGACCAACACCGACGCGACATCACCACGAAGGAGCGTCGGCAGCGACATGAGAAGACAGAGGTTCGGAACGCGGCGACGAACCTCGAGTTGTTGTTGGGCACCGTCGGAGGAAGCCCGGGAGGTGGCTCGAGCTCTTCGGCTTCAGGGTCGCCGTTCCCATTGGACGCAACAAGCACGCCGCGTTCCCAGTCGAGGCTCTGTCCTAGCCCGGGCCTCTCCCCAACTTCAACAAGCCCGGCGGCTACGCGTACGACTACGGAGGCTTCGACCCAAACGCCATGTTCGGCGGGGGCGCGGCCGGCGGCGCCGGGACGGGCCTCGGCCTCAACGAGGCGTACGAGGTGTCCTCGGGAATGCGCCGGGGCGGCGCGGTGTCCGTGCAGCCCTAGTCCGGGCGCACCTTGTCGTTCGACGACGACGCCCGCAACATGTTTTACGTCGGTCCCACACTCTTTTTGGTTCCCAGGCGCCCTCCGGCGGTTACGATTTCGGCTCCCAGACGTCCTTCGGCACTCAGGTACGCCCCGCGACGGACCGGCCCCAATGCTCCATTGTTTTGCGCCGAACGGACGACCTAATGTTTGTTCGTCGTTGGTGTAGACACAAGATGGTGGTGGGAGCGCCATTGTCAACGAGGAGCAAGACGTCGAGAACGTCGATGATGACGACGACCAAGATGGTGATGACGCCGGTGACGATGTGGAAGAAGGCGGCAAGGATGGGAAGAAAAAGAAGAGGAAGGGTGGAAGTCGTGGCATAGAGTGGACCGTCAACGAGGAAGAGTGCTTGATTGACTCGTGGAGTGCCATTACCCATGACGTGATCACGGGAGCCAACCAAACAAGTGACTCATATTGGAAGCGGATCATGTCGGAGTTTGATGAGCGCAAGTACCACTCGCCATATGTGGAGGTTGTTGTGGATCGCAATCAAAGTGCGCTAGCCCATAGATGGTCCGCAATCCAAAAATCGGTGAACAAGTTTCAAGGAACCTTTGAGAACGTTACAGCGAGGCTGGAGAGTGGCAAGACTTCGAGGGACCAAGTAAGTTTGTGTCTCTCATCTTGTCCTATGCTATGAGAACGTCCATGCATTTTGTCTAACATCTTGAATTCTCGTGTTGCTAGATTGTGGATGCTCTCGAACTCTTCCATGGCGTCCTTCTGGCGCGCCATCTCGCCGGCCAGCCACTGGTCCCTGGACCAGGCGAGCCAGTCCTCGAGCTCCGCAGCCATGGAGTTGTACTCCTCCGGCGAGGTGACGGCGCCCTCCTTCTTCACGGCGACCAAAGGCTCCAGCTTGACGCGGGGCTCGTCGATCACGGGGCTACCTCCATGGCGCGCCCGCAGCGGGGGATGGCCCGCTCCGTCTTCACCCTCGCCGGCGGTACAGAGGCGGTGGAGCGGCGCGCCGAAGAAGATGACGCCGAGGAAGCCACCCTCGGCGCTGTCCTGGGGGCCGATGAGCGGCTCCGCTGCTGGAGAGTGTCGGCGGGTGCCTTCGGCCAACCCAGAGGTGGGCTGTTGCCCGCCTCGATGTGGTTGAGCACGACGGTGAGGGTGCGCCCATCCCTGCTCCACCACCGCGTCCTCCCCGGCGACTTCTTGTTGCTCGGCGCCGGCAGCAGGCCATGGTAGTCGACGAACTGCACCTCATGGCGGTCGTGGAACAAGGCGCGTCACCAGGAAAAGTTCTGGTGGTGCCTGGCGGGCTCGGCGCTATGCTCCGGCGTCATGGCTGCGCGTGTCCTGGATCGCCGCCGGTAGCTCGTCCGGCTTCGGCAGGGGAGGCACGGGGTAGCCAGCCGCGCTGATCCGCTATCCGCCATGGACGCGGGTGTCTGGCGGGACTAGGTACCCCGCCTCATATAGGAGGCGAAGTTCCTCCTCTAGGAACCACCGGTGGCTGGAGCCATTCGCCGCTGCACCATCTCCGCCATGGCTTGGGATCTCCCGCGAACAGGTGTGGGGAGGGAAGAGCAGCTGTGTGGAGCGGCGAGGTGCGACGGTGTCCTTTTAAAGGCGGAGAAGGAAGGGGCGGGAAAGTGCGGCGGAGCTGTTAATCGCCTCGGAAACTGACCGGCGCCGCTATTACGCCGGGAGGAAAGCGAGGCGCCGGGGCAACGACACGTTCGCCTAGTGCAGCGAGGGACCACCATCGCAGTAAAATGGCGCGGGTGTTTTCCCGTGTGTTTTCTTCCGCCCGGCGCCCCCAGATGCCCCCTGGCGTGCTGGGTTCGGCCTTGGTTCGCTGATACTATTTTTGGTCCAAACCGGCGAATTTTGGGCTGCTAGGAGGGCGAGTGGGCGGCTTTTCTTCCGCTGCCGCAAAAAATGGCTGAAAAAGTGGCATGGGGGCGCGAGTGGAGATGCTCTAAGATTTTGGAAGCGGAAAGGATCCAATAGTACAGACCAATTTGCATCGTTAATGTTAGTTTCAAAATCTTTACGAATGTACATCAGGCTAAACTCGGTAGCTGATGATGTGGTAGAACCTACACAAACTGGTTTTATGCACGGTAGGAATTTCTTAGATGATATCGTGGTTTTACACGAAACCGTGCATGAGATGCATACTAAAAGGCTTAATGGTGTAATCAAGATTGACTTTGAGAAGGCCTATGATAAAGTTAATTGGTTCTTCCTTAATTAGACTCTGAAGATGAAAGGTTTCCCAGAAGAGTGGTGTGCTTTGATTCATAATTTTGTGTCTGGAGGTAGCGTGGCTGTCAATGTTAATAATGACATTGACCGATACTTCCAAACATAAAAGGTATTAAGGAAAGGTGGTGATCCTTATCGCCTATATTATTTAATATTATGGTTGATATGTTAGCGATCATGATTGAATGAGCGAAAAAAGGGCCAAATTGAAGGGGTGGTTCCACATATAATGGATGGGGGACTATCAATCCTTCAATATGCAGATGATACGATTCTTTTTATGAATCATGATCTAAATAAATCTATGATTCTAAAATTAAACCTTATCATCACTCGAGCGGCTATCTGGGATAAAGATTAACTTTCATAAAAGTGATTTTTTTTTGCTTTGGTGATGCCCGGGATGCAGCTCCTCAATATGCCGAATTATTCAGATGTGAGCAAGGTCAATTTCCTATTAAGTATTTGGTAATACCTATACACTATAGGATATTGACTAATGCAGAATGGACAGATGTTGGAAAACGTCTACAAAAAAGTCTTGCGAGTTGGAATGGAAAATTATTATCCCTAGGGGGAAGATTGGTTCTCGTAAATTCGGTACTAACAAACATGGTACTGTATATGATATCCTTCTTTAATTAAAAAATGTGTCTTGAAGAAATTGGATTATTTCTGATCAAGATTCTTTTGGCAGGTAGATAGTGAAAACAATATCGACTGGCTAGATGGGATCTAGTTTGCCGACCAAAAGATCAAGGAGGGATCGAGATTCATGGCCTTCAGGTCAAGAACTCGGTTCTTCTAGGGAAATGGTTGTTTAAATTGCTACCAAATATGGTGTCTTGCAAACACTACTTAAACAAAAATACATTGGAACGAAAGTGCTATCACAGGTTATGTGGAAACCTCGTGATTCACACTTTTGGGCTAGCCTGGTGGCAACTAAGAAGCATTTTTTTCGCCATGGGTTATTTAAAATTAAAGATGGGTCAGAGATAAGGTTCTAGAAGGATAGATGGTTAGAAAACACCAGCCTCCGAGAACAATATCGGGCTTTATACAATATTGTGTGCCATGAAGGGGATACACTAGCTACAATTATTCAAACGAGATATCATTGGGCCGAGGCTACAGTCTTGGAACGCTCTGTTGGACATATTGGCATTGGTCGAACTTTCACAAGGTATCGATGAATTTAATTAAAATTTAATAGAAAATGAGAAGTTTCGGTTGATTCCATGTATAGGGCAATGGTCCACTCAGACATTCCAGTCGATAATAACAAAAACAAATATGGCAAATGAAGGTACCATTGAAGATGAAAATATCCGCATGGTACCTTCGTAAGGGTGTCATACTGTCGCACCCGGACTTCTAGAGGATACTCACAACCCGCTAAACAGTAGATAAATGGCTTACGGGGCTTACCGGCACCCGTATCTCAATATGAGTAGGCCAACACGTAAACGTGTGACAACCAACCTCTACTATTCATCGTCTGCGTAAACCATCCCATAGAAATCCGACTACTTCCATTGACGTACTTCATAACATACACACATGGTACGTCAACGGCATTTGAACAAGTGATATCACAACAAATCTCTAAGACACAAAGAAATAGAAATAAGTGGCAAATAGCTCTCACTAGAGCAGAGATAGCACATACAGTCATGCAGAGGACACATGTCCCAACAAGTCATCATTACATCACAGCGGAAGCATCCAAAGTGTCTGAGTACAGACAAGATCCAAATAGGCCTAAGAGGCCGGAAACGAAAAGACGGAGCCCATCCACGAAGTCTCGGATCCTGCCCGGGTCCGCTATCTACTCGTCAGCAGCCTCGTCATACTCCACGTAGTAGCCACCATGGGGATCCTCGGAAACGTAGTCTGCGGAACACGCAGCCCCAAAGGGGTCAGTACAGACGAGTACTGGCAAGCAAGACGCATAAGATACCAAAGTGTACCCGGCAACACCAAGTACAGATGCTTTGGGTTCAACGGAAGATAGGTGATACAAAGATGCGGCAGCGGGCTGCCCTAACCAACTACAGAGACACGCTACAACATCCGGCTAAAAGAGAGGGATAAGATACCGTATCGGAACCAACTACCACTATCCTCAAACAAACCCATCCTGGATCTCGCCCCTTATCCAAAGAAGCAATCCGAGGATAACCCACACAGTTGGATTTGTGAAGGTTCAAGTTATTGTGTCAATAAGCCTATTACTAGTCAAATTATTATTGTTTAGGTGTAAGTTGTCTAATCCTTGTTAGCCAGCCCTATCACCAAGTCATCCATAACCGCGGACAACACGGCTTCTCGAGAAGATTTAACCCTGCAGGGATGCACCAATTTGGCCATACACGTAAGAATATCCCGCCAGACGGGGGATCAACCCACCAAGCGAGGTACTCAACACAACCCAACTCTTCTTCGCATCAAGCCCAAAGAACCCCGTGCAGTTGAGCACACGGCTAATCAAGTCCCACGAAGAAAAGAGGACCCTCATAGCACTCTAAGAACGTGTCTCCCTAAATGCCGACTACAAAAGTTACCACCCTGGCGCCAAGGGTTCGCACCTGCATATGCATGCGGCAAATGGAAAACCCGAACTAAATGAGGCGATTTGGACGAGATGCGAATCGAATCAGAATTGCGGGGGGCGCCCATACACGCTTCCCACATGCGGTTAGCGCGCTCATCATGGATCTAGAGGACAAGAACTTTTCCTGAGTTCGACACTAGTAGGCCTCAAAACCATACCCGGCCTCCTGCCGGTGCCTTATCATCAAATTAGCATTACCTCATACATTAACAGGTTGTTGTTTAAACATCGAGCCCCAGAACATAGTAAATATGGTAAAAGAAGTAACGGACATCAGACTCGAGCATAAACAACCCTAAGCATGCTAGTAAGACACAGGCAACAAGCAACAGGGTTATAGGTGTGGAGGATAGGCTATATCAGGGTTACATGATAACATGTGATAGGATCGGAACACAAGCAACGAATCTTAAGGCTAGCAGGATAGACAACGGAAAGTATCGGTATCCAGTGTGGAAAGGACACAATGGTTCATGTGAGTGAATACTTGCCTGCAAACTGAGTAGCCTGGTATTGGGCTAACTCCTCTGAAGTAGTGTCGTAAACCTCGTCTGTCTCAACGTCGTCGTCTATTCAAGAAGAAGCAAACAAACAACGCAGAGAGACAAACAATCAATAACATGGCATAATGCACAAACATGGTATGATGCATGATGTGACGCCCCGGGATCGGGCACTATGCAGATTTCAGCATTCCCGCCAAATCCGCATAATAACCGATTCCAGGTTGCCATTTATGATAACATTACAATAGTTCACGAATAATCCACAATTACAACAGAAACAGATAGATACAAGATGACTCAAACGAGCCAGGGATACAACTGATACATTACAAAGATCCAAATAACAGCGGAAGAAAACAACATAGCGTCCGGCTACGGACAAGACCCAAATTGGACTAAGAGTCCTGAAGATAACCGAGAGCGTCCAATCTCTGCCCAGGCCAAGCCGGAGGGATTCCCAAGCTAACGTCGTCAGACTTCAAACCTGTTGACTGCAATGTTGAATATGCAGCCACGAAAAAGAATTCGTGGGTCAGTACGGTTAAGTACTGGCAAGAGGATAAACCATACTCACAAGGTACCGGCGTAGCCAGTCATCACAAGATACAAATACTTTGGGATCAACGGAAAGGAAGGGATTATTGCAAATAAGCAGCAGCGGGCTGCACTAACCAACTACAGAAACACACTACAACTTCCGGCTAACAGAAAGAAGATAAGATAGTGTATCGAAACCAACTACAGCTACTAACCAAACAATACCCATCCAATGTCACCCCCTACTAAGGAAGCAAACGAAGGATAACTCACACGGTTGGATTAATGATGGATCAGGTTATTGTGTCAATAAGACTATTACTAGTCAAGTTATTATCATTAGGTGTAAGTTGTCTGAGTACTTGTTAGCCAGTACTTTCACCAAGTCGTCACATAACCGCGGACAACACGGCTTCTCGAGAAGATTTATCCCTGCAGGGTGTGCTCCAGTACTCGTACACACTCAAGCCACCAACTAAAACTCAGGTTGGCTCGACACGACCCAAACCATCTCTACAACCCATCCTCGGAGCCACGGAGCTATAAGGTCCCAGCCACGCAGCCGAATACTCAGCGCAGGTGTGCAAAACTCCCGCAGGACACAACACCCCGGCACTACAGGCCTCGCCCTATATGCATCATCATCATAACCAGTAACCATGGGGGCGCCTCCCATTATGCAAAGGAGCAAATGGAACACCCGAACTAAGTGTGGCTCTTCGGACAAGCTGCAGATCAGGTCTAAGTCGAGGGGGGTCCCATACTACCACCCGGATGCGGTGAGCACGCTCATCATGGATCAGTAGACAAGACTCTTTCCTAGTTTCGACACTAGCAGGCTTCAAAACCCTAACCCGGGCCTCCTGCCGGTGCCTTAACATCAAATTATTATTGTTACCCCAAACATTAACAAGTTGTTGATTGCATTGAAACCCAACTATCAACTAAACATGTGATAGAACAAAAGGACAACAAGACTCGAGCGCAAACAACACTAAGCCTGCAACTACGACACGGGGGCCAACAATGGTAAACAAGCAACAATTAATAGGAAGTGGAAGGAAAAGGCTATATCATGGCTGCAAGGTAAACATACAATAGGATCGAGACACAAGCATCGTATCAACAGGCTAGAATAAGAACAACGGAAAGAATCGGTAACAAGTGATGAAAGGCAGCCATTTGGCAGCAATTGAGTATACTTGCCTGAGATCCCGCAAGGTAGCAGAACTTGTCGTTGCTCACATCATCTCAACGTCCTATCCGGGAAGAAGCAACGAACCTCGAACAAACAACGGGATGCAACAATTACTACTACGGCAAAAGATCCAGCATGATCCTATTTATATGCATGACAATTTAATTGATGCATAGGAATAAACTAGTTGACAAGATAAACAAATTTAAATGGACCCATATGCAATTTGAGTTGCATATGAAAAGCCCATGAATTAAGGTTGAAATAATTATTTTACAACTAACCAATAGGTGAAAGTGGATTAGCATGATGCATGGATGAGGAAAACAAAAAGAAAACAACAAGGGATTCAATTTGAAATAAAATTTACCAAGTTTGGAATTTTATTTATTAAGTTATGAAATTTTGGTTTCTTAAAGGTGTTACACAAGCATTTGTTGTTTTCATCAAGTTTAATTGTTCAAAACAGTAAACAAATTTTATATTTGGGTAGAGCATTTAATTTTAATTGGAAAACATATTTTATTTGTTGAAATTGGAATTAAAATGAATTAGTTATTAATTTGACAATTTTAAATGCATTAAATAAGAAACAGTTGTTTTCAGCAATTTAAATTATTCAAAACAGAAAACAAAGTTGATATTTGCAAAGTTCATGAAAAATGGGATGGAAAACATATTTTACATGTTGGAATTGGATTTGAATTGCCCAAGTTATGAATTTTGCAATTTAAAAGGTTTTAATTAAAGAATTGGATTATTGCACCACTTTTAATTAGGGAAAACAACAAACAAATTGCATTGAAAAGGTTGAAAACATGTAGCAAATGTTTCATTGCACATTTTGAGCTATCAAACATAATTTTGGGGTATTATTGGATTTATTATGCAATTTTCCATAAATAGTTTTATTCTGCCCTTTTTAGTAAACAGAGGAAAACATGTTCAAAATTAATTCAATTGTGCCCAAATAAAATACCAATGTGTAGAGTTTGTTAAGACAAATCTTTAGAGCCCAAGTTTGCTTAAATTGGATGAGTAGAACTAAAGTTATGAAATTCCAAAGTTTCCACTTTTTATTGCATTTTCAGTAATTAATTATTTAGTGCAAAACTTGTTACAGAAATATATTGCAAACTTGACATGAATAGAAAGAGCACAAAATTATGAAGCCACAGGATTTTGAATCATCCAAATTGGAGCAGTATTTAATTTTATATTGATTTTAGAGTTAATTGATCAGTTCTCTGTTTCTGAATTTCGGGCAGGAAAAGAAAAAAACAGAAAAAAAGGGTGGCTTTTTCTGCCTTGGGGGGGGATCGAACTCGGGAGCTGATGGGAGAGCGCAAGGGACTTAACCATCTGGGCTGCTGTCACATTTGTGTTGGGAACGGGATCTTACACAACATGAAGGGAAATCTCCGACGTTTAACTGAATTTTGCGGACAGAAGCAGACAGGAACAGGTGCAGACTTTCAGCAAGGCCAAAAATAAAATCAGGAGAAAACTTTGCACCATCGGGGACTTGATCCCGTGACCTGAGGTGCGCGCTGAAGGAACAAGACCAATGGGCTAGGCTGCGGTTGGTGTAGGAATACCGATCTGACGGAATAAGATGTAACAGAGCGTAGATTGATTCTGACAAAACTGAACACCAGACGCAGCTACTGCTTGCGACGGTGACATACAGAGGCATACGAGAGCGAACTCAGGCGGACAGAAACCATGGCGGCACACTCGCTCGACGGCGAGGACACAGAGCAAGGGAAAGGAGAGGGAACTAGGGTGCTCACCGAGGAAGGTTTGGGGAACGGGGCGTGCGGAAGACGTCGACGTTCGCGCGGACGAACTTGTTCCCACCGGCCTGAGGAACTCGGACGGAGACAGACTCGAAGCTCTCCGGCGTTCTGGGCAGCGGCGGCCTCCGGTTCTTCTGTGTAGGGGATGAGGCCGACGAGGCGGTTCCGTTTCCGCCGTCGGAAGCCCGCCGCAGCCACCACGTCCCCGACCCCATGAGCTTGCTTCTCCGGCCATGGAGATGGAGGTGAGGGGAAGGGGAAAAAACAGACGAGGGGGAGAGGAGAGTGGGGCGGCGGCCAGAGAGGAAGAAGAGGGGAAGGTTAGGGTTTCTGGATCGGCCTAGGGGTAGATAAAGGAGGGAGCGGGTGGGTACGGTGGTGGTGGCGTGGAGGAGAAAGCGACAGCAGGTCGTCTCCGCGTGATCGTCCGTACGAAGAAGAGGATGGAGGTGGGCTGAAGTGGAGATGGAGCTGGGCTTGGTCCTGATCGGTTGGCCCAAAAAAAAAAAACAGATGTGTTTTTTTTTTCTCCTTTCTTTTTTTCTCTAATTGTTATTATTTCCTAGGGATTATAAAAAGAGATGTTTGGGAAAGGGTTTTAAATAGGAAAACCAATGTGTGAAAAATAATTTGGACAAAACAGTGACTTAGTCATCAGAACATTTTGAAAGCAGTCCAAGATATTTTGAGTTGACATTTAAAATAGTTTTGAGAGAAAAACATTTTTTTTAAGGGTTGAACAAAAATGCAATGAAAGGCATGATGCATGATGACATGATATGCACAAAAAGAAAACAAACAAGCAAATTCTAGTTGGGGAAAACCCCGGGTGTTACATCCGACACCACTAACAAGGGATTGCGCCCTCGCAATCCACTCACAACCACGGGAGAGGGAAGAAGTCAGATCTATCGAGTCTTCGGTCATCTTGTTGATCTTCTCGACACCACTAACAAGAGAATCTTACTCGGGTTGATGACGATGTTCTTCCACCAGGAATCTTCCGAAGATCGAACCTATTAGGTTGAAGGCTCAGAAAACGTCCACCCACGTAGGATCCTAACACTTTGAAAGATAGACAAGAGGGGGAGACTCCAAAACAAATAAGATGGGAGGGGAAATAGAATAGAGATAAGGAGAAAACAAGAATCCTATTGAGATGTTTTCCAAAATAGTTTAGCAGAAATAGTTTTTGACACTCTAGAAACAACGACCGTTAGCTAGGTTAACCTACAGGCTTTGCGGACCCGTTGCTTCGATAACCATTCGTATCGAAACAATCTCGGGAATCGGAACCAAGGCTCTGATACCATTTGTGACGCCCCGGGATCGGGCACTATGCAGATTTCAGCATTCCCGCCAAATCCGCATAATAACCGATTCCAGGTTGCCATTTATGATAACATTACAATAGTTCACGAATAATCCACAATTACAACAGAAACAGATAGATACAAGATGACTCAAACGAGCCAGGGATACAACTGATACATTACAAAGATCCAAATAACAGCGGAAGAAAACAACATAGCGTCCGGCTACGGACAAGACCCAAATTGGACTAAGAGTCCTGAAGATAACCGAGAGCGTCCAATCTCTGCCCAGGCCAAGCCGGAGGGATTCCCAAGCTAACGTCGTCAGACTTCAAACCTGTTGACTGCAATGTTGAATATGCAGCCACGAAAAAGAATTCGTGGGTCAGTACGGTTAAGTACTGGCAAGAGGATAAACCATACTCACAAGGTACCGGCGTAGCCAGTCATCACAAGATACAAATACTTTGGGATCAACGGAAAGGAAGGGATTATTGCAAATAAGCGGAAGCGGGCTGCACTAACCAACTACAGAAACACACTACAACTTCCGGCTAACAGAAAGAAGATAAGATAGTGTATCGAAACCAACTACAGCTACTCACCAAACAATACCCATCCAATGTCACCCCCTACTAAGGAAGCAAACGAAGGATAACTCACACGGTTGGATTAATGATGGATCAGGTTATTGTGTCAATAAGACTATTACTAGTCAAGTTATTATCATTAGGTGTAAGTTGTCTGAGTACTTGTTAGCCAGTAATTTCACCAAGTCGTCACATAACCGCGGACAACACGGCTTCTCGAGAAGATTTATCCCTGCAGGGTGTGCTCCAGTACCCGTACACACTCAAGCCACCAACTAAAACTCAGGTTGGCTCGACACGACCCAAACCATCTCTACAACCCATCCTCGGAGCCACGGAGCTATAAGGTCCCAGCCACGCAGCCGAATACTCAGCGCAGGTGTGCAAAACTCCCGCAGGACACAACACCCCGGCACTACAGGCCTCGCCCTATATGCATCATCATCATAACCAGTAACCATGGGGGCGCCTCCCATTATGCAAAGGAGCAAATGGAACACCCGAACTAAGTGTGGCTCTTCGGACAAGCTGCAGATCAGGTCTAAGTCGAGGGGGGTCCCATACTACCACCCGGATGCGGTGAGCACGCTCATCATGGATCAGTAGACAAGACTCTTTCCTAGTTTCGACACTAGCAGGCTTCAAAACCCTAACCCGGGCCTCCTGCCGGTGCCTTAACATCAAATTATTATTGTTACCCCAAACATTAACAAGTTGTTGATTGCATTGAAACCCAACTATCAACTAAACATGTGATAGAACAAAAGGACAACAAGACTCGAGCGCAAACAACACTAAGCCTGCAACTACGACACGGGGGCCAACAATGGTAAACAAGCAACAGTTAATAGGAAGTGGAAGGAAAAGGCTATATCATGGCTGCAAGGTAAACATACAATAGGATCGAGACACAAGCATCGTATCAACAGGCTAGAATAAGAACAACGGAAAGAATCGGTAACAAGTGATGAAAGGCCGCCATTTGGCAGCAATTGAGTATACTTGCCTGAGATCCCGCAAGGTAGCAGAACTTGTCGTTGCTCACATCATCTCAACGTCCTATCCGGGAAGAAGCAACGAACCTCGAACAAACAACGGGATGCAACAATTACTACTACGGCAAAAGATCCAGCATGATCCTATTTATATGCATGACAATTTAATTGATGCATAGGAATAAACTAGTTGACAAGATAAACAAATTTAAATGGACCCATATGCAATTTGAGTTGCATATGAAAAGCCCATGAATTAAGGTTGAAATAATTATTTTACAACTAACCAATAGGTGAAAGTGGATTAGCATGATGCATGGATGAGGAAAACAAAAAGAAAACAACAAGGGATTCAATTTGAAATAAAATTTACCAAGTTTGGAATTTTATTTATTAAGTTATGAAATTTTGGTTTCTTAAAGGTGTTACACAAGCATTTGTTGTTTTCATCAAGTTTAATTGTTCAAAACAGTAAACAAATTTTATATTTGGGTAGAGCATTTAATTTTAATTGGAAAACATATTTTATTTGTTGAAATTGGAATTAAAATGAATTAGTTATTAATTTGACAATTTTAAATGCATTAAATAAGAAACAGTTGTTTTCAGCAATTTAAATTATTCAAAACAGAAAACAAAGTTGATATTTGCAAAGTTCATGAAAAATGGGATGGAAAACATATTTTACATGTTGGAATTGGATTTGAATTGCCCAAGTTATGAATTTTGCAATTTAAAAGGTTTTAATTAAAGCATTGGATTATTGCACCACTTTTAATTAGGGAAAACAACAAACAAATTGCATTGAAAAGGTTGAAAACATGTAGCAAATGTTTCATTGCACATTTTGAGCTATCAAACATAATTTTTGGGGTATTATTGGATTTATTATGCAATTTTCCATAAATAGTTTTATTCTGCCCTTTTTAGTAAACAGAGGAAAACATGTTCAAAATTAATTCAATTGTGCCCAAATAAAATACCAATGTGTAGAGTTTGTTAAGACAAATCTTTAGAGCCCAAGTTTGCTTAAATTGGATGAGTAGAACTAAAGTTATGAAATTCCAAAGTTTCCACTTTTTATTGCATTTTCAGTAATTAATTATTTAGTGCAAAACTTGTTACAGAAATATATTGCAAACTTGACATGAATAGAAAGAGCACAAAATTATGAAGCCACGGGATTTTGAATCATCCAAATTGGAGCAGTATTTAATTTTATATTGATTTTAGAGTTAATTGATCAGTTCTCTGTTTCTGAATTTCGGGCAGGAAAAGAAAAAAACAGAAAAAAAGGGTGGCTTTTTCTGCCTTGGGGGGGGATCGAACTCGGGAGCTGATGGGAGAGCGCAAGGGACTTAACCATCTGGGCTGCTGTCACATTTGTCTTGGGAACGGGATCTTACACAACATGAAGGGAAATCTCCGACGTTTAACTGAATTTTGCGGACAGAAGCAGACAGGAACAGGTGCAGACTTTCAGCAAGGCCAAAAATAAAATCAGGAGAAAACTTTGCACCATCGGGGACTTGATCCCGCGACCTGAGGTGCGCGCTGAAGGAACAAGACCAATGGGCTAGGCTGCGGTTGGTGTAGGAATACCGATCTGACGGAATAAGATGTAATAGAGCGTAGATTGATTCTGACAAAACTGAACACCATACGCAGCTACTGCTTGCGACGGTGACATACAGAGGCATACGAGAGCGAACTCAGGCGGACAGAAACCATGGCGGCACACTCGCTCGACGGCGAGGACACAGAGCAAGGGAAAGGAGAGGGAACTAGGGTGCTCACCGAGGAAGGTTTGGGGAACGGGGCGTGCGGAAGACGTCGACGTTCGCGCGGACGAACTTGTTCCCATCGGCCTGAGGAACTCGGACGGAGACAGACTCGAAGCTCTCCGGCGTTCTGGGCAGCGGCGGCCTCCGGTTCTTCTGTGTAGGGGATGAGGCCGACGAGGCGGTTCCGTTTCCGCCGTCGGAAGCCCGCCGCAGCCACCACGTCCCCGACCCCATGAGCTTGCTTCTCCGGCCATGGAGATGGAGGTGAGGGGAAGGGGAAAAAACAGACGAGGGGGAGAGGAGAGTGGGGCGGCGGCCAGAGAGGAAGAAGAGGGGAAGGTTAGGGTTTCTGGATCGGCCTAGGGGTAGATAAAGGAGGGAGCGGGTGGGTACGGTGGTGGTGGCGTGGAGGAGAAAGCGACAGCAGGTCGTCTCCGCGTGATCGTCCGTACGAAGAAGAGGATGGAGGTGGGCTGAAGTGGAGATGGAGCTGGGCTTGGTCCTGATCGGTTGGCCCAAAAAAAAAAAACAGATGTGTTTCTTTTCTTTTCTTTTTCTCCTTTCTTTTTTTCTCTAATTGTTATTATTTCCTAGGGATTATAAAAAGAGATGTTTGGGCAAGGGTTTTAAATAGGAAAACCAATGTGTGAAAAATAATTTGGACAAAACAGTGACTTAGTCATCAGAACATTTTGAAAGCAGTCCAAGATATTTTGAGTTGACATTTAAAATAGTTTTGAGAGAAAAACATTTTTTTTAAGGGTTGAACAAAAATGCAATGAAAGGCATGATGCATGATGACATGATATGCACAAAAAGAAAACAAACAAGCAAATTCTAGTTGGGGAAAACCCCGGGTGTTACACATGACAATTTAACTGATGCATCAAAGATAAACTAGTTGACATGGTAACGTAATTAAATGGGCCTATATGCAATTTGGATTGCATATGGAAAGCCCATGAATTAAGGTTGGATTAAATGATCTACAAATAACCATCATGTGAAAGTTGATTAGAATGATGCATGGATGAGGAAAACAATGAGAAAACAACAATAGCTTTAATTTGAAAAGGTGTTTACCAAGTTTGGAAATTTATTTATTAAGTTATGAAATTTGGCTTCTTAAATGAGTTACACAAGCATTTGTTGTTTTCACCAATTTTAAATGTTCAAAATAGATAACAAAACTCATATTTGGAAATAACACAAAATTTTAGATGGAATACATATTTCATTTGTTGAAGATGGATTTAAAATGAATTAATTATGAATTAAACAAGTTTAAACAAGATTTAAATGAATTTCATTCAAGTATAAAATTATTTGAATTTTTATTTGTTCAAAACATTAAATAAAATTCATATTTGAAAAGATTATACTTTTCTGGTTTGAAAACATAGTTTATATGTTCAAAAAGAAATTAGTTTGACCAAGTTATGAATTTAGCAATTTTAAATGATTTAAACAAGATTTGAATTATTTAACCAATTTTAATTATTCAAAACAGGAAACGAAGTTTATATTTGGAAAGCTTGTTCAATTTTGCATGGAAAACATATTCTACATGTGCCATTTGAATTAAATTTGAATTAGTTATGAATTTGACCAAATTTGAAAGAGTTGTTTGAATTTGAATTTTTGAAACCATTTGAAATGTTCAAAACAGTATACAAATGGTTTAAACATGTAGAGAATTAAATTTGGTGTGGAAAACATATTTTATTTATTAAATTTGGATTTGATTTGCAAAAGATATTTGAATTTGAATTACAGGGGCTATTCTGTGATTTTTAAAAGTGTTAAAATTGTTCCAGGGGCTTAGGTGCGTAAAGAAAGTTTCAGAAAGGTCCCTGGAACCTTTCCTACGCAACCAGAGCAACCCCTGGGTCACTGGCAGTGGGCCAGTGCCCAGCTGGTGCGTGCGTGGCGCGTGGGTGGAAGCGTGCGTGGCCACCACGTCGCTGACGTGTGGGGCCAGCACGGTTGCGTGGCAAAGCGAGCAAAAAGATGGGTTTTATTTGCGCTGCGGGGGATCGAACCCGCGCCCTCGCGCTGCGCGCCGTTGGATCTGGCCACTGCGGTGCTGATCGATTCGTGACAGAGGAGGGGAACGCGTGGTTTTGAGGTGGATCTCGCTGCTTTGACTGAAACTGAAACAAAAGTTCAGTCTTTCTGAACCTGATGGCGGAGGGAGCGAACGGTGATCGCCGGTGATGATCGTTGCGTGGCTGCTACGGCTCGTGGGTGGATGCGGTGGTACGTGCGCAACGGGCAGAGGTGAGAGAGAGGGGAAGGAGGTGACGTGCTCACCGTGGGGAGGAAGGAGGAGGAGGAGGACGACGGCTCGGTGCAGTGGCGGTGACCGGCGACGTCGATGAAGCGGTGGAGCGATCCGAGGCCTCCCAGGCCCTGTCGAGGAAGCGAGGAGGGAGAGGGGACTACCCCGGTCCCGTTCCCGTGCCCGCGGGGACTCGACGACGACCAACACCCCTACACCAACCCCATCAATCTCCGGCCATGGCTGCTCGTCGGAAGTTTCAGAAAATTCAGAGAAGAAACGGAGGTGATCTGAGAGGGAGGAAGAGGAATGGCGGCGGCAGGGAGGAAGGAGAGGTCTAGGTTTAGGGTTTGGGAGCTCTCGGGGTAGAAATAGGGGGAGGAAAAGGAGCAGGTGGCGAGGGGGAGGTGCGGTGTGTGCGTGCCTGCATCAGCGGCATCGTCACCTGTACGGAGGAAGGAGACGAGGGCCGCGGGCCGCGCGCTGGCTGGGGTAGTAGGTGGCTGGGCCGGCTGTTGGGCTGGCCCGGCTGCCTCCCCCAGCCCGTTTTCCTGTTTTTTATTTTTTTTCTCTCTGTTTTTTTTTTGCAGAAAAGAAAAAGGGAAGAAAAGAAGGTGTTTTGGGGTTGGAAAAATTTTGGGAATAATTTTTATAGGTTATTTATTACAAAAGCCCAGTTGTGCAACTTTTTATTTTTCAAAAATTTAAATTTTGTTGCTGTTTGTAATTTAAATGCATTTGATTGAAATTTGCAATAATTGAATTATTGGAACTTAAGCAAGTTAAAAGTTTGGAAATTCTAGTTTATTGGAAGCAATTGAATGGTTTGATTTGAATGTTTCATTTGAAAAATTGTAACCGAACAAGTATGAAACAAGGATTTGAAATTTGGTTTGAAATTCAGATGGAAAAACAAGTGAAAACAAATGCAATGCTTATGATGACATGATGCAAAACATAAATTAACAAGGATCAAACATTCTAATGGTGTTTTTCATACTTGGGATGTTACAAAACGCCCCCCTTGAAGGAATCGCGCCCCGAGATTCCTACTGAGAAGAGAAAAGGTCCGGATACTTCTTGCGAAGATCCTCTTCGGTCTCCCACGTTGCCTCTTTATCGGAATGATGGGACCACTGCACTTTTAAGAACTTGGTGCTCTTGTTGCGAGTTTTGCGCTCGGTCTCATCGAGAATGCGAATAGGGTGCTCCTCATAAGAGAGATCTTCTTGCAGTTCAATGGAATCATGATCAACTGCACGACCTGGATCTTTGAAGCACCTCTTGAGCTGTGACACGTGAAACACATCGTGCACCTTGGATAGCTTTTCTGGAAGTTCAAGACGATAGGCATTTTCTGCACGCCTTGATAGAATGTTGAAGGGACCAATATATCTTGGTGCAAGCTTTCCTTTGACACCAAAACGATGAGTGCCTCTGAGGGGAGTTACACGGAGATATGCTTTGTCACCAGCTGCATAGACCATGTCCCTGTGCTTGCTGTCATAGTAGCTTTTCTGACGAGATTGAGCAATCTTGAGATTGTCACGAATGATGCTAACTTTCTCTTCGGCCTCGTTAACAATGTCAGGGCCTAAGAGTGAACGTTCACCAGCTCCAGACCAATTGATTGGACTCCTGCATCTGCGGCCATAGAGAGCCTCAAATGGTGCCATGCCTAGGCTTGCCTGGAAGCTGTTGTTGTAGGAGAATTCAGCATATGGAAGACATTCCTCCCATTTCATGCCAAAAGAGAGACCACATGCTCTGAGCATATCCTCGAGAATCTGATTGACTCTTTCGACTTGCCCTTGAGACTGAGGGTGATAAGCTGTGCTGAACAGAAGTTTGGTACCCAAAGCTTCTTGAAAGCTTTTCCAGAAATGAGAAGTGAAGATGCTTCCACTATCTGAGCTTATTTCCAATGGAATACCATGAAGAGGAACAATCTTTGCTGTGTAGAGCTCTGCTAACTGGCTAGCTGAGATTGTCTCTTTGACAGGAAAGAAGTGAGCTACTTTAGTGAGTCGATCAATGACAACGAAGATTGCATCGTTGCCCCTCTTGGACTTTGGAAAACCAGTGATGAAGTCCATTTCAATCATGTCCCACTTCCACTCAGGGATTTTCAGAGGTTGGAGAAGACCGGCTGTTTTCTGATGAACTGCCTTAACATGTTGACAAACGTCGCATTCAGAAACGTATTGAGCAATTTCACGTTTCATGCTAGGCCACCAATACAGTGTCTTGAGATCCTGGTACATCTTTGTACTTACAAGGTGTATGGAGAGAGGAGTTTCATGAGCCTCCTTGAGAATGACATCTTTGAGACTTTGAATTTGAGGAACTGCAATGCGTCCTTCGAAGAACACAGCTCCCTTGTCATCCACTGAGAAGGACTTAAATTTCTCATTGCCTCCTTTGATGTACTCTACAATCTTCTTGATTTCAGCATCACGAAGTTGTTCAGAACGAATCTTGTCCTCGAGAGTTGGAGTGGCTGTCAAGTTCGCAATATAGCCTTGAGGAACAAGACCAAGGTTGAGCTTCTGGAATTCTTCATGAAGAGGAGGTTGGCTTTCCATGATCATGAGGTTACTGCAATACGACTTGCGACTGAGAGCATCGGCCATAATATTAGCCTTGCCTGGAGTGTAAGAAATGGTAAGATCAAAGTCTTTAATCTTTTAAATCCATCTCCTTTGCCTGAGGTTTAGATCTGGTTGAGTGAAGATGTACTTCAGACTCTTATAATCGGAAAAGATTTCAGTGCGATTACCCAACAAGTATTGTCTCCATTTCTTGAGGGCAAACACAACTGCTGCAAGTTCAAGGTCATGAGTGGGATAATTGAGCTCATGTGTGTTCAACTGACGTGAAGCATAAGCCACAACTTGACGTTCTTGCATAAGAACTGCACCTAGACCTTGAAGAGAAGCGTCACAGAATATTTGGAAAGGTTTGGTAGTATCTGGGCCAACCAGAACTGGTGTAGAAGTGAGTTTAGTCTTCAGGAGATTGAAGCTCTCATCACATTGTGGAGACCAAACGAACTTCTTGTCCTTCTTTGTGAGGTCAGTGAGAGGTTTGGAAATCTTGGAGAAGTTTTGGACGAAGCGACGGCAATAGCTAGCCAAGCCAAGAAAACTTCTTACTTGCTTCACCGTCTTTGGAGGTTTCCAATCAACAATTGCTTTAACCTTTTCTGGATCAATGGCTATGCCCTTGGCAGAGATGACATGACCAAGGTAAGCAACTTCTGAAATCCAGAACTCACATTTGGAGAATTTGGCATAGAGACGATGCTCTCGAAGCTTCATGAGAGTGAGACGACGATGTTCTTCATGCTCTTCCTCGGATTTTGAGTAGACAAGAATGTCATCAAGATATACCACAACGAACTTGTCAAGGTATTCATGGAAGACAGAATTCATGAGTCGAGAGAAGGTCGCCGGTGCATTGGTGAGACCAAAGGACATGACGGTGAATTCATATAGGCCGTAGCGAGTGGTGAAGGCTGTCTTTGGAATATCGTCTTTTCTAATCTTTATTTGATGGTAACCCATTCTCAAGTCCAACTTGGAGAATATTGAGGCTCCAGCAAGTTGATCAAAAAGATCATCGATACGAGGAATTGGATACTTGTTTTTGATGGTTTTCTCGTTAAGAGGACGATAGTCAACAACGAGTCTCTTTGTATGATCCTTCTTCGCAACGAACAGAGTTGGGCAACCCCAAGCCGAGGAACAAGGTTGAATGTAACCTTTTTCCATGTACATATCAATTTGTTCCTTCAACAACTTCAGCTCGGGAGTTCCTATCTTGTAAGGATGCTTAGAGATTGGAGCAGTACCTGGTTCAAGTTCGATCACGAACTCAACAGCTCTGTCCGGAGGCATTCCTGGCAACTCTTCTGGAAAGACGTCAGGGAAGTCGCAAACCACCGGAACATTTTCAAGTGATGGTAGAGGTTTTGCATTGAGGGTGCACAGCTGAATGGAACTTGATTCATGTGGAGAATAGATTATCTGGCCAGAAGGGTGGGACAGAGTTATTGACTTTTGAGCACAGTCAATCCTTGCTTTATTGGCCTTCAGCCAATCCATACCAAGAATGACATCAATGTCAGAACTTCCCAGCAACATGAGAGAAGCAAGGAATATGTGGCCCCCAATTAGGATTTGATTGTCCTTACTTATCTTGGAAGTCAACATTTGAGATCCCGGGGAGTGAACAGTGATTTGATTGCTTAGTGGAACCACAATTAGGTTGTTTGTTGTGGCAAAGGTCTTTGACACAAAAGAATGTGATGCTCCGGTATCAAACAACACTTTAGCTGGAAAAGAGTTTACGGGAAATGTACCGAGAACGACGTCAGGAGCTTCCTCAGCTTTGTCGATCTTGACATGATTCACCCTTGCGGTCCTCCCGACAGGCCTGTTCTTGGAGTTGAAGGCCTTAGGTGGGGGAGCGCGCACCATTGCCTGGTTTGTGTTAGGACGAGGTGGTGGTGGAGGTAGCTGCCTCTGCGTGCACTTGTCGGCGTAGTGCCCCGTCTGCTTGCACTTGTAGCAAGTGACGACACGAGGAGGCCCTGGCCTTGGCTGCCCCATTGAAGCCCTTTGATCATGCATCTGAGCAGGGTTGGGTGGGCGGGGAGCGAAGCCTGGAGAAGTTTGGGCGTATGGAGCCCGAGTGACAGCACCATTTGGTACCCAGATGCGGCGCTTCTGCGGAGGGGTGGTCATGTTGGAGGAGGCACCACCCTCACGCGAGTGCTTGCGAGACTCCTCGAACGCCTTGCGCCCATTTTCTTCATTGAGCGCGGTGTTAACGAGATCCTCGAAGCTGTTGGCCTTGATATTGGTGAGGGCATACTTGAGTTCCGGGTTAAAACCTCTGCGGAACCTTGCCATCTTCTTAGCTTCAGTGGACACCTCATCTCCAGCGTATCGAGCGAGGCGATTGAACTCACTCTGATACCCGATGACGTCCAACTTGCCCTGCTTGAGAGAGCAAAACTCTTCACGCATTCTTTCCATGAGACCATCTGGAATGTGGTGCTTCAGGAAGGCTTCCTTGAAACAATCCCACGTGACTGGCATCCCAGTTCTCATGGCCTGGAAGTTTTCCCACCAAGTAGCTGCCTGACCCTTCAGCAGATAGGAGGCATACTTGACCTTGTCTTCTTTAGCTACGTGTGCAATCTCCAGAGCCTTGGCTATCTCACGGATCCAGTCATCAGCGTCCAGAGGCTCGCGTGTGGCCACGAAAGCTCTTGGGCCCAGACTGAGAAACTCCTTGATGCTGACTCGTGGAGCTGTCTGGTTGATGTGCTGATTAGCCTGGAACTGGGCCATCTGCGTCATGACTTGGGTCATCTGGGTCAACAGCTCCGCGATTGGCGGTGTCTCAGGCGTGTTGTTCCTTGTTGGCGGCATCCTGAATGGAAATGCATTTTAGCACAACAATAGAAAAGGATAGACTTGGCAACCGAAAGAGAGATTATTCCGACGCATGAATAGATCACCAACAGGTACATCATCACATGTTCAAATACATCAGAATATCCAACACACCATAAATGGTTCGAATGCCAAAGGATAACTAAACATAGCTAAGAATGGATACATCGGTACTCCCATGGTCATCACGCAGGACGGCGACTAGGAGTACGGCGAGAGGTACGGTGAGGAGCACGCCCACGAAAGTAGGTGGAACAACGATCCACGTAGATCTGACGTGGTCTGAGACCGACTCTAGGCGTGGTGAAGTACATAGCGTCGACTCCCTGTGCTCCAAAGCGTGGAATCCCAGTGTAACCAGCACCAAGGTTAAGGAGTGGACCTCTGATCGGCTCGTAACCTCCAGCATCTGGCAGACGACGCCCAACTGGCTGATCGAAACGTGCAAAGCGCTCGTCTCCAACAAAGTCTGTGGTGTACGTCGCCAGACGAGTCAAAGCAAGGTAAAGCTGCTCTCTGACTGAAGCCAACTCCTGAGATAGTGTGCGGGCAACTGCGTCACTGTGCCTCACAAACTGAGCGGTGGTGTGCAGCCTGGAGTTATCATGCTCGTAAACATCCAAGTTGTCGTAGAGAGTGAAGTGAGCTCCCTCCAAAGTGATGTAACCACGGGGGATGTGGCGATAGATAGAATCGTCAAATCCCCAGTAGTCAGCACGAAGGACGGTGAGACTCACATAAGTTGCATGCTGCACAGCCATATCCACTGTGGAACCCACTGCCTCGTAGCGGTGGACTACGCTCATGCCATCATCTGACAGAATATAGACGATAGCCTCGTAGTAGGTCTGCTCAAACTCTCGCTGCTGCTCGTAGACCTGATACTCTGGTGCCCAACGGAACCCCAGAAAAGTGACCATGTCTCTCAGCATCTCCGGATAACCGGCAGTGCTCTCGCAACGAGTCATACGAACCACCTGCGGGTAGAACCTGAGATCCATCTGCAGATGATCGGGGAAGCTTTGATTAGACGCCGGTAGAAGAACTGAAGTGGCAAGCAACAACAAGGTTTCAACGGACGAAAAGGATGTTGAGAAGAACAGCATATCGAAGCAACATTGGGGAAACACGATACCAAACACTCCTGAGGTACTACGGAAACCCCATCCGGGCTTCTAAAGGATCAATATCTACTGCTTAAGGAATAGAGGATCTGCTTCCGGGGCTTATGTGCCTCCGTTCTCAACCGTGAGTAGGCAACATGATAAATCATGTCACAACCACCTCCATTCCTATGGACTAGTAGATATAACTATCCTAGAGAAACCAGGATACGTGAAATCCTAACTTGAAAGTTTAGATGAGAAGATAAAACAACGTTGCACTTCCTTACCAGAAAAGGGAGGGTGGGTGGGGAAAGAAATAAAAGAACAGAATTCCTACTCTCACGTTTCATTTTTCCTATATAGCTACAAAATAGTTTCTAGACTCAACTGCGACCAGTAAAAGGGATCCTACAGGCAAACAGGCTCTGATACCATTTGTCGCACCCGGACTTCCAGAGGATACTCACAGCCCGCTAAACAGTAGATAAATGGCTTATGGGGCTTACCGGCACCCGCATCTCAATATGAGTAGGCCAACACGTAAACGTGTGACAACCAACCTCTACTATTCATCGTCTGCGTAAACCATCCCATAGAAATCCGACTACTTCCATTGACGTACTTTATAACATACACACATGGTACGTCAACGGCATTTGAACAAGTGATATCACAACAAATCTCTAAGACACAAAGAAATAGAAATAAGTGGCAAATAGCTCTCATTAGAGCAGAGATAGCACATACAGTCATGCAGAGGACACATGTCCCAACAAGTCATCATTACATCACAGCGGAAGCATCCAAAGTGTCTGAGTACAGACAAGATCCAAATAGGCCTAAGAGGCCGGAAACGAAAAGACGGAGCCCATCCACGAAGTCTCGGATCCTGCCCGGGTCCGCTATCTACTCGTCAGCAGCCTCGTCATACTCCACGTAGTAGCCACCATGGGGATCCTCGGAAACGTAGTCTGCAGAACACGCAGCCCCAAAGGGGTCAGTACAGACGAGTACTGGCAAGCAAGACGCACAAGATACCAAAGTGTACCCGGCAACACCAAGTACAGATGCTTTGGGTTCAACGGAAGTTAGGTGATACAAAGATGCGGCAGCGGGCTGCCCTAACCAACTACAACGACACGCTACAACATCCGGCTAAAAGAGAGGGATAAGATAGCGTATCGGAACCAACTACCACTATCCTCAAACAAACCCATCCTGGATCTCGCCCCTTATCCAAAGAAGCAATCCGAGGATAACCCACACAGTTGGATTAGTGAAGGTTCAAGTTATTGTGTCAATAAGCCTATTACTAGTCAAATTATTATTGTTTAGGTGTAAGTTGTCTAATCCTTGTTAGCCAGCCCTATCACCAAGTCATCCATAACCGCGGACACACGGCTTCTCAAGAAGATTTAACCCTGCAGGGATGCACCAATTTGGCCGTACACGTAAGAATATCCCGCCAGACGGGCGATCAACCCACCAAGCGAGGTACTCAACACAACCCAACTCTTCTTCGCATCAAGCCCAAAGAACCCCGTGCAGTTGAGAGCACGGCTAATCAAGCCCCACGAAGAAAAGGGGACCCTCATAGCACTCTAAGAACGTGTCTCCCTAAATGCCGACTACAAAGTTACCACCCTGGCGCCAAGGGTTCGCACCTGCATATGCATGCGGCAAATGGAAAACCCAAACTAAATGAGGCGATTTGGACGAGATGCGAATCGAATCAGAATTGCGGGGGGCGCACATACACGCTTCCCACATGCGGTTAGCGCGCTCATCATGGATCTATAGGACAAGAACTTTTCCTGAGTTCGACACTAGCAGGCCTCAAAACCATACCCGGCCTCCTGCCGGTGCCTTATCATCAAATTAGCATTACCTCATACATTAACAGGTTGTTGTTTAAACATCGAGCCCCAGAACATAGTAAATATGGTAAAAGAAGTAACAGACATCAGACTCGAGCATAAACAACCCTAAGCATGCTAGTAAGACACAGGCAACAAGCAACAGGGTTATAGGTGTGGAGGATAGGCTATATCAGGGTTACAGGATAACATGTGATAGGATCGGAACACAAGCAACGAATCTTAAGGCTAGCGAGATAGACAACGGAAAGTATCGGTATCCAGTGTGGAAAGGACACAATGGTTCATGTGAGTGAATACTTTCCTGCAAACTCAGTAGCCTGGTACTGGGCTAACTCCTCTGAAGTAGTGTCGTAAACCTCGTCTGTCTCAACGTCGTCGTCTATTCGAGAAGAAGCAAACAAACAACACAGAGAGACAAACAATCAATAACATGGCATAATGCACAAACATGGGATGATGCATGACAATTTAACTCATGCATCAAAGATAAACTAGTTGACATGTTAACATAATTAAATGGGCCTATATGAAATTTGGATTGCATATGGAAAGCCCATGAATTAAGGTTGGATTAAATGATCTACAAATAACCATCATGTGAAAGTTGATTAGAATGATGCATGGATGAGGAAAACAATGAGAAAACAACAATAGCTTTAATTTGAAAAGGTGTTTACCAAGTTTGGAAATTTATTTATTAAGTTATGAAATTTGGCTTCTTAAATGAGTTACACAAGCATTTGTTGTTTTCACCAATTTAAATGTTCAAAATAGATAACAAAACTCATATTTGGAAAGAACACAAAATTTTAGATGGAATACATATTTAGCAATTTTAAAAGTTTATATGTTCAAAAAGAAATTAGTTTGACCAAGTTATGAATTTAGCAATTTTAAATGATTTAAACAAGATTTGAATTATTTAACCAATTTTAATTATTCAAAACAGGAAACAAAGTTTATATTTGGAAATCTTGTTCAATTTTGCATGGAAAACATATTCTACATGTGCCATTTGAATTAAATTTGAATTAGTTATGAATTTGACCAAATTTGAAAGAGTTGTTTGAATTTGAATTTTTGAAACAAGTTGAAATATTCAAAACAGTAAACAAATGGTTTAAACATGTAGAGAATTAAATTTGGTATGGAAAACATATTTTATTTATTAAATTTGGATTTGATTTGCAAAAGATATTTGAATTTGAATTACATGGGCTATTCTTTGATTTTTAAAAGTGTTAAAATTGTTCCAGGGGCTTAGGTGCGTAAAGAAAGTTTCAGAAAGGTCCCTGGAACCTTTCCTACGCAACCAGAGCAACCCCTGGGTCACTGGCAGTGGCCAGTGCCCAGCTGGTGCGTACGTGGCGCGTGGGTGGAAGCGTGCGTGGCCACCACGTCGCTGACGTGTGGGGCCAGCACGGTTGCGTGGCAAAGCGAGCAAAAAGATGGGTTTTATTCGCGCTGCGGGGGATCGAACCCGCGCCCTCGCGCTGCGCGCCGTTGGATCTGGCCACTGCGGTGCTGATCGATTCGTGACAGAGGAGGGGAACGCGTGGTTTTGAGGTGGATCTCGCTGCTTTGACTGAAACTGAAACAAAAGTTCAGTCTTTCTGAACCTGACGGCGGAGGGAGCGAACGGTGATCGCCGGTGATGATCGTTGCGTGGCTGCTACTGCTCGTGGGTGGATGCGGTGGTACGTGCGCAACGGGCAGAGGTGAGAGAGAGGGGAAGGAGGTGACGTGCTCACCGTGGGGAGGAAGGAGGAGGAGGAGGACGACGGCTCGGTGCAGTGGCGGTGACCGGCGACGTCGATGAAGCGGTGGAGCGATCCGAGGCCTCCCAGGCCCTGTCGAGGAAGCTAGGAGGGAGAGGGGACTACCCCGGTCCCGTTCCCGTGCCCGCGGGGACTCGACGATGAAAAACACCCCTACACCAACCCCATCAATCTCCGGCCATGGCTGCTCGTCGGAAGTTTCAGAAAATTCAGAGAAGAAACGGAGGTGATCTGAGAGGGAGGAAGAGGAATGGCGGCGGCAGGGAGGAAGGAGAGGGCTAGGTTTAGGGTTTGGGAGCTCTCGGGGTAGAAATAGGGGGAGGAAAAGGAGCAGGTGGCGAGGGGGAGGTGCGGTGTGTGCGTGCCCGCGTCAGCGGCATCGTCACCTGTACGGAGGAAGGAGACGAGGGCCGCGCGCTGGCTGGGGTAGTAGGTGGCTGGGCCGGCTGTTGGGCTGGCCTGGCTGCCTCCCCCAGCCCGTTTTCCTGTTTTTTATTTTTTTCTCTCTGTTTTTTTTTTGCAGAAAAGAAAAAGGGAAGAAAAGAAGGTGTTTTGGGGTTGGAAAAATTTTGGGAATAATTTTTATAGGTTATTTATTACAAAAGACCAGTTGTGCAACTTTTTGTTTTTCTAAAATTTAAATTTTGTTGCTGTTTGTAATTTAAATGCATTTGATTGAAATTTGCAATAATTGAATTATTGGAACTTAAGCAAGTTAAAAGTTTGGAAATTCTAGTTTATTGGAAGCAATTGAATGGTTTGATTTGAATGTTTCATTTGAAAAATTGTAACAGAACAAGTATGAAACAAGGATTTGAAATTTTGTTTGAAATTCAGATGGAAAAAACAAGTGAAAACAAATGCAATGCTTATGATGACATGATGCAAAACATAAATTAACAAGGAGCAAACATTCTAATGGTGTTTTTCATACTTGGGATGTTACACATACTAACTAAGGGCAATCTTGTATATTGTTCTAAAGACGAGACAATTAGATACTTATTCTTCAAGTGCGAATTTGCGCGTTCTATTTGGTCGGTTATCGAAATGGTTTTGAACATGTATCCACCTAAGTCCATTGCTAATGTTTTTGGCAATTGGTTAGATGGATTTTAAAAGGTTTAAAACTATTTTTAGGATGGGAGCGCTAGCCGTTATATGGTCGCTCTGCCAAGTCGGAATGACAAGATTTTTAATGATAATAATTTCTCTCGTTTGCAGGTACTATTTCGATGCACAAGTATTCTCCGTTCCTGTTCCACATTACAATGGGCGGAGTATCAAGCCCTTTTATGAAGTCTTGTGCGCGACTGAAAAAAGTTGTGAGGGATATTTTTATCCCACATGGATGGACGCTTGATCTCCGGATTGGTCCTCCATAGGCGACGACTTGTTACGTCATTATGAGTATATCCCATATGTTGCTACATTTTGATGCTTTCTTTCTTGCTTTGGTTCGCGGTTGTGTGCATCTTTTCTTTGTAGAGGCTGAGTGTAAATGCTTAAACTCTTTTAAGTAATAAAACCCCTTTATCAAAAAATACAGAACTTAAATTCTACAAGGTCTCACATTCGAATGTTGACTTAGAACATCTCCACCGGCACCCATTTAATTTGTGTCCGACACCTCCAGTGATCTCCTCTTTGAGGCGCCGGACATGTGTCCTCCAATTTGGTACCCAAACGGCAACTCGATTTTGATATGACTTCTATCTAAAAAAAATCGATAAACTTGAGTACATAGCTAATAAATTAGTTCAATAATTATGCAAACATATAAATAGTTCGATAGATATTGCAAGATTATAAATTATTTTAATTCGTCAAATTTGTAAAACAGATCATCGCGATAAAACTACTCAGTAACTCTGGTAACCCACAAGTGCGCCGCAAGATCAGTCTGCAGTTGCTCGTGAGGTGCTTATCACGAATTTCCTGATAAACACCAAGGAAATCAGTAAACTCACACGCCCGGCTATGAATCCCCATGAGCGCCATGAAAGTCAAACGGTTCATCGGACACCCTTATCACATCTCGTTCACTCACGATGACCATGTTGTGCATGATAATACAAGCATTCATGATATAGTTTCTCGTGAGGTGCTTATCACGAATTTCCTGATAAACATCAAGGAAATCTGTAAACTCGGTAGACACGCCCGGCTGTGAATCCGCATGAGCGCCTTGAAAGTCAAACGGTTCATCGAACACTCTTATCAGAAGGAAAAAAGCAAATAAAGCAAAATATTTTTGTATTTTTGAATATTAAACCGAAACGAGAAAAGAAAACAAACCAACAAAAGAAACCAAAGAAGCAAATAAAGAGATACAACAGAAATATGTTTGGTCCTTTTGTGTTTTGGAAAGCAAGAACAAAATAATAAAAACAAAGAGAAACGAAAGAAGCGAAAGAAACGAAAACAAACGAGAGAAACGAAAACATGGATATACAAAGAACCGATTGAACATAATATAAAGATGAGTGTGATGTCGGTATACCTCCCCCCAAGCTTGGGCTTTTGGCCTAAGTGGAGATCAGTCCCAAGGGGACCATGAGGTGGAGCCCCTATAGTGTGCCGAGGAGGAGCCCTCCTCCTGATATGTGCTCGAGAACGCGTCGGTGTACTGTGTGGTGTAGTCCTCAGAAGGCGCATCTTGCCTCATCTGCTGCCTATGGAACTCCATCAAGCACAACTGCTTATCTATCTCTCCCTTGGGGCGCGACCATGGCGTCATGTCAACTTTGAACAAAATAGGCTGCGGAAAAATAACTTCCCTCTCATCTCCGTCAACAAATAAAACTCTATATACTAAATGTTCAGCACTAGAGTTAGCAGTAATAAAATGATGAGCCTCCATGGAAGCAAGATTAAGTCTATAAGGAACTATCAATTCATCATCAGGAGCAATAGGAAGTCCTAGAGAAGTTACTAAACGTGTAGCAATAATTCCCCCATAAATGGGTCCTTAGCAGCTAGGCGGCGAGCAATGAGAGAACCAAGGTTATACTTGTTGCTACGGTTAAGTGCAGCATCAAGAAAAGCAAGATGGTAGCTAGAAATGTTGCTAGTGTTCTCCCTACCAAGGATACTAGTAGCAAGATAGTAAGTGAAATATCTGATGGCAGGAAGTTGGATGTTTCTTATCTTCCCGTGATGGAATGAGCGGCCATCATCATTGGTAATTCCTCGATAGAGCTCCATAAGATCAGCGGGTCTCTCCTGAATCTTGCACGCTGTCTCGGAAGCGTTGATACCTATAATGTTACAAAAAAAAGTCTCCAAGGGCAAAGAAAAAGAACTACCATATATCTAAAAAGCGACAGTGGGGCTATATGGTGAGTTATGAAATTTAAAGATCTCAACAAAAGTTTTTGTGAGAGTAGCATACTGGGGACCTTCATCCTCCATGTAGTTGGTTAAACCGACTCTTTCAATCGGCATCAAGAAGTCATCCACTAGACCTACACTTCTCAAAAATGTATAACATGGGAAGCTAGATGGATTATCAATTCCATCACCTCCCGCATCATCGATGTTCGGTGAAATAAGGTCTTCGTTATAAGATGGCCTCAATAAGGTGGATGAACGTGAGGGTATTGTTCTTCTAGGAGCATCACTCCTAAATATTTCTCCAAAGTTATGGATGTCCATTTCTGAATTTTTTTAACAACCATCACAAAAATTGTTTTCAAGCAACTATAATGTGGAAACTACCATAGAGACTTATAGGAGAGCTAAACATCCATCAAAACTAAATTATTTCCACTTAAATCAAGCATGCAAACTCACATAAGTTGTCATCTACAGTACCAAAATACTCAAGAAATACTCCACCAAACAAAATTCTACTTGCATAATCGGAGGAGTCACATACCGGAGAGCAAATTCACCAAATTTTAGCAACAACGGTGGGATGAGCAAAGAGATCAAAAAATCTCGAGGAAGAACAGCAAGAACTCGGGTTCCAGGAAATGTTTTGAGTGTGTGGGGTGAGAGAGGAATCTGTGGCAGGGGAGAGAGTTAGTGGAGGGCCAGGGGGCCCCGCACCATGACCAGGCGCCACCAGGGGCAGGTTGCGCCCCCTATGGTGTGCCTGACTGGTGGGTCTCCCTGGGGTCTCCCAGGTGGCTCTCTGCCTCATTTTTAACGTAAAAATTTATCATAATTTTTCTGAAATTTTTGGAGAAACTTTATTTTTGACGTATTTTCAAAATTTAATAATTAATTAAAGCCCAGAAAAAAATGTGGAAAGGTGGAAAAAAACAAAAACAGAACTACAGAGGTTCTCTGACACACCAAAAGGCAAATAACCAAACAAAACAAAGATGGAAGTGGTGAAAAGAAAAATATGGATGGTGAAAACATGCATAACCACAGTAACCAGGATGAAAAACATGAGGAAACCATGACTATGGATGATGGAAAACCTGATTATACTAAGGTAGCAAGGTGATAACATAATTAAACATGGTGAAAACATAATGGGGAAGGTGAAAACATAGTGAAAACATTGTCCGCTTCATTCAAAATCATTTTGTTAACAAGGGTGGTCAAGTCTTGTTACCAGAACAATTTTTATATGAAGCAAAACTTTGCATATCACTAAATAGTTATGTTACCTCAACCTTGATAGACATAGTCCCAATCATAATAATTTCATATTCTTTTGGTGGCATTGGAATGGGACAATAAAATCCTCCAATCTCGATGGTCTCAATATTTTCAATTGAATTTAAACCATATCTTCTATCAAAAAAATAGTATGTTCTTTATCATTAACATTAAAAGTTACTTTTTCTTGATTGAAATCAATAACATCACTTGCAGTGTTAGTCTCCCAAGAATAATAGACATATTATCATCTTCATGCATTTCCAACACAACAAAGTCAGTTAATATCAAACATTTTGTAGTCACTTGAATAGGAACATTCACACAAATACCAACAGGAATAGCAGTAGATTTATCAGCCATTTGCAAAGATATATCAGTGTGTATCAATTTTTCAAGAGATAGCCTCTTATAGAGAGAAAAAGGCATAACACTAACTCCAGCTCCCAAGTCACATAAAGCAGTTCTAACATAATTATTTTTAATAGAACAAGGGATAGTAGGAATACCAAGATCTCCAAGTTTCTTTGGAACCTTGCCATTGAAAGAGTAATTAGCAAGCATAGTGGAAATTTCCTCATTATGAATTTTCCTTTTGTTAGAGACAATATCTTTCATATATTTAGAATAAGGAGGTAGTTTAATAGCATCAGTCAAAGGAATTTGCAAAAACAGAGGTTTCATCCACTCACAAAACTTGTTATAATGTTCTTCTTCCTTTGATTTGTGTTTCTTATTAGTAAAAGGCATTGTTTTTTGTACCCAAGGCTCTCTTTCATTGCCATGTTTATTAGCAATGAAATCCTCCTTAGTATACTTCACATTTTTAGTTTGCTTTTCACGTTCAGCCGCAGTTTCTTCTTTATCAAAAGCATCACTTTTATCATTACCACTTTCAGTTTCAGCATGACAAATGGATATACTATTATTACCTCTGTTCCAAAATATAATGCGTATATTGTTCCCTTTGACCGTGACTTTGACCAAGATTTACTCATTTAATATAAAACTTTTGTGATGGAACTCATAATCATAAGAAAGTACTTTTGAGTAGGAATACAATGATATCTCTCATATGTCGCATAAATTATATATTGATAGATTAATTATTGGTCAAAGGGTCGGTCAAAGCAAATGAAATACGCCTTATATTATGGAATGGGGTAGTAGGATCTTTAGCAGGTTCCGGAGATTCTACAACAGTTTTACGTCTCTTCTTCTTTTTGTTAGATGGAGAACTATTGTTTTTAGGTTGCTGAGAATCTTGTTTAATTCTTTTAGGATGTCATTCAGGATACAAGGGGTCCTGAGTAGAAACACCACTTCTAGTAATTTTGTCACAAACATGTTTTTCTCTAGAAGCATTAGCTAGCATATCTTTTTGCACTTTAGTGAGTTGATCAATTTGAGTTTGAACCATATGAAAATATTTAACAAGCATTTTAACATCACTAGAGCTTCTCTCAATAATACCATGCAAATTATCAATAGATCTACAGTTTTCCATAAGATGATTTTGCACTCTCATATTAAATTTGTCTTGCTGAACAACATAATTATCAAATTCATCTAAGCATTGATCATGTGGTTTAGAGTAGGAAATATCTCTAAGCATTGATCAGGTGGTTTAGAGTAGGTAATATCTCTATTATCAAAGTATTGGAGAGAGTGTACCTCAACTGTTGATGTATGAGGAATAGGCTTACATAATTCTTCTATAGGAGGTAAATTCTTCACATCTTCAGATTTAATACCCCTCTCTTTAAGAGATTTCTTGGCTTCCTTCATCACTTCATCATTTACTTCAATCATACCTATCTTCTTGGGTGTTGGTATTAGTGTTGGATCTGGTGTAGGTGTAGGCTTAGGTATATTCCAATCATCATTATTTTTGGCTATTTTAGCCATTAATTCCTCAGCTTCTTCTAAAGTTCTTTTCCTAAAAACACAACCAACACAACTATCCAGGTATGTCCTAGATTAAACAGTTAGTCCATTATAAAATATATCTAGGAGCTCATTTTTAGGTAATGGATAGCCATGGCTAGCTCTTATTAAAGAACAAAACCTTTTCCAAGATTCACGCAATTTCTCTCCTTCAATTTGCTCAAAGTTAAAGATATCCTGTACAGCAGCATGTTGGGCACTAGCAGGAAAATATTTTTAAAAGAAAGCATTAACCAAATTCATAGGATTAGTAATAGATCCAGGCGATAGATTGTTAAAACAAGTTTTAGCTTCATCTTTCAATGATAAATGGGGAAGATCTTGGTAACAAAATAAGTACGCAACTTAGTATCATCAGAAAATAAACTACTCAAAGATGAAAGCTCATTCATGTGTTCCATAGCACTTTTAATTTTAATTCCACAAAAAGGTTCCTTCTCAACAATATATATGTATGATAAATCTAGAGAGAAATCATAATCCTTGTCTCTAATGTGTATGGGAGATGTGGCAAACTTAGCATCAGAAGATTTATATTTAACATCATGTCTTGCAAGAAGACTATTAAGAGCACTTGCACCAGTAGTAGCTTGAGCTTCCTTAATAAAGTTATGATTAAGTTCAATATAGGTTTGATCAAGGTCATCAATGGACTCAGGTGAATTAACAGGTGTACCAATATTTTCAACAAGAATTTTAGCACTTTTAATTTTTTTGGATTTAGCAATGGTAGCATCTAGGAAAGGACCTAGTGAACCAGTATCATCAAGCACACTAGAAGTATATTAGAAGCATTTCATACTCAGGAGAAGTAACAGTGTGTGTAGCATGTGGTGGTGTAAAATGGTTACTCATAACAGATGGTGAATGAAGAGCAACAGAGGTGTTCAGAGTTGTACCTCTCCTTGCAGTGGATGGTAATATAGGAACTTTTCTATCATGAGTCTTACCCATGATGAAAGGCTTACAGCGAACGATATCACGATCAAGTGAGCAAATAAATAAAGCTATGCTCCCCGGCAACGACGCCAGAAAATAGTCTTGATGACCCACAATTATAGGGGATCGCAACAGCCTTCGAGGGAAGTAAAACCCAAATTTATTGATTCGACACAAGGGGAGCCAAAGAATATTTCTAAGCCTTAACAACTGAGTTGTCAATTTAGCTGCACCTGAAAGTAGACTTGCTCGCCACAATTTCTCAGTGGTAGCCGTTTTGTAGCAGCAGTAGTAGTAAAATAACAACAGGAAAAGAATAGTAACAAGAGTAGCAATTGCGGGAAACAACGGGATTAAAGTACCGTAGGCATAGAGAGAATGGATGAACGGGCGTTGCATGAATAAGATAGTTCATGTAATAATCTAAACATGGTCATTGCAGATAATAATAATAAAGCATCCAAGTTCTAGGAAAACCATAGGCATGTGTTCCAATATAGTCATACGTGCTCGCAATGAGAAACTTGCACAACATCTTTTGTCCTACCCGCCCATTGTAGCGGGGCCTCAAGGGAAACTATTGGTAATTAAGGTGCTCCTTTTAATAAAGCAACGGAGAAAAGCATTAACACTCCGTGAACACACGGGATCCTCACATCAAAACCATCCCCTCCGGTTGTCCCAATTTCTGTCACTTCGGGTCTCGAGTTCCGGACAATGACATGTGTAAAAAACTTGCAGATATGATCAAGAAACATAATTATACTCATGAAACAATAACATGTTCATATCTGAGATCATGGCACGCGGGCCCTAGTGACAAGCATTAAGCATAACAAGTTGCAACAACGATATAAAGCACTAACAACGGATACTAGGCACTATGCCCTAACAATCTGGCATTATTACATGAACGATCTCATCCAATCCCTTCCATCCCTCTCAGCCTATAGCGGGGATTACTCACACATGGATGGGGAAATCATGGATGGTTGATGGAGAAGTGGTGGCGATGATCTCCTGTGTATCCCCGTCCCGGTAGGGCGCCAGAACAGGAACTTCTGATCCCCGAATTGAGTTTCGCGGCGGCGGCAGCACTCTGTTGTGTTTATGTGGAATATAACGAACCCCCTCGCATTTTAGGTTTACGCGGCATAAGTAGTCGAAAGGGGAGCCCGAGGGGGTGTCTGGGGGCCCCACACCACCAGGCGACGCGGCCAAGCAGGGGGTGCCCAGGGGTGGTGTGGCCCCCTTCTGGCCCCTCTTCGGGACTCCTTCTGGCTCCGGGGGGTCTTCGGGTGTTTTAAGGTCTTCGGGATCTTTTCTGGGTATTTTTCCGAAAGTTGATTTTTCTGCACAAAAACGAGACACAAAGGTAATTCTGTTGAAAACAGCGTTAGTCCGTGTTAGTGGTATCCAAAACTCACAAGTTTAGAGGCAAACAAAAAGAAAAGTGTTCGGAAAAGGACATACGTTTTGGACGTATCAAAGGCATTCCTTTTTGTACCCAAGGTTCTCTTTCATTACCATGTTTATTAGCAATCAAATCCTCCTTGGTATACTTTCCATTTTTAGTTTGTTTTTCAGGTTCAACTTTAGTTTCTTCTTTATCAGAAGCATCACTTTTATCATTACCACTTTCAGTTTCAGCATTAGAGATAGATATACTATTAGGATCTTTAGCAGATTCAGGAGATTCTACAACATTTTTATGTCCCTTCTTATTTTCCTTAGAAGGAGAGCTATTGTTTTTAGGTTGTTGAGAATCTTGTTCAATTCTTTTAGGATGTCCTTCACGATACACAAGGGATCCTGAGTAGAAACACCACATCTAATAATTATTTCATAAACATGTTTTTCTCTAGAAGCATTAGCTAGCAAATCTTTTTGCACTTTAGTGAGTTGATGAATTTGAGTTTGAACCATATGAAAATGTTTAGCAAGCATTTTAACATCATTAGAGGTTCTCTCAATAATACCATGCAAATTATCAATAGCTCCAGATTTTTCCATTAGATGATTCTGCATTCTCATATTAATGTTTTCTTGCTTAACAACATAATTATCAAATTCATCTCAGCATTGATCAGGTGGTTTAGAATAGGGAATATCTATATTATCAAAATACTGGAGAGAGTGTACCTCAACTGTGGGTGGATGAGGAATTGGCTTACACAATTTTTCTATAGGTGGTAGATTCTTCACATCTTCAGATTTATTACCCCTCTTTTTAAGAGATTTCTTGGCTTCCCTTGTCACTTCATCATTTAATTCAATCTTCCCTCTTGTCGTGGTGGTATCACGGCAGATGCCATAGGATGGCTAAAGTGTTGGGGCCGATGGACGCTGGAGGTATCCGGGGAGGGATCGCACGGCGAGTAGCCGCGCGTAGGTATCTCTAACACTGCAAACAACAAGATCTACCCAGGTTCAGGTCCCTCGTGTGGAGGTAACACCCCTACTCCTGCCTCTCTCTCTCTATATGTGTGATCTCCGAGTAGCCACAGTACAAAGTATGTCTCTTGGCCGAGTAGCCACTTGGCTGTTCTCTCTATCTCTAGTGCTGGTTCTAGCAATAAATGCAAAGTGAAGCAACGTCCCTCGCGCAGGAGGGGGCAGTGAAGGGTTCGTTGCATAGAAAACAAAAATTTTCCTACACGAGAGATACCCGAAAGGCCAAGATCTAATCTAGGAGACGAATTGCAACGGGCAACGAGAGGGTTAAGGAGAACACATACCCTCGAAGACTCAAAGTGGTACGAGATCAAATCTCGTTGTTGGCGTAGTCGTACTCACACCGATCCCGATAGCGAGAAGATGGCACCGCAATCCGGCGGTGCATCCGTGATCGGTCACACGTACGGTTGATGACGACCTCCGTTCCCTCGTTCCAGCGGGGCGCGGAAGTAGAGGATCCCTCGGAACTCCAGCAGCACGACGACGTGGTGGTGGTGAAGAATCCCACGGTCAGGGCTTCGCCAAGCCGAAGACCATGAAATGGAGCAGCGGGTGGAGGGAAAGGGAAGTGGCCAAGTGTGTGTATGAGGAGGAGCCCTCACCCTCCTTTTATAGGGAGAGGGAGGCAGCCCAAAGGTGGGGTGCGGCCAGCCATGGTGGTGCCCCCACCTCTTCCCTCTTCATGTGAGTGGAAGCTCCACTCACACCCACTCATGCTCCCATAACTTCCCACTTGGAAAATACAAAGGTTTTCTTTTAATAAATAAATAAAACCTTTTTATTTCTTTATTTCAGCATTTGTTAATTCTATTAACAAACTTTTGCATATAGCACCTCGAATCATTTGTTAATTCTGTTAACAACCATTCGACGAAAAACCCCTTGAACTATTTCAATTTTCCCCGAAACAATTTCGGTGCTGTCCAAAATATTCTTCGGTATTCCGTATCCTCTCAAATGCGTCATCGAACCTTAAGTGTGTCACCCTACGGTTCGCGAATAAGATAGACATGATCGAGACTCCTCTCCGATCAATAATCAACAGCGGGATCTGGAGATCCGTGATGACTCCTATATATTCAACGATGACTCTCGTGATCGTGTGAACCAACAACGCCGTGAACTATTCCCTTTGTCTCGCGATATTTTACTTGTCCGAGATTCGATCATTGGTATCAACCATACCTTGTTCAATCTCGTTACTGACAAGTACTCTTTTCTTGTTCCCGTGATATAACATCCTTGTGATCATATCACGTGCTTGCAAGCGGTTTCGATGTGATATCACCGAGAGGGCCCAAAGTATATCTCTCCGTCATTTGGATGGACAAATTCCACTCTTGATCCATGATCCTCAACTAATAATTTCCGAATACTTAACGACACCTTTATAGTCACCCTGTTACGGTGTGACGTTTGATGCCATCAAAGCACTTTTCCGGTATCAGCGATTGACATGACCTCATGGTCTAAGGAATAAGTTACTTTGTATGTTTGATATAACAATGTAAACTAAATGACTTGATCGCATTGCTATATTCTCTTTGGGTATATGTTCATCACATCATTCTTCTAATGACATGACCCCGTTATTAATAACATCCAATGTTCATGATCAGGAAACCTTGATCATCAATTAATCAACGAGCTAGTTAAAAGAGAGGCTTTACTAGGAACCATTGTTTGTTTATTAAGCACACATGTATCAACGTTTCCGGTTAATACAATTCTAGCATGAGAAATAAACATTCATCATAAACAAGGAATAAGATAATAACCATTTTATTATTGCCTCTCGGGCATATTCCCTTCAGTCTCCCACTTGCACTAGAGTCAATAATCTAGTCTGTAAGCACTTAACACATATGGCGTTCCAGTGTTATTACCATGCTTCGCATGTGGTAAACTTTATCAAAAAGATCTGAACTGTTCAGGTCCTATTGTATTTGCATGTTCTTTGCGTCTACACGCATCACTCATTCTCTAATGAGATGGCTTTGTATATATATGGTCAATCGGTGAAAACTTAATTCCTCAGCTTAAACTGATGTCACTAACATTGTGAAAATGTAGCTTCATAGTGTTAGCATTCTTGGAAATTCACCAACTTCCGGTGATACCTTAATTCCTCAGCTTAAGCTGATGTTACTAACATTGTGAAAATGTAGCTTCATAGTTTCAGCATTCTTGGAAATTCACCAAGTTCAATAAAGAACTCCTTGACACAAAATACGCTTATTATCAGTTGTCAACACAACGATATACTTTAGCCTTTGTTGTAGTATCTGTCACAATATTTTAATTTTGAAACTCTTTCAAATCCAGAATGGAACTTTCTTCCATCTTATTGTGCTACCCTTCATCACATATTTTAATTGAGATAAAATTTCTTGAATAAATGACAAGACTATTAGTGTAACATATTACAACTAATATTTTGTCATTACTACATAGAAAAACATATCCTTAGCATTTCGAAAATGACACAAGGATCTCTCCCACTATTGTCTAATCATCATATGAATTATCCTGCTATAACATTTTATAGCATAGGACTCATCTGGTTGTGTACATAGCATGGAAACATGACTTAGAAATTTCAATTTCAATGATGCTCACCATGTGTCAAAACACATGAATCTTGCTCAATTATTTTCCATGTGTCATTTCGATATTGACTTACTTCAATATTCATCTATGTAATTTGGCTTCAATCATATCAGGCGCTTCAATCCATCTTTTATAGATATCGAAGCCCAATATCTTCTAAGCCTTTCATCAATATGAAAATCTTAACCGTGTTAATTTAAAATACATATTTTCCAATCAACCATATGTCATCTACATAAAGTATTGGAAATATGTCATAGCGCTCCCACTTAGTTTCTTGTAACTTTACAAGCATCTTTATCGTTCATGATGGAATCAAACTCTTTTGATAACTTCATTAAGGTAAAGATTTCAACTTCGTTATGCTCACTTCAACCATTGAAGTGCGCATGCCTTTCTAGCAACCTTTTGAATTTTACAAAACTCTCAGACTGTGTCAAGTACACATCCTTGCACAAACTTCCTCGAGAGGAGAATTGGTTTTGTTATTCAACATCCATATCATAATATGTAACTTTGCTAGAACTATCTGCAAAGACTAAGCATCACTACGGAAGATCGAAATCTTGTAGTAGTCAACTCTTTGAACTTCGTCGAAAACAACTTTTCGATAAGTATCCATGTCTTTGTCGCTATATAGACCCTTTTTGCTATTGTTAGGCATCATGCCTATCGAAAAGACTACCAAGTCACATACTTGATATTCATACAAGGATACTATGGCGGATATAATGACTCATAGTCAATTTTACGAAGTCAGGGCCCATCATTTGCTTCCTTTATAAGGTCCAGGTCCTTTTGTTGTCAAAACAACACTTTACACTTAAACCACAAGTTGTTCTAAGTACAAAGTTTTTGGACTTTTCTGGTACAGCTCGCAAACTCATTTGAAGTATCTACAACATTTGTAGTGTCTTCTACTTAGTCAAAATAGTAAACCCCGGAACAACTTCCAGTGCTACGCTACTCTTGACATGATAACAAAGATTCTCTAACCTCGTTGAGTTTGTACTGTGCTCCCACTCACTTGTTTCGCAAGAACTGACAAACATCATTTGTCTTTTGGTTCGGTGATAGGAGAAATACCCAATGTTTTATTTGGGATAACCTTATAAACATATATTTATCCTATTTTGGTTGTAAACATTTTACACATGCTATGCATACCAAAACTTAAGAAAAATGACAATTCGGGTCATTACCCAAACCATATCTTATATGTTGTCAATTTCAACGGATCATGATGGTGCTCTTTTCAGTGTAAAAGCGGTTGTCCTTAATGTATAAACTACAAAATTATAATGGCAATTTTATTAATCTTACCATGTCAAACAGGGTTTGATTTTGTCTTTTTGAATACTCCAATCTAATGTGGGGTATTCGAGAAGTATAAGTTGTAGAACAATTCTGCAACTTCTCCGATGTTTTGCTAAACTTGTAACTCAAACTTTATCCTTTATGATCCAATCATAAATACTTGATTATCTTGTTACATTGATTTTAACTTCATATTAACAACCTTTTGAACCAATTCAAAATGTCAAACTCGGTTCCCTTTAAATAGATATACTCACATATCTACTTAAATCATCGACATAATTTTATGAAGGAAAAATTAATCCACCATACATGACTACACATAATGGACTATATACATCAATATGTATAATCTCCACTAAATTAGTCATCCATTCTACTTTGGCCTAAGAACGGAATTCTAGTCATCTTTTGGAAGAGGTCTCACAAGCGTCAATAAAATGACTCCGGAAGTCCATCAATATGGAGTTCCTTCATGTTTCCTTTCCGATATGAACTAAAATAGTGGTGTCACAATTTAAGTGAAAATCTTTTACGTCTTGCAACGTTTAGCATTCAGTCTTATAGATGTTTACTTTACCAACATGATTTATATTAACATATCCATCAATTATGGAATATGGTCATCGTTTGAACAATCTCATTTGTTCTCACAAAAGACTAGAACAAAATAACAAATTATTAAGTTCTTCAAATAAATCTTGACTGTTTGGTTCGATACGACAATGAACACAATAACACTTTATTTATGTTCTTGTCATAATCGATTCCACATCTATTACTAGTTCCTTTTAGGCCCTTGTATTTCTTGCATTGCGTTGCTTTGTATGACAACTCATACCAACCAATGTGGTATCAAAATACCCAAAAAATACTTTGTTAACTAGTAATACATCTATAACTTGTATATCAAGCATATACTCCTGAGCTGGACTTTCTAGTTATCTTCTTTTTCTACCATATATCTTTTTGTAATTCTATTTTCAATATTCCCTTTCCTTTCTAGAAGAATCATTCAACATCAAACAATGCTAGTCTTACTAGCTCATTTTCTTTGGCGTGTTAGTCATATACTATCACCCCTTGAGTCATACTTTGAGTTTGATTGTTCTACTAATATCACCATATTAATAGAATTCTCCTAGATTCCACTCTTAGCAATCTCCAAGTAAGGTAAACGACTTTACACATACTTTTAATCCATCCCATCATAACAATTTTATGATTAAGCTACTATAGATCAAAGGAAGGGATTTAGAGGATAATTTTTAGCGCCCAACTTCTTGGAGTATTCAAACGCCTAGCGTCTTCAATCATTGCATATATTCAGATAATATAATCAAACATTGTCACGCTAAATTATACTCAGCCATGTTGCCACAAATAAGTTTCTAGATATCAATATATCTTTCACTTGATTGTTTCTGAAAACAATTCTTTTCGGTTCCTAAATCACTTTGATCAACAAAACATTCTTTTGAAGATAAAGTAATACGGAAGCAACCATGACTTTTGGATTCTAAGTAGGAATTGGTTGCTCTCTAGATCAATCAATAATTAACCATATGGAGCTAGGTAGGAAATACGAAAAATCTACAATAGGACTCAATTTTAAATTTCACTAATACGGTACCAATCTTAAATGATTTTTACCAGATCATAACAGTTATATCTCAATCAACAATCTAAGTGTAAGGTAGTTATGTGGATGCCAATGAATACTACAATTTGTGCAAATTCACTTTGATTTGTTGTTCATGATAAATAAGTTCAAGTTAATTCAAAATTAAGCCATGAACTCCCACTCAAAAACAACATCCCTCTTAGTCGTCTTTAGTGATTACACAAACCAAATTCACTACACCAAAACCGATCATCACGTGAGATGATGTAGCTTCAAAGGCGAACATCGACATGTTCATCATATCATCCATATGACTCATGCTTTACCTTTCGGTTACGTGTTCCGAGGCCATGTCTGTACATGCTAGGCTCGCCAAGTAGAACCGTAGTATTGCGTGTGTTTCAATGCCATGTCTGTACATGCTAGGCTTGAAAACACCCGTTGTATGCGAACGTTGAGTCTATCACACCCGATCATCACGTGGTGTCTCGAAACGACGAACTTTCTTAACGGTGCATACTTAAGGAAGAACACATTATTATCTTGATATTAAGTGAGAGGGATCGTCTTATAATGCTACCGTCGCTATCTAAGCAAAACAAGATGCATAAAAGGATTAACATCACAAACATCACATGAAAGGATAACGTGATATGATATGGTCCTTCTTGCACTTGATCTCCATCATGTGCATTATGGTATGATCTCAATCATTCCACCGGCGTGGTACCAAGTACCACGGTACCCCAAACTTGTTTGTCCATCAATAAGAAGACAACCATATGGATACCTTACGGTATATCAATAATTTACAAAATAGATCATCTCATAATCAAATTTGTAATATTGACCATATCACATCACATGCCCAGCAAAAACTAGTTAGACGCTTCTAATTTATTTTTGCATATTTTACGTGGCTTAGGGCTTTCGAGGATAGAACCGTTCATACCTACGAACATCAACCACAACATTGATAAACACATTTTTAACAACCCTTCATAGATTAGATCTTAACTATAGTAGGAGAAACAGACACCCGCAAGCCACTTATGCAATACAAGTTGCATGTCAGTTGTGGAACAAGTCTCATGTACGTGGACATGTAAGGTTAGTCCGGGCCGCTTCATCCCACTATGCCACTAAGATCATAAAATAATCAAGGAGGTAATAACATGATCATCAACGCCCACATACACCTATGTGTTCTACCCGTACAAAACATCTACGCATAGATCCGGCTCTGATACCACTGAAGGGTTCGTTGCATAGAAAACAAAAATTTTCCTACACGAGAGATACCCGAAAGGCCAAGATCTAATCTAGGAGACGAATTGCAACGGGCAACGAGAGGGTTAAGGAGAACACATACCCTCGAAGACTCAAAGTGGTACGAGATCAAATCTCGTTGTTGGCGTAGTCGTACTCACACCGATCCCGATAGCGAGAAGATGGCACCGCAATCCGGCGGTGCATCCGTGATCGGTCACACGTACGGTTGATGACGACCTCCGTTCCCTCGTTCCAGCGGGGCGCGGAAGTAGAGGATCCCTCGGAACTCCAGCAGCACGACAACGTGGTGGTGGTGAAGAATCCCACGGTCAGGGCTTCGCCAAGCCGAAGACCATGAAATGGAGCAGCGGGTGGAGGGAAAGGGAAGTGGCCAAGTGTGTGTATGAGGAGGAGCCCTCACCCTCCTTTTATAGGGAGAGGGAGGCAGCCCAAAGGTGGGGTGCGGCCAGCCATGGTGGTGCCCCCACCTCTTCCCTCTTCATGTGAGTGGAAGCTCCACTCACACCCACTCATGCTCCCATAACTTCCCACTTGGAAAATACAAAGGTTTTCTTTTAATAAATAAATAAAACCTTTTTATTTCTTTATTTCAGCATTTGTTAATTCTATTAACAAACTTTTGCATATAGCACCTCGAATCATTTGTTAATTCTGTTAACAACCATTCGACGAAAAACCCCTTGAACTATTTCAATTTTCCCCGAAACAATTTCGGTGCTGTCCAAAATATTCTTCGGTATTCTGTATCCTCTCAAATGCGTCATCGAACCTTAAGTGTGTCACCCTACGGTTCGCGAATAAGATAGACATGATCGAGACTCCTCTCCGATCAATAATCAACAGCGGGATCTGGAGATCCGTGATGACTCCTATATATTCAACGATGACTCTCGTGATCGTGTGAACCAACAACGCCGTGAACTATTCCCTTTGTCTCGCGATATTTTACTTGTCCGAGATTCGATCATTGGTATCAACCATACCTTGTTCAATCTCGTTACTGACAAGTACTCTTTTCTTGTTCCCGTGATATAACATCCTTGTGATCATATCACGTGCTTGCAAGCGGTTTCGATGTGATATCACCGAGAGGGCCCAAAGTATATCTCTCCGTCATTTGGATGGACAAATTCCACTCTTGATCCATGATCCTCAACTAATAATTTCCGAATACTTAACGACACCTTTATAGTCACCCTGTTACGGTGTGACGTTTGATGCCATCAAAGCACTTTTCCGGTATCAGCGATTGACATGACCTCATGGTCTAAGGAATAAGTTACTTTGTATGTTTGATATAACAATGTAAACTAAATGACTTGATCGCATTGCTATATTCTCTTTGGGTATATGTTCATCACATCATTCTTCTAATGACATGACCCCGTTATTAATAACATCCAATGTTCATGATCAGGAAACCTTGATCATCAATTAATCAACGAGCTAGTTAAAAGAGAGGCTTTACTAGGAACCATTGTTTGTTTATTAAGCACACATGTATCAACGTTTCCGGTTAATACAATTCTAGCATGAGAAATAAACATTCATCATAAACAAGGAATAAGATAATAACCATTTTATTATTGCCTCTCGGGCATATTCCCTTCAGTCTCCCACTTGCACTAGAGTCAATAATCTAGTCTGTAAGCACTTAACACATATGGCGTTCCAGTGTTATTACCATGCTTCGCATGTGGTAAACTTTATCAAAAAGATCTGAACTGTTCAGGTCCTATTGTATTTGCATGTTCTTTGCGTCTACACGCATCACTCATTCTCTAATGAGATGGCTTTGTATATATATGGTCAATCGGTGAAAACTTAATTCCTCAGCTTAAACTGATGTCACTAACATTGTGAAAATGTAGCTTCATAGTGTTAGCATTCTTGGAAATTCACCAACTTCCGGTGATACCTTAATTCCTCAGCTTAAGCTGATGTTACTAACATTGTGAAAATGTAGCTTCATAGTTTCAGCATTCTTGGAAATTCACCAAGTTCAATAAAGAACTCCTTGACACAAAATACGCTTATTATCAGTTGTCAACACAACGATATACTTTAGCCTTTGTTGTAGTATCTGTCACAATATTTTAATTTTGAAACTCTTTCAAATCCAGAATGGAACTTTCTTCCATCTTATTGTGCTACCCTTCATCACATATTTTAATTGAGATAAAATTTCTTGAATAAATGACAAGACTATTAGTGTAACATATTACAACTAATATTTTGTCATTACTACATAGAAAAACATATCCTTAGCATTTCGAAAATGACACAAGGATCTCTCCCACTATTGTCTAATCATCATATGAATTATCCTGCTATAACATTTTATAGCATAGGACTCATCTGGTTGTGTACATAGCATGGAAACATGACTTAGAAATTTCAATTTCAATGATGCTCACCATGTGTCAAAACACATGAATCTTGCTCAATTATTTTCCATGTGTCATTTCGATATTGACTTACTTCAATATTCATCTATGTAATTTGGCTTCAATCATATCAGGCGCTTCAATCCATCTTTTATAGATATCGAAGCCCAATATCTTCTAAGCCTTTCATCAATATGAAAATCTTAACCGTGTTAATTTAAAATACATATTTTCCAATCAACCATATGTCATCTACATAAAGTATTGGAAATATGTCATAGCGCTCCCACTTAGTTTCTTGTAACTTTACAAGCATCTTTATCGTTCATGATGGAATCAAACTCTTTTGATAACTTCATTAAGGTAAAGATTTCAACTTCGTTATGCTCACTTCAACCATTGAAGTGCGCATGCCTTTCTAGCAACCTTTTGAATTTTACAAAACTCTCAGACTGTGTCAAGTACACATCCTTGCACAAACTTCCTCGAGAGGAGAATTGGTTTTGTTATTCAACATCCATATCATAATATGTAACTTTGCTAGAACTATCTGCAAAGACTAAGCATCACTACGGAAGATCGAAATCTTGTAGTAGTCAACTCTTTGAACTTCGTCGAAAACAACTTTTCGATAAGTATCCATGTCTTTGTCGCTATATAGACCCTTTTTGCTATTGTTAGGCATCATGCCTATCGAAAAGACTACCAAGTCACATACTTGATATTCATACAAGGATACTATGGCGGATATAATGACTCATAGTCAATTTTACGAAGTCAGGGCCCATCATTTGCTTCCTTTATAAGGTCCAGGTCCTTTTGTTGTCAAAACAACACTTTACACTTAAACCACAAGTTGTTCTAAGTACAAAGTTTTTGGACTTTTCTGGTACAGCTCGCAAACTCATTTGAAGTATCTACAACATTTGTAGTGTCTTCTACTTAGTCAAAATAGTAAACCCCGGAACAACTTCCAGTGCTACGCTACTCTTGACATGATAACAAAGATTCTCTAACCTCGTTGAGTTTGTACTGTGCTCCCACTCACTTGTTTCGCAAGAACTGACAAACATCATTTGTCTTTTGGTTCGGTGATAGGAGAAATACCCAATGTTTTATTTGGGATAACCTTATAAACATATATTTATCCTATTTTGGTTGTAAACATTTTACACATGCTATGCATACCAAAACTTAAGAAAAATGACAATTCGGGTCATTACCCAAACCATATCTTATATGTTGTCAATTTCAACGGATCATGATGGTGCTCTTTTCAGTGTAAAAGCGGTTGTCCTTAATGTATAAACTACAAAATTATAATGGCAATTTTATTAATCTTACCATGTCAAACAGGGTTTGATTTTGTCTTTTTGAATACTCCAATCTAATGTGGGGTATTCGAGAAGTATAAGTTGTAGAACAATTCTGCAACTTCTCCGATGTTTTGCTAAACTTGTAACTCAAACTTTATCCTTTATGATCCAATCATAAATACTTGATTATCTTGTTACATTGATTTTAACTTCATATTAACAACCTTTTGAACCAATTCAAAATGTCAAACTCGGTTCCCTTTAAATAGATATACTCACATATCTACTTAAATCATCGACATAATTTTATGAAGGAAAAATTAATCCACCATACATGACTACACATAATGGACTATATACATCAATATGTATAATCTCCACTAAATTAGTCATCCATTCTACTTTGGCCTAAGAACGGAATTCTAGTCATCTTTTGGAAGAGGTCTCACAAGCGTCAATAAAATGACTCCGGAAGTCCATCAATATGGAGTTCCTTCATGTTTCCTTTCCGATATGAACTAAAATAGTGGTGTCACAATTTAAGTGAAAATCTTTTACGTCTTGCAACGTTTAGCATTCAGTCTTATAGATGTTTACTTTACCAACATGATTTATATTAACATATCCATCAATTATGGAATATGGTCATCGTTTGAACAATCTCATTTGTTCTCACAAAAGACTAGAACAAAATAACAAATTATTAAGTTCTTCAAATAAATCTTGACTGTTTGGTTCGATACGACAATGAACACAATAACACTTTATTTATGTTCTTGTCATAATCGATTCCACATCTATTACTAGTTCCTTTTAGGCCCTTGTATTTCTTGCATTGCGTTGCTTTGTATGACAACTCATACCAACCAATGTGGTATCAAAATACCCAAAAAATACTTTGTTAACTAGTAATACATCTATAACTTGTATATCAAGCATATACTCCTGAGCTGGACTTTCTAGTTATCTTCTTTTTCTACCATATATCTTTTTGTAATTCTATTTTCAATATTCCCTTTCCTTTCTAGAAGAATCATTCAACATCAAACAATGCTAGTCTTACTAGCTCATTTTCTTTGGCGTGTTAGTCATATACTATCACCCCTTGAGTCATACTTTGAGTTTGATTGTTCTACTAATATCACCATATTAATAGAATTCTCCTAGATTCCACTCTTAGCAATCTCCAAGTAAGGTAAACGACTTTACACATACTTTTAATCCATCCCATCATAACAATTTTATGATTAAGCTACTATAGATCAAAGGAAGGGATTTAGAGGATAATTTTTAGCGCCCAACTTCTTGGAGTATTCAAACGCCTAGCGTCTTCAATCATTGCATATATTCAGATAATATAATCAAACATTGTCACGCTAAATTATACTCAGCCATGTTGCCACAAATAAGTTTCTAGATATCAATATATCTTTCACTTGATTGTTTCTGAAAACAATTCTTTTCGGTTCCTAAATCACTTTGATCAACAAAACATTCTTTTGAAGATAAAGTAATACGGAAGCAACCATGACTTTTGGATTCTAAGTAGGAATTGGTTGCTCTCTAGATCAATCAATAATTAACCATATGGAGCTAGGTAGAAAATACGAAAAATCTACAATAGGACTCAATTTTAAATTTCACTAATACGGTACCAATCTTAAATGATTTTTACCAGATCATAACAGTTATATCTCAATCAACAATCTAAGTGTAAGGTAGTTATGTGGATGCCAATGAATACTACAATTTGTGCAAATTCACTTTGATTTGTTGTTCATGATAAATAAGTTCAAGTTAATTCAAAATTAAGCCATGAACTCCCACTCAAAAACAACATCCCTCTTAGTCGTCTTTAGTGATTACACAAACCAAATTCACTACACCAAAACCGATCATCACGTGAGATGATGTAGCTTCAAAGGCGAACATCGACATGTTCATCATATCATCCATATGACTCATGCTTTACCTTTCGGTTACGTGTTCCGAGGCCATGTCTGTACATGCTAGGCTCGCCAAGTAGAACCGTAGTATTGCGTGTGTTTCAATGCCATGTCTGTACATGCTAGGCTTGAAAACACCCGTTGTATGCGAACGTTGAGTCTATCACACCCGATCATCACGTGGTGTCTCGAAACGACGAACTTTCTTAACGGTGCATACTTAAGGAAGAACACATTATTATCTTGATATTAAGTGAGAGGGATCGTCTTATAATGCTACCGTCGCTATCTAAGCAAAACAAGATGCATAAAAGGATTAACATCACAAACATCACATGAAAGGATAACGTGATATGATATGGTCCTTCTTGCACTTGATCTCCATCATGTGCATTATGGTATGATCTCAATCATTCCACCGGCGTGGTACCAAGTACCACGGTACCCCAAACTTGTTTGTCCATCAATAAGAAGACAACCATATGGATACCTTACGGTATATCAATAATTTACAAAATAGATCATCTCATAATCAAATTTGTAATATTGACCATATCACATCACATGCCCAGCAAAAACTAGTTAGACGCTTCTAATTTATTTTTGCATATTTTACGTGGCTTAGGGCTTTCGAGGATAGAACCGTTCATACCTACGAACATCAACCACAACATTGATAAACACATTTTTAACAACCCTTCATAGATTAGATCTTAACTATAGTAGGAGAAACAGACACCCGCAAGCCACTTATGCAATACAAGTTGCATGTCAGTTGTGGAACAAGTCTCATGTACGTGGACATGTAAGGTTAGTCCGGGCCACTTCATCCCACTATGCCACTAAGATCATAAAATAATCAAGGAGGTAATAACATGATCATCAACGCCCACATACACCTATGTGTTCTACCCGTACAAAACATCTACGCATAGATCCGGCTCTGATACCACTGAAGGGTTCGTTGCATAGAAAACAAAAATTTTCCTACACGAGAGATACCCGAAAGGCCAAGATCTAATCTAGGAGACGAATTGCAACGGGCAACGAGAGGGTTAAGGAGAACACATACCCTCGAAGACTCAAAGTGGTACGAGATCAAATCTCGTTGTTGGCGTAGTCGTACTCACACCGATCCCGATAGCGAGAAGATGGCACCGCAATCCGGCGGTGCATCCGTGATCGGTCACACGTACGGTTGATGACGACCTCCGTTCCCTCGTTCCAGCGGGGCGCGGAAGTAGAGGATCCCTCGGAACTCCAGCAGCACGACGACGTGGTGGTGGTGAAGAATCCCACGGTCAGGGCTTCGCCAAGCCGAAGACCATGAAATGGAGCAGCGGGTGGAGGGAAAGGGAAGTGGCCAAGTGTGTGTATGAGGAGGAGCCCTCACCCTCCTTTTATAGGGAGAGGGAGGCAGCCCAAAGGTGGGGTGCGGCCAGCCATGGTGGTGCCCCCACCTCTTCCCTCTTCATGTGAGTGGAAGCTCCACTCACACCCACTCATGCTCCCATAACTTCCCACTTGGAAAATACAAAGGTTTTCTTTTAATAAATAAATAAAACCTTTTTATTTCTTTATTTCAGCATTTGTTAATTCTATTAACAAACTTTTGCATATAGCACCTCGAATCATTTGTTAATTCTGTTAACAACCATTCGACGAAAAACCCCTTGAACTATTTCAATTTTCCCCGAAACAATTTCGGTGCTGTCCAAAATATTCTTCGGTATTCCGTATCCTCTCAAATGCGTCATCGAACCTTAAGTGTGTCACCCTACGGTTCGCGAATAAGATAGACATGATCGAGACTCCTCTCCGATCAATAATCAACAGCGGGATCTGGAGATCCGTGATGACTCCTATATATTCAACGATGACTCTCGTGATCGTGTGAACCAACAACGCCGTGAACTATTCCCTTTGTCTCGCGATATTTTACTTGTCCGAGATTCGATCATTGGTATCAACCATACCTTGTTCAATCTCGTTACTGACAAGTACTCTTTTCTTGTTCCCGTGATATAACATCCTTGTGATCATATCACGTGCTTGCAAGCGGTTTCGATGTGATATCACCGAGAGGGCCCAAAGTATATCTCTCCGTCATTTGGATGGACAAATTCCACTCTTGATCCATGATCCTCAACTAATACTTTCTGAATACTTAACGACACCTTTATAGTCACCCTGTTACGGTGTGACGTTTGATGCCATCAAAGCACTTTTCCGGTATCAGCGATTGACATGACCTCATGGTCTAAGGAATAAGTTACTTTGTATGTTTGATATAACAATGTAAACTAAATGACTTGATCGCATTGCTATATTCTCTTTGGGTATATGTTCATCACATCATTCTTCTAATGACATGACCCCGTTATTAATAACATCCAATGTTCATGATCAGGAAACCTTGATCATCAATTAATCAACGAGCTAGTTAAAAGAGAGGCTTTACTAGGAACCATTGTTTGTTTATTAAGCACACATGTATCAACGTTTCCGGTTAATACAATTCTAGCATGAGAAATAAACATTCATCATAAACAAGGAATAAGATAATAACCATTTTATTATTGCCTCTCGGGCATATTCCCTTCAGGCAGGGCACCTTATATACTGGTGCCCAGCCGAATAAAGAAAGACTATAAGGTACAACTTGATGGGACATGCCCACTGCAAAACAGAGCACGCCTCCGGCTTCTCGCTGACGCGGGTGCGGGAAGTCGTCGCGCCGTTCGGCAGATGGGACCTGTCCACCCTATCAGTGAGATAGAGTAGGCCCCTAGACCTGTCATGTCCCCTCTGTCAGTGACAGGACTTGACAGGCGCATACCTCACTGTAGCCACGCCGTAGCGCGGATAATCACGCGCTCCGTAAGTTGAACCGCACGCCTGTACGGATATAGGATACGCGGGATCCTGTCAGAACGGCTCCATTGACTTCTTTCCCGAGTAGGAACACAGTACCTCTACTCGGACCACTTGACCGCTATCCGGACGAATACAAACTTGCTCAATATCTTCTCCTGGTCTTCAATACATACGACCGGATAGAGACTACCGGGTAGAGGGTACCCGGGTAGCCACCAACCCGGCCAACAGTACTCTAATCTTCCTCTTTATCACTTGCCTTGCCCCTACTCGGGGGTAACCCCCGACATTAGTCCCCGAAGCTGGTAGAGTCCAGCGAACTTGTTCACAGGGCCCTGCCAGCTTAAACCAAATTGTCTTCATAACTGAGAGATGCCGAGTTGCACCTCAACTTGGACCCGTATCTCTTACTTGAATCTCTTCACCTCCGAGTAGAACACTCTCTCTTCTGTGATGCCGAGTAAATTGACTTAGCGAAATTTTCGAACGCGATCCCGCTGGATCGGACCAAATCCACCTCTCCGTGTCGCTACTGGGCACGTGTCACGCCCCCGTTCCCCCGACGCCTCGGTGCTAGGGACACAGCATGCCACGCGCCAGTCTCTGCACGTAGGGCCCACGGCCCGTTAGGTCACGTATCACTAGTACTCGAGAGCCCACGATCTGGAACGTGGGATTAACTGCGTTTCGCGCTGTGTGCGTTTCCAACGGGCAGTTAACCCACGCCGCATGATCAATGCCCACGATCAATCCAGTAGTAACTGCAGTGCGCAGGGAGAGATAAATACCCCGCGCCGCCCACTCCTTCTCTTTCCTTTGCACTTTCCAATCTCTCATCCCCTCTGTGATGTCGCCGCCGTCGAGCACTCCGCCACCGCGAGCACTCCCTGCGCCGCCCTCGCGAAATCTGAGAGCAAACATTACGACGCGCCATCGCCGCCATCCTCGCCCTCACGAGCTCTTCTTCTCCGATCAACATCTTCCCTTCCATGGCTCCGCGCGGAGACGAGGAGGCTGCCGCCCGAGCCGGCTGGGAGGGCTTGGACGTCACTGCCGAGTACTGCCAGTGGCTAGTCAACACGCGCCGCATCCCTCCCGGCGTCGTCTGCAGGCATCCAGGTACTGAGCTCATCCCGAAACCCGACAAGGACGAGTACGTCGTCTTTCTCTCCCATTTCTAACGTGGCTTCGGCCTTCCCATCTCCAACTTCCTTTCCGAGTTCCTCAACAACTTCGGCCTCCAACCGCATCACCTTCCACCAAACGCCATCCTTATTCTTTCCATACACGCCGTCGTGTGTGAGGCCTTCTTAGGTGTCTACCCGACAATCCACACATGGGCAAGATACTTTTTCCTTCGCAAACAAACTGTTCCCGATCCTGGGAACACCGAGAACGCTCGTGCGATGACCCAGACGGGTAGCGCCATGATGTTGCAGCGCAAGACCGGGCACCACCCGAGAGTCTTGGAAACGGTGCGCAAGTGGCAGCGCGGTTTCCTTTATGTGAAGAATGTTGCTGCCAAAGAGAGGAAGCCTATCGAAGACCAGATAGGGCTCCCAAAGTTCAAGAACGCACTGCCCACCGGGCAGCACTGGGGCTACGACCCCAAGAAGACCATCCTGGACGTCCTCCAGGTTGAGAGACGCCTGACCGAGTTGATCTCGGAAGGGTTCCTTCAGGACGATCCCATCGCCTGTTGGATATCACGCCGGGTACTCCCGCTCCAGCAACGGGTACACAAGATGTGCCACATGGGAGGACCCCGTGACTGCACCAGGACAATGACGTTGGAGCTCAGCAAGGCTGAGGTGGCTATCTGGGCCAGGTCCATCATGCAGACCTCGCTCTCTGATAACTGGGCTTCCGACTTCATGCCGTATAGCCTCCTCAAGCCCATCGAACAGGTTAGCGTTCTATGCTTTGTGTTTGCACCCTGATACCGAATAGGTAGTCTCCCAGCTTTGTATGCTTAATCTTTGCATGCTGCACCGAGTAGGTCATCACACTTATCCTTTTGGCTCTATATGCTTTGTGTTTGCATGCCGTGCCGGGTAGGATTACTCAGCCTAATATGCTTTGTGTTCGCATGCTGTCCCGAGTAGAAATCCTTAGCTGAATATGCTTTGTGTTTGCATGCTATCCGGAGTAGAAATCCTTAGGCGAGAACCCAACTCACTGTGCTTCATGTTTCCCTCAATAGCACATCGATCGCCAGCGAGAAGAAGACAACGAGATCTTCGAGGCCAACTGGTCCAAGGACCGAGAAGAGGACGACGCGATCGCGTACGACACCCAAGACACCTTGTGCATCCCTCACGCCAATCAGCCTGGTAAGTCCCGAGTTGATGCGTCTATTCGGGATTGGTCCGAAGATGACGAAGGTGATTGAGTTCACCTCTCTGCTTGCCAGCAATCTGCTTTGCCTCTCTTTCCTTGCTTGTTGTAACTCCCTTCTTCTTCTACTCTGCAGAGGACCCTGAGTTGGACGACGAGGATGAAGTCCTGGTCGTCGATCCGATTTCGGTGGCCGCTCCCAACACTGGGAAGAGAGTTGGTAGTGGTGCCCAGGCACCTGCCCCCAAGAAGGCCAAGAAGACAGACATGCCCAAGACCGGCGCTTCCAAGAAGAGGAAAGCCCCTACCTGCAAATGGTAAGTGTTCCTCCGAGTAACCTTAACTTATTGTCGCTTCTTGTTGCATCATTCCCTTGATTCCCTTCTCTGCTTTCTGACCTTTCACTATTCTTTCTTCCAGCGCGGCTCTTGACGCGGCCGCCGCCACTGCGTCAGCTTCTCAGACGCATACGACTACGCCTCGAGAAGAGACCGTTCATCTCTCGGATGATGATGAGAACCAAATGCCACTAGGAAGGGCGCGTGCGTCCTCCCCAGTTGATGAAGAACAAGACATTGGCACCGAGAACGATGGCGTCAGGGTAGAGATAGACCTCACCACCGAGCAGTCGCCGCATCACGCGCGGCCAACTGCTCGGGAAGCTGCCAACGACGAGATGCCGCCGTCTCCCCCAGGTGCATCAGTTGGGGAAAACACTGACCACGCCGCCGAGAAGCAAGGAGACGATGCCGCCCTGGAGCGGCCAGACGCCAACCCCGAGCAGCAGCAAGACACCAACGCTGCAGCTCAAGATGATCCCGCGGCCGGGCCGCGGGTAGACGACACTGTTGATACAAGGCCAGACCCCGCTGCGGAGCAGCGGGTAGAAGAAGATGTGGTGGAGCTCATCCGCCAAGACCAAGTGCAGCCAGACGCTGCACCGGGTAGCCGGCCATCAGTGCTGCCAACTCAACAGGTGACTCCACCCAGCGCACCAATTCCTCCACCAACTCAGCCAGCACCAACACCTCCTCAATCTACTCTTCAAGTGCCAGCAACTGCTTCTCGGCCAGACCCTACTCCAAGCACCAGGAAGATCATCAAGTCTGGAACCGAGCCCACCCGGCAACAGCCAAAGCGCAACGCTTCGCAATCCGGGCAGCAGATGCCGCCTCCCAAGCCACGAGGTGATCCGTCCGGGAAGCAGGTGAAGAGCACCCAGCTTACACTTGTTTCCTATGGTTCAAACACCAACCCGGCTGCCTCCGGGGTTACCACTGGCCCTGACGAGAAGCAGAGCGCTACCTACCCCGAGTACATGATGACCCTGTCGCAGCGCCAGAAGATCTCGCTATCCAAGGGAGAGAAGTGACTAGCCGTTCTGAAAGAAGGCCAAGCTGTGGGAACAACCTCCAAGTCCAAGGGGAAGAAGGTAGTGACTCTCGAGCTCTTTTCGCATGGCGAAGAAGATGACGAAATTGAAGGAGAAGGCCTCACTGCCATCTTGGACCGAGTAGGCTTCGTTGACCAGGCCTGGAACAGCAATGCGCATGGCAACCCCAAATGGAATGGTATGGAGCTGGGCCAGATCGACCACTACCGCACCGACTGGAACAAAGCTGATGTTGGTTCTGTCGCCATGACGGTTGCCAGCCCTGCCTGCACCCTTGCCCGAAAGCTGTTCGTTATGCGCAAGAACATCGAGGATATCGAGCAGAGCTATGCGGTAAGTGTTTCTTCTCCTTCTTGCATTTTTTGAGTTGCTGGTTTCTTCTTTCTCTTCTCGTTTTCTCCTTTCCTCTTTTCCTCTTTTCCTCTTAGTCATTCCCCCAGTCCCCGAGATTCGGGCCGAGTATTTGAAGACTAACCGAGTTGACATCTACTCGGGACAAATCTCCCAAAAGAGTTACACTTTTTCTCTTCTTCTCTGCAGGATAGCGTCCAGAAGAGGACTAGGGTTTTCCGTTGGTTACTCTAGAACCACCACATCGCCAAAGATCGTATCGAGGCTCTTGAAGCCTACAAGAAAGACATCGAGGCGATGGAAAAGATGAACCTGGACCGCACTATCCAGATCTCAGAAGTTAAGGTAAGCTTTCAGCATTTCGGTTTGTGCGTTTTGTGTTTACGCCCGTGTTTGCTTTCTGCTTCATTGTTGTTTTCTCTGCAGGCAAGCTCAAGGACTTGATGGAAAGGCACCGAGACTGCGAAGTCTTTGCTGCCTCTGCTCAAAGCAAGATCTCTACTCTGGAAGGTGAGTTTTTCTCCTTTTTCTCTGCAGTTGTATCTTCCTACTTGTCTACTCTGCTGACAATGATGTTCTTCTCGCAGAAGAATATAAGAAATTTCGGGAGCAACACTTGAACTGCCTCATGCCTGCCGAGGTGCAGCAGCAGTTGCAAACCTGCGAAGCCGAGATCGAGCAAGAGCGTAGGACCGAGAGAGAAGAATATGAGCAGCTCCAAGTCGATCTCCAAGCCGCGCCCCAAACTGCTATCAACCACGTCAGCGAGAAGAAGGAGATCGAGAAGACCGCCAAAGCCGAGAAGCAGGCACTTGAGCTGGAGATCCAGGTGCTGAAAGACCGGAACACGGAACTCAATACCCAAATCTGGGAGTCGCACCGTATCCAGGATAAGCACATCACAGACGAGACCGACTGAAAGATCAAGCTGGGGCAACTACTGGTTGAAATGGAATGTGAGTTGCCGCTCCCCCTTTCTTCTTTTTTGGTTTAGTTCTTCTTGGTCTCTGACCCAACCTAGTTCCTTACGAAGATATCTTCCCGGAACTCCGTTGCGCTGGCGTGCCCGCTATGGACAAGGCACGACAGGCTAGGGTTGCCGCTGGTCTACCTATTGACAATACTTCCACCATTAACGACCACCTTCTCAGCATCAAGACACAGATCCGCTCCCTCAAGGGCCTGGGCACCTCCATGGTGTCCACTGGTATCAAGTTGCACAAGCTTTTCTGGCCCGAGAAGGAGGTCCCGGAAACTTTCCGTGAGATTGCTGATCATCTGGACGAGGTCAAGGTAGAGCTAAAGAAGTGGCGGGCTTCCGCAGCTTGGGCAGGAGCTGACGAGCTGCTGCACTTCGTCTTGAGCTGGTATGAGAATCTGGACCTCCAAAAGATCCGCGAGCACCGTGAAGACTCCAAGTGGACCGACGATCCGGATTGCGTTGCTCGCCGAAAAGAGGTGGCCTATGAGGTCGCCTCCTACGTCGAGACCAGCGTCTACATTGATGGCCTCCCCGAGCCGGACACGGATGCTGGAGAAGATGATGATGATGAAGATGATGATGACGAGGAAGGTGCCGGAGAGGAGGGAGCCGAGCAGGAGGAGACCAAGGAGGCTGAGGAATTCGAGCAGCGGGGCAACACGGAGGAATCCGAGTTGGCCGCCAACGTAGGTGTCGAGCAGCCGCAGCCCGCCACTCAGGAGGACACCATCACCACCGAGATGGTGATCCAGCAGCCAGCTCCCGAGTTGGGCGCGACTGCTGCTGCGACCACTGGTGTCTACCCGATGCCCAGCACCCAGTCTACTCCCGCCTCCAGCTCTGCAACGGATCCCATCTCAGTGGCCACCGCAACCTCCGATCAGACTGCCTCCGTCAACACCGATGCTGACAACACGGGCTCCACTGCCGTGTAATCCCTGCAAATCTTTATCTTAAACTTTTATTAGATCCCCGGGATGCCGGGAGCATATGTAACTGAAACAATTATGTCTTGTTGCTACTCAGTTTTTATTTCAGTTGAGGTTTTTAGCAACTCTGGCTCAATGCCGGGTTGCGTTAATATGCAAGTCCCCGAGTTGCATTATTTATCCACTCTCTCTTTTTGTCTCAGCTCTTACCTGCCACTTGTGGCTTTTTTGGTAGTCGAGTCACAAGATTTCAAAGTTTGAGCTTCAAATACTTAGCCACTTAGAAAAATTCATAGTAACGTTGCCCACCACTTAGCCGAAAAAGACACGACGAAAAACAGAAAAGAACACCCTACTCGGTTGCTACATCTCTCTTCTCCTTAGCAATTTTTCGTGTGCTCATTGACCTTTGGCTTGTTCTCTTGCTTGCCATGAAGCCGGGTTGCGGACAACAGCAGAGTCGAAGAGTTGGCCCTTGGGTTTAAAGACACTACTGGATATGCTTATGAAATTCTAAGTAGAGCAATCGAGTAGACAAAGTAAAACAGAGTAGAACAACACAGAACAAGTTTGGACAAGGGCAGTCCCCGAGTTTGAATTCGGAGTGCCTACTAGAATTTTAACTCGGTTGAGGAGATACATACAACTTTCTGCTCATGAATGAAAATGGCGGAGTAGAGCTACATTCCAGGGGCGCTTAGATTCCTCTCCAGCTCTATCCGGCCTGTTCTTCTGGGGTGCCTGTGCGTCAACTAGATAGTAGGCATCATTGTGCAGAGCCTTGCTCACAATGAAAGTCCCTTCCCACGGAGGGGACATCTTGTGCATCCCGGCCATGCGTTGCACGAGCCTAAGGACCATGTCTCCTTCTCGGAAAACCCTTGGGTTCACTTTCCGGCTGTGATAACGCCTCAAGTTTTGCTGATAGACAGCTGAACGTGACAGAGTTAACTCTCTTGCTTGTTCTAGCAGGTCAACGTCATTTTCTCGAGCTTCTCTCGCCTCCGCCTCAGTGTAGAGGGTTACTTGGGGCGAGTCATGCTCTAGGTCAGTGGGCAACACGGCCTCAGCTCCATATACCAGGAAGAATGGTGTGTATCCGGTTGATCGGTTAGGGGTAGTCCTTAGACTCCACAACACCGCCGGCAACTCGTCCAGCCAACAACCAGGTGTTTTCAGCAATGGCTCCATTAGCCTTGGCTTTATGCCAGATAGCACCATGCCATTTGCTCTCTCAACTTGCCCATTGGAGGCCGGATGCGCAACAGATGCAACATCTAGCCGGATCCTCTTCTCCTTGCAGAATCTCGCAAAAGCACCCTCAACAAAGTTTGTGCCATTATCAGTGATGATGCTGTGTGGGTAGCCGTATCTCAGGATCACATCCTTCAGGAAACTCACAGCTGTAGCTCCATCACACTTCCGAATAGGCTTAACCTCAATCCACTTGGTGAACTTGTCAACCATGACCAAGATGTGAGTCATCTTACCTCTAGCCGGCTTGAAAGGACCCACCATATCCAAACACCAAACAGCAAATGGCCAAGTAATGGGAATGGTCTTCAACTCGGAAGCTGGCATATGAATCTTACTTGCAAATCTTTGGCAGCCGTTGCACTTCCTCACTATATCTTCAGCTTGCTTCAAGGCAGTGAGCCAAAACAAGCCATGCCGGAAAGCCTTGTTGACCAGAGCCCGAGAAGAGGCGTGGTGTCCGCATTCTCCTTGGTGTATCTCCACCAGAATTTCTTCTCCTTCCTCTGGCTCAGCGCAGCGTTGTAGCACGCCAGTAGTACTTCTTGTATGCAGCACATTGTTGAGGATAGTGTAGCCCTTGGATCTTCTCTGTATCTGCCTGGCAGTGACCTCGTCACTTGGCAAGGTACCATCCGTTAGAAAGGATAATATGGGCAGAGCCCAACTCGGTGTCTCCCGTGTGGGAAACACTGGTCCGTCCACTTCCATTGGATCAGCCACCAAGACCTCTTCTGAGTTGGAGACGAGTCCCCGAGTCCCCGAGTACTCGGAAAGGATCCCCTCGATGAATGCGACAGTCCCCGGGTTGCAGGTGCCAGTCCCCGGGTTGGAGACGACAGTCCCCGGGTTCTCTTTTGCAGACTCCCAGTTAATCTCCATTGGAATAGCTTCCTCTCCTGGCAGAGACGGAACAAAGATAGACTCCGAGTTGGGGGATGGCTTGATAGACGGCTTTCTCAAATGCTCCAAGGCAATCCCAGCCGGGATGAACTGCCGAGAAGACCCCAACTTGGACAACTCATCAGTTGCGTCATTTTCTGCCCGGTGTATATGTTGGAACTCACATCCTTCAAATAAGCCAGTCATGGTTTGCACCAGAAACCGATATGATGCCATGTTGGCATCCAGAGCATCCCAGGTACCGGATACCTGCAGCACCACCAAATCCGAGTCGCCATAACAGATGATGTGCTGCATGCCAACCTCCTTGGCTACCTTCAAGCCGTGTACCACGGCCTCATACTCGGCCACATTGTTAGATGCCTTGAAATGAATCTGCAGCACGTACTCGAGTTGATCTCGCTTGGGTGACGTAAGCACTACGCCAGCACCAAGGCCTTCCTTCACTTTCGAGCCATCAAAATGCATCTTCCAGTAGTTGGTTTCCGGCAAGGGAGGCTCATACTGCACCTCAGCCCAATCCACTAGAAAATCCGCCAGAATCTGTGACTTGATGGCTTCTCTTCTCGCGTACAGAGGAGTGTACGCGGCTAGCTCGATCGCCCACTTGGCTACTCCGCCACTTGCTTCCTTGTTGCCCATGATATCTGAGATGGGAGCAGAACTCACTATGATGATGGGATGCTCCTGGAAATAGTGCTTCAGCTTCTTGGCACCCAGGTACACGTTGTAAGTCATCTTCTGGTAGTGCGGGTAGTCTTGCCTTCCTCTTCTCTCTCCACTACTATCACCACACTGACTACCCGGTTGGTTGCCGCAATGTATAGCAACATTGGCTCTTTGGGTAGCGGACTAGCCAGGATGGGAGCGCTACCGAGCATGGCCTTCAGTTCCTTGAATGCCACATCAGCTTGTGGTGTCCAGACAAACTTGTCGCTCTTCTTCATCAATTGATAAAGAGGCAAGGCCTTCTCGCCCATTCTGCCCAGGAAGCGGCTCAGAGAAGCCAAGCATCCAGTGAATTTCTTCACATCCTTCCGTGATCTCGGCAAAGACATGCTCTCTATAGCTTTTATCTTTGAAGGATTGGCTTCAATGCCTCGACTGGATACCAAGAAGCCGAGTAACTTGCCAGCCGGGACGCCAAAGGTGCATTTAGTCGGATTCAACTTCATCCTGTACTTGCGCAAGTTGGCAAAGGTTTCCTCAATGTCACTACGCAGAGTATGTGTTTTATTCGTTTTGATGACAATGTCATCTACGTACACCTGCACATTTTTGCCAATTTGGTCATGCAAGCATTTCTGCATGCATCTCTGATAGGTAGCCCCAGCATTTCGCAACCCAAAGCACATGACACGATAGCAATAAGCCCCGTACGGGGTAATAAAGGCAGTCTTTATTTGATCATCCGGGTTGAGAGCTATCTGATGGAAACCAGATAGGCATCTATGAAAGATAAAAGCTCACAACCAGCAGTGGAATCGATCACCTGATCTATGCGGGGTAGCGGGAATGGATCCTTGGGGCAGGCCTTGTTCAGGTCGGTGTAGTCTACGCACATTCGCCATGCGGTATCGGCCTTGGGGTCCTCCTTCTTCTTCTCAACCATGACCGGGTTGGCTAGCCAATCCGGATGCAGTACCTCCATGATAAAGTTGCTTATCAGCAACTTGGTGATCTGATCACCGATGGCTTTCCTCCTCTCATCACCAAAGCGGCGCATAGCCTGCTTGACCGGCTTGGCGTCATGCCGCACATGCAGCGAGTGCTCAACCAACTCCCTCGGGACGCCCGGCAGATCCTCATTGGACCATGCAAAGACATCCCGATTCTCACGGAGGAAGTGGATGAGCTCGCTTTCCTATTTCTCTCCCAACCCGGCGCCAATGATGGCAACACGGTCTGGGAACTCAGGATCAACCTGGACCTTCTTTGTCTCCTGGGACGCCTGGAATGCAGTTCCGTACTGGGAACTCGACATGCCAGGTGCACCGACTTGCGCTGCTTGCGCCATCGCGACCACCTCATGTATCTTCTTCTTCTCGGCAACAATGACCATGGACTCCACCAGCTGAGAACTAGGAGACGCACATTCCAAGGAACGCTTGTAATCACCCGAGATGGTGATGACTCTATTGGGACCAGGTAACTTCATCTTCAGGTAGGCAGCATGGGTTGAGGCCATGAACTTGGAGAGGGCAGGCCTACCGAGTAGAGCATGGTAGGGGCTCTGAAGATCAACTACCTCAAACTTCAGGCTCTCGGTGCGGCAGTTTTCCCTGGTACCGAACAGAACATCCACCCATATGCGGACAATTGGAGCACAAGATACTCCCGACACAATGCCATGGAATGTGGTCCTGCTGGGAAGCAGCATGTTCTCGGCAAGGCCAAGTTTCTTCAGTGTATCCCGGTACATGATGTTGATGCTGCTGCCATTGTCTATCAACACTTTGCTGAACCGGACATTCTTCTGGGTTCCCAAGAAAGTGGGATCCACCACCAGAGCATAACTACCCGGGTTGGGCATCACCCTGGGATGATCGGCTCTGGACCAAGTAACCTCTTGGTCGCACCAGTGCAGGTAGTGAGGCACAGCCGGGATCACAACATTTACCTCCATTGCACGCCTGTGCAGTGACTGCTTGTCGGCTGGCTCGGTAGTGAAGATCATGTAGCTCTCATGGTGTTCCTGGTACCGGTTGCGGTATCCACCATCATTGTTGATGTTGTTGTTGTTGTTGTTGTTGTTGTTGTTCCTGTTGTTGTTGTTGTTGTTGTTGTTGTTGTTGTAGTTGCGGTTGTTGTTGTTGTTGAAGTTGCGGTTGCCGTTGTTGTAATTGCGGTTGGCTCCCTGAGCCACTTGGTTCACGTTCTCCCTTCTCAGAAACACTGCAGGCCTGGGAGCAGCTGCCCGAATAGACTGCACATTGGCATTCGCAGGTGGCAGAGGAGGAGGAGGAGGCAGCTGACCAGCGCCCTCATTCTTGATTTGGTCCCACCAGCTGCACTGCCGGGTAGTGTGGTTGGCTGGCCTACTCGGATGCCGAGTATGGAAGCTGCATGGCCCAACCTTCATGTTCTCAAAGATAAAGCTCGGAGTTGGATCGTGGGTGTTGGTATTGGTGTTGGTTCTCGTGTTGGTGTAGGCTCAGGTATAGTCCAATCATCATGATTTTTGTCTATTTTAGCCAATAATTCCTCAGCTTCTTCTGGAGTTCTTATCCTCAAAACACAACCAGCACAACTATTCAGGTATGTCCTAGATTCAATAGTTAGTCCATTATAAAATATATCTAGGAGCTCATTTTTAGGTAATGGATTTCCAGGCATAGCTCTTATTAAAGAACAAAAGCTTGACCAAGATTCAGGAATTTTCTCTCCTTCAATTTGCTTAAAGTTAAAGACATTCTGCAAAGCAGCATGTTGAGCACTAGCAGGAAAATATTTTTGAAATAAAGCATTAACCAAACCCATAGGACTATCAATAGATCCAGGTGACAAATTGTTAAACTAAGTTTTAGCTTCATCTTTCGAAGAGAAAGGGAAAATCTTGGTAACAATGTAAGTGCGTTTCTTAATATCATCGCTTCATAAGAAAATAAACTACTCAAAGATGAAATCTCATTCATATTTTCCATAGCACTTTTACTTTCAGTACCACAAAAAGGTTCTTTCTCAACAATAAATATATAAGATAAATCTAGAGATAAATCATAATCCTTATCTTTAATGTGTATGGGAGATGTAGCAAACTTAGCATCAGGAGAAGATTTATATTTAACAACATGTCTTGCAAGAAGACTCTTAAGATTATTTGCACTAGTAGTAGCTTGAACTTATTCAATAAATTCATCATTAAGTTCAATGTAAGTTTCCTCAAGATCATCACTAGTAATTTCTCTAGACTCTGGTGAATTAACAGGTGTACCAATATTTTCAACAGGTGTTTCAGTGTTTTCAATTTGTTTAGCTCTAGCAATTGTAGCATATAGGAAAGGACCTAGTGATCCAGTATGATCAAGCATAGTGGAAGCATCATCAAAAGTATCATAAGCATTTTCAGACTTAGCAGAAGTAGCCGCGTGTGTAGCATGTGGTGGTGTAAGGAGCTTACTCATCACAGACGATGAATCAAGAGCAACAGAGGTGTTCAAAGTTGTACCTCCCCTTGTAGTAGATGGTAATATAGGAACTTTTCCATCACGAGTTTTAACAATCATGAAATGCTTGCAGCGGACAATATCATGTTCTAGTGAGCAAATAAATAAAGTTGCTCCCCGGCAACAACGCTAGAAAATAGTCTTGATGACCCACGAGTATAGGGGATCGCAACAGTCTTCGAGGGAAGTAAAACCCAAATTTATTGATTCGACACAAGGGGAGGCAAAGAATATTTATAAGCCTTAACAGATGAGTTGTCAATTCAGCTGCACCTGAAAGTAGACTTGCTCGCAGCAGTTTATCAGTGGTAACATTTTTATAGCAGTAGCAGTTGTAAAATAACAGCAGGAGTAAAATAGTAACAGCAATAGCCATTGCGGGAAACAGCAGGATTAACGTACTGTAGGCATAGAGATGGATGAACGAGTGTTGCATGGATAAGATAGTTCATATAATAATCAAAACATGGGCACTGCAGATAGATAATAATAAAGCATCCAAGTTCTATGCAAACCATAGGCATGTGTTCCAATTTAGTCGTACGTGCTCGCAATGAGAAACTTGCACAACATCTTTTGACCTACCACCCTGTTTGCAGCGGGGCTTCCAAGAAAACTAGTGGTAATTAAGGTGCTCCTTTTAATGAATTACCGGAGCAAATCATTAACACTCTGTGAACACATGTGATCCTCAAATCGCACCCATCCCCTCCGGTTGTCCCAATTATTGCCACTTTGGGGCCTCGTATCCACCCACCACAGACGGTCGCCGAAGGCCACGACTTCCTGGCTCGGCGAGAATCGCCGACCCGCATCCGAGAGCTTGCACGGGGAGCCATGCACGGTTTCCCACTCCCCTGTTTCCGAGAGAAAGCGGAGCATCACGTGCCCGTCTAGCTTGGCCACGGCGTACCTGTCCGGTGGCCCGCGTCCGGCATCTGCTTAGGTGAGGAGGCCCCCTTCGAATCCTTTCCTGATCTTCAGCGGGCCTCAGATGTCCGGGAGAGGGGATGATATCTCGCGGGTGAAAGGGTTGAAGACAAAGTGCTTCATGTCGGGGATCTGGTCGGGGTCGGCGAGGCCGGTAGGTTTCCGGTAGGCCCTCGACTGGTCGCCGCGGTGCTCCATGCCGACGATGGGGGCCATGATGCGGATGTCGCTGTAGTTGAGGAGGAGGAGGCCGTCCTGGATGGCGGAGCTGGCCTCGCCAGAGAGCATTCGCAGGACGTCGCTTTCGCGGTCAGGCACGGGGTGGCCGTCGCAATGGAAGAGGTTCGCGGGCATGTACAGCTCGGAGACGCGCGGAGGGTCAGCGAAGCGGACGGACGGGCCCGTGGCCGACCCCACAGCCATCGTCGTCTTCTCGAGCATGTACCATGACCTGCCCCCAGAAGAATCAGAGGTGGACGTAGAGAGAGAGCGACGGATGCGGCCGAAGACAGCGATGGAGAAACCTAGGAGGCAGCGAGCGTCGGAGTTGGGCGGAGAGGAGGGGTTTGCTGCTCTTTTTGTCCTGGCAAGTCCAGTTCATGTGGACTGGGTGTGCACAGCCTATGAAGAAGAAATTTCTACTGTCGTGCCTGCCACTGCAACCCTCTGTGCCAAAAGCGAAGCATTTGAAATGCCCCGAATGGGATAACTTTGCATATCACTAAATAGTTATGTTACCTCAACCTTGATAGACATAGTCTCAATCATAATAATTTCATATTCTTTTGGTGGCATTGGAATGGGACAATAAAATTCTCCAATCTCGATGGTCTCAATATTTTCAATTGAATTTAAACCATATCTTTTATCAAAAAAAATAGTATGTTCTTTATCATTAACATTAAAAGTTACTTTTCCTTGATTGCAATCAATAACAGCCCCTGCAGTGTTAAGAAAAGGTCTCCCAAGAATAATAGACATATTATCATCTTCAGGCATTTCCAACACAACAAAGTTACTTAATATCAAACATTTTGTAGTCACTTGAACAGGAACATTCTCACATATAACAACAGGAATAGCAGTAGATTTATCAGCCATTTGCAAAGATATATCAGTGTGTATCAATTTTTCAAGAGAGAGCCTCTTATAGAGAGAGAAAAAGGCATAACACTAACTCCAGCTCCCAAGTCACATAAAGCAGTTCTAACATAGTTATTTTAATAGAACAAGGGATAGTAGGAATACCAGGATCTCCAACCTTCTTTGGAACCTTGCCATTGAAAGAGTAATTAGCAAGCATAGTGGAAATTTCCTCATTATGAATTTTCCTTTTGTTAGAGACAATATCTTTCATATATTTAGAATAAGGAGGTAGTTTAATAGCATCAGTCAAAGGAATTTGCAAAAACAGAGGTTTCATCCACTCACAAAACTTTTTATAATGTTCTTCTTCCTTTGATTTGTGTTTCGTATTAGGAAAAGGCAATGCTTTTTGTACCCAAGGCTCTCTTCCATTGCCATATTTATTAGCAATGAAATCCTCCTTAGTATACTTCACAGTTTTAGTTTGCTTTTCAGGTTCAGCCACAGTTTCTTTTTTATTAGAAGCATCACTTTTATGATTACCACTTTCAGTTTCAGCATCACAAATGGTTATACTATTACTACCTCCGTTCCAAAATATAAGGCGTATATTGTTCCCTTTGACCAGGACTTTGACCAAGATTTACTCATTTAATATGAAACTTTTGTGATGGAACTCATAATCATAAGAAAGTACTTTTGAGTAGGAATACAATGACATCACTCATATGTCGCATAAATTATATATTGATAGATTAATTGTTGGTCAAAGTGTCGGTCAAAGCAAATGAAATACGCCTTATATTATGGAATGGGGGTAGTAGGATCTTTAGCAGGTTCATGAGATTCTACAAGAGGTTTACGTCTCTTCTTCTTTTTGTTAGAAGGAGAACTATTGTTTTTAGGTTGCTGAGAATCTTGTTTAATTCTTTTAGGATGTCCTGCAGGATACAAGGGGTCCTGAGTAGAAACACCACTTCTAGTACTTATTTCACAAACATGTTTTTCTCTTGAAGCATTAGCTAGCATATCTTTTTGCACTTTAGTGAGTTGATCAATTTGAGTTTGAACCATATGAAAATATTTAACAAGCATTTTAACATAATTAGAGATTCTCTCAATACATGCAAATTATCAATAGATCTACAGTTTTCCATAAGATGATTTTGCACTCTCATATTAAATTTGTCTTGCTTAACAACATAATTATCAAATTCATCTAAGCATTGATCAGGTGGTTTAGAGTAGGGAATATCTCTATTATCAAAGTATTGGAGAGAGTGTACCTCAACTATTGATGTATGAGGAATAGGCTTACATAATTCTTCTATAGGACGCAAATTCTTCACATCTTCATATTTAATACCCCTCTCTTTAAGAGATTTCTTGGCTTCCTTCATCACTTCATCATTTAATTCAATCATACCTCTCTTCTTGGGTGTTGGTATTAGTGTTGGATCTGGTGTAGGTGTAGGCTTAGGTATATTCCAATCATCATTATTTTTGGCTATTTTAGCCATTAATTCCTCAGCTTCTTCTGGAGTTCTTTTCCTAAAAACACAACCAACACAACTATCCAGGTATGTCCTAGATTTAACAGTTAGTCCATTATAAAATATATCTAGGAGCTCATTTTTAGGTAATGGATAGCCATGGCTAGCTCTTATTAAAGAACAAAACCTTGCAAGATTCACGCAATTTCTCTCCTTCAATTTGCTCAAAGTTAAAGATATCATGTACAGCAGCATGTTGGGCACTAGCAGGAAAATATTTTTAAAAGAAAGCATTAACCAAATTCATAGGATTAGTAATAGATCCAGGCGACAGATTGTTAAAACAAGTTTTAGCTTCATCTTTCAATGATAAATGGGGAAGATCTTGGTAACAAAATAAGTACGCAACTTAGTATCATCAGAAAATAAACTACTCAAACATGAAAGCTCATTCATGTGTTCCATAACACTTTTACTTTTAGTTCCACAAAAAGGTTCCTTCTCAACAATATATATGTATGATAAATCTAGAGAGAAATCATAATCCTTGTCTCTAAGTGTATGGGAGATGTGGCGAACTTAGCATCAGAAGATTTAT